>CM035429.1:112899159-113171659 GCA_020310875.1 Ceratopteris richardii | reverse complement strand
TGTGTATATGCATGTATGTGCATGTGTATGTGCAAGTGTATGTGCATATGTGTGTGCATGTGCATGTGTATGTGTGTGTGTATATGTATGTATGTACATGTGTATGTGTAAGTGTATGTGCATATGTGTGTTTACATATGTGCATGTGTATGTGTATGTGTTTGTATATGTATAAGTATGTTGTGTGTGTGTGTATATATATATATATATATATATATATATGCATATATATATATATATATATATATATATATATATATATATATATATATATATATATATATATATATATATATATATATATATATATATATATATATATATATATATATATATATATATATATGCATGTGTATATGCATATGTATAAGTATGTGTTATTGTGTGTATGTGTATCTGTATATGCAATAATGCATAAATGTCCTTTTAATATGTGTTTGTATATATTTTTGTGCATATGCATATGCATATGCATATGTGTATGTGTATGTGTGTGTATATGTGTGTGTATGTGTATGTGTATGTGTAAGTGTATATGTAAGTGTATGTGTGTGTATGTGTGTGTATTTGTATCTGTGTGTATGTGCATGTGTATGTGTATGTGTGTGTATATGTGTGTCTATATGTGCATGTGTATGTGTGTATATATGTGTGAGCATTCATGTTCATGTATATGTGTATATGTGCATATGAATGAGTAAATGTGAGTATGTTAATTAATGAAAATAAAACAACTTAAATGATATACAAACAATGAAATTTGTAATTACAATAATTAGCCATATTTTATGCTTGTTGGACTTCTTGAATAACCTATAATAGAGAGAGAGAGGGGGGGGAGAGAGATCAAAAGAGAGAAGAAAAAAGAGAAAGAGAGAGAGAGATAGAAATTGAAAGAGAAAGAGGTAGAAAGAAGGACACAGAGAGAGAGAGAGAATGAGAGAGAGATTATAAAAGAGAGAGATTCAAAAAGAGATTGTTGAAGCTCATAAGCACAATGGAGATCTGAATGTTGGAGGGCTTTTTGATCTGATGAGCATAAAATGAGGATCGAAGAGGGATCCAAGATTTTTCTTTTATTTTGATCAAACACCACCACATAGACAATGTAAAAGTGTCGTGTATGCGATCATGCAAAGTTTCGCCTAAGTGACACTCCACTCCATTGCATAAGTGATGCAAAAGAGCATTGCATATGCGATGCTCTCTTATAAGTTGCATAATCGACATTTAGTTAGCGATGCTTTCGTAAACATCACTACGAGCATCGAAAATAATGTCGAGATTAACATTGTTTAGATGACGGTATGTGCTTGATGCCCAGTCCAATGAAATGCACAATCATGTAGCAATGAAAATGTGTCGTGTTAACCATCACTATGCCCCCGATATTTCTTGTAGTGAGTGCCAAAAAAAATACCAACACGTATACTGATGTGTATACCAATGCATACACCGATGCATATACCGAAGGCGACTTTTTCTAACGCTTATGCCGATGATAATTTTGCAACAGTTATATCAATGCCGAAATGACCGTCGGTATGGCTAGCATGGTTTTTCCAAACATTCCCAACAATCATACCGATGCCGAGGTATGACCGTCGATATGGCTAGCATCAATATGAGACTCATATTTGTAGTGTGTGAGTAAGTAAGTATGCATATATGTACGTATGTAAATATATATGTCTATATGTATGTTTGTATTTGATGTATTTATAGAGAGAGAGACATGCTCATACATACACACACACATATACACACACATACACACACACACACACACACATATATATATATATATATATATATATATATATATATATATATATATATATATATATATATATATATATATATATATATATATATATATATATATATATATATATATATATATATATATATATATATATATATATATATATATATATATATATATATATATATATATATAGAGAGAGAGAGAGAGAGAGAGAGAGAGAGTAAAATACATCCATAAATTCTACATTGTTTCCATGCATACATACATAATTATCTTTTCTTTCTCTCTCTCTCTCTATCTATCTCTCCCCTTCTTCTTCTTCTTTTCCTTCTTCTCTCTCTCTCCGTTTGTGTATGTGTATTTGATTGCTCATATGCATGCTTATGCTTTCCTTCTTTTATTAGATTGGATTAGTCTCAAGCTTGTGTGTGTGTGTGTGTTGGAGTATGCAAGTGCACCCCCCAAGTTGAATGCCAAGAGGTCGCATTGGAAGTTCTCTTTGAAAAGTTGGTTGTGATGCATAAGAGATGCTTGGACGTTGTAACTAATTTGTTGACATCATAAATAGCATCGGCCCCTATCATTGCATAAGCAACGGCACTTCATCGTCACATATGCTATTGAGGCAATCGCTTAAATGATGGTGATTTTTTTTCAATAATGAGTGAGTATTGCAAATATGCGGCACACCCGTCATTGCATATGCAACATCACTTTTCTATAGCGTGTGGCACTGGGAATCCGTGGCTATTAGTGAGCTGGCAATCTGCGCCCCACTTCCATCACTACCTTACCAATGGTAAAAGTAGTTGATCTGATGAAATTTTCCTCACATGATGGTATGCTGTTTGTCTTCAAGTCTTTGCCTGCATAATGGGCACATGATGACAAAACGCATCCCCACTTCTTTTGGAAATCAAGCAACGTTCTCAGATGTTTTTCATTTGCACATACATATGTACATGCAAGATATATGCACAATGCCTATATATATATATATATATATATAATTTCGTCGATGTGGAGACCATTTTTAGGCTTTCCTTGGCTCTTCTTCATCATAGTGTAGATATCCGTACATACAAATGTATATACATGCAAACAATATACACAATGCATGCATGTATACATAAGCTCGTAGATATGTGAAGAACCTTTTTTATTCCTTCCTCTTTTCTTTATCATGTGTATGGAAAAAGAATATTTTGTAATCCTTAGCTCTATGTTAGTTCTGTAAAAAAACTTTTCCAAAAGTTGGATACAAACCACGTGTATAGAAGGTAAAGTATTCCATTATACGGTTTAAATCATTACTCTTTTTTATTTATAATATAAAGTATTTTGTAGCTGGAATGAGAATCACTGGCGCCAGATCTTGACTGTGGCTTTTCTTTTTCTATTCCTAATAGAAAACATTTTGTAAGTAGAGAAAGAATAACTGGCGAAGATCTTGAATGTGGCTTTTTCTCTTTCTGTAGGGAATGAGCTCCAGGTATATATTAAAGAATATATACTAAACAGATGCTAATGATCTTTAAAGATTTTGCAGCTCAAGGAATGTTAAGTTATAATAGCAGCGTTATCATCAATGCACAGCGGCATCCTCTTAGTTCTAACCATCTTCCAAAGTTTATGGCACAGAAAATGTTAATCATGCTCTTAAAAGTATAGCACAAGAAACGAGAATTATCTTTGGAGCTTTATAATGCCACACCACTTTCTAATCATCTTACTATTTGTATTGTAATTTATTAACCTGTGCTGATGATCTCTACCCAAGTCATAGCAAATGAGATGCTCAAATATAACAGTAGATGTATCACTGGTAGAGAGTGGCATTCTCTTCATGATAATCATCATCAAAGCTTATAGAGCTGAAGAAATGCTAATCATCTACCTTGATTTATAGTAGTAGAAATGTTGATCATCTTTACCTTGATTTATAGTAGTAGAAATGTTGATCATATTCCTATACTGTATACAGAGCATGTGGTAATGGCATCCTAGCTAGATTTGTGGGACAAGAAGTGATAGGATATGATAGTAATCGTATCACTGATCGATAATGATATTCTATAAGTGGGGCTAAAGTAAACATATTTGTACGATTCGAATAGTAGTGAGTACATATATTTTATTCTTTACATGATATTCACATCATTTTCAAATATGTACCTGCTCATAAATAATTATTGCATACATAAATAACTATTGTATACATAAATAATTATTGTATACATAAATAGGTCGGTATTTTCTAATAGCTGTTACCTGTCTGGATAGCTGTCTCATAGAAAATAATGGGCATCTTATCGTGTGATCTTTATTCTCTCTCTCTCATACGCTTTTTAAAGGAAGTTCAATCATTGAGATCTACTCTTTCTGATTAGCTTTAATTAATTTGAAAATACAATGAGAAGCAAATCCCAATTCTCAAAATTAAAAGATTGGATGCTAGAGAAAGCCCACTGAAATAGACATTGAGAAGGGATGACCCTAAGGCTAGATGAGATAACTCTTTACTTTGCTGAAGTAAACAGTGAAAAGGGGCAACCCTAAGGCTAGATGAGATAACCTTTTACTTTGCTGAAGTAAACACTGAGAAGGGATGGCCTTGAGGTTACATGAGATAACTCTTTTAAACTGAATAGACTGAAGGCCCAACGGTCCCCCTAAAAAGCTGGTTTAAACATCTCACCACCTAACTGGTGAGGAGTGTCCAACCGCAGCCTCTAGGGGTTGAACCTGCCACCCCAAGCCTTGAGAGGCAAAGGGCCCAAGCAATTGAGCTAACGTACTTGGATACGTGTTTCATTTGTTTACAATGTATACAGTAAGTGTTGTATGTCTGAATAATCATCCAGAGGACCCTTCAAATTTCTCTCTTCCACTTGAATGAATAATCATCCAGAGGACCCTTCAAATTTCTCTCTTCCACTTGAAAGAAGATATTATCACGTCCTCCTTCTAGAGGCCCTATGTGAAGCCAGCCTTTATTGTCGATCTTTCAAGGGTTCATGTCAAGACCTTTAGCTCCGAGATTCAACATGTTAGTACTTATGTCGCTGATTCTTTTGGATAAGAACCATGTCATGATTTCATAATTAGCCTTGAGTCCATTTTTATACCTTTACACAAATTCATTATTTCTGTTTGTGCTTACCCATAATCGGTAGACATCCACGTTGATAGATTCGTTTGGTGATAAAGGGAATGCAGGCATCTTCAACCATGCTCGTCTGAGTGAAAGAACAATGCTTGAAACCACTTTTTCTTCAGGCGTTTTGCCAGCAAATTTTACCATAAGCAGCTCCCTACTTAAAAGGCCAAGCTCTGGGAGCTTTTTTACATGGAAATATAGTTGCTTTGATATCATACGTAAGAGTAGTCCAACTGCAGGCTTGCAGAGCTTCCTTCAATGGAATCAACATTCCTCTGATCTCATACAAGATCCGTCTACAAGTTCTATCTTGGATCGTTTCCGGTATCATCTCATCAGCTTACTTTTCTCCTGCTGTTCTTCTTCTGTGTACCTGAGCTTCTTGCAGCCGACTTTCTCCAAAGTTCATCGATCTTGCCGAGCTATTGTACATGAAGTGAAGAAATGAGCACGCAGTTTAGCAGCAGAAATGGTGATGATCTTTACGGCCAGGCGTGCCCACAGCCAAAGCAGCTGAGGCGACTTCCCCATGTGTTCTGCAAGTGGGTAGAGCTACCGTTCAAGGAGAACGCAGACGTTAAAGTAGAGGAGAGCCCACATGGCTACAGGTTCTTGGTGAGACAGGCAGGATTGATAGCGGAGGACGTTGTGGTGGAGGCAGTAGAAGTAATGCCTGGAGCGACGAGATTGAGACTGAGAGGGGAGGAGAGGATTCGGCAGCGGCTGAAGCTGCTGAGGAAGGAGGCGTCTGGGAGCGACAGCGAAGATCGGACGACCTGGCGAGCAAGATTACCAGAAAGTGCGTTGCTGGAGGCAGCTGCATCTAGTTATATCAACGATGTCATCTCCATCAATATTCCCAAGGAGGGTAGCAGCCGCTATCGTCTTAGTTCGACTCGCAAGCGTCCCGTACCACCCACTTCTGGGTATCGACAGGCGCCGGCAGCAAGCCCTTCCTGCTGTGATCCTCATGACATCAAGAGCAGCTTAGTCTGCCTCGTCTAACACACCTCTCTCTCTCTCTCTCTCTCTCTCTCTCTCTCTCTCTCTCTCTCTCTCTCTCTGTGGGCGATATGCATACACGATCCACATCGGAACACAAAACACACGATCCGCGATGGGTCTGTCATGAAAGCCAAGTGCTGTTCGGATAAAATCTCTCTTAATAGTTTACCATCTACAATCATGGCAAGTCTGAGTTTGCAGTAAGTTTGTAATCTTGCTTTATTTCTATCCCTGTCTTCGCTCTTTGTCATTTAATATATCTCCTCTCTCTCTCTCTCTCTCTCTCTCTCTCTCTCTCTCTGCAATTGCACAGCTCGATACTTATTTCCTCTGTACAATATTTTTCTCATGATCAGACGATGTGTGCAATCTATAAGTGATCATCAGACGATGTAATCTCATGCATAGAGCTTATTATATGGTCACTATTGGATGGAGATCGTAGAAGAAGGGCCTCACAATCTTTTCAAAGTGAACAAGTGGAATCTCATCAAGTTATGCATGCCATATCACTTGGAAGAGGATCCAAGGAATAAAGAGGAAAGATATGAGACAAAGCCTAGGGTAGAAGGGGGCAACTTATGATATATCCACCCATGTAAAGTATAGAGACAACCTATGATATATCCACTTATATAAAGTACACTGACTTATTCATTTTATCATGTAACAAAGCTCCATTTTGTAAAGGCCAAGGAATCCTTGAGGGTAAGGAGCATTCTAGCTCACTTTTCTCTCATCGTCTTCTTCATAGGATCTTCCATGGTGCGTTTGAGGTGTCCAAACTCTATGTGTACCTAAGGGGAGTGTTTTGGCACTTGTTAATTTGTGGCTGTTTCTTCCTATCTGATGCATATTGTTTTGCGTTTTCTTATATCAAACACTTGAATTTGACTCTCCATTCATGTGAAGGAAAGTACACATACACTTGATCGGGTCACTACTCGGATGAACAATTGGATGGTTGATCCAAACAACATGATGCTAGTGAACCTCTCCTAGGCATTATTCTCATGGATATAGTCAACATTGGAAGAAAATCATAAGTACAACATTCCACTAAATATATTTTTCCAATTTGAGCCATGGAGTGCATGTCAGATCACTTGAAATAGTCCAAGCAATAATGGAGCTCCAAAAGAAAGAGTGTTAGGACCAAGAGGTACTATGTATCATATATGCATCAATTCTAGGCATTTTATGAATATGCCTCAATTATGAAAAAATCTAGACTTTAGGATTCCTGAGGGACACCTAAGTCAATAACTTACTGTAAGGAAAACTATCAACAAAAAAAAAACCAAAGAACTTCACTTGGATTCAAAGGAGGAAAATAAAGACTTAGTCTATGAAGTCCTAGAGTACTCCAAGAAATACATGGTTAAGGAAAGGACATTCCAAGTTGAAAATTCCCAAGAGAGAGGCTATAGTAGGTTAGTCATACGATAACAAAAAAAACTATTGAAAAATTAGTCATTTCTTGAGAGAACGGTGAGGATTTGTGCACTCAGATTGCCAATAAACTCACTCAAGAAGAAGAGATAGCATTGATTAGCCTGTTGAGAGAATACAAACATGTCTTTGCATATCCTATAAGGACTTGAAAGGTATGGATCCAAAGATATGCTCTCATAGGATTTCCATGATGAGAACAACAAATTTGGTCAAGAGAAGGTGTTACACCTACAATGCGACATACTCCAAGAAGATCAAGGGCGAGATATACAAGTTTTTGGAAGCAGGATTTATATATATAATTGAGCACACTAAATCGGTCTCCCCAATGGTAGTGGTTTTCAAAAAGTACACAAAAATTTATATGTATATCAATTTAAAGAAGGCCAATGAAATGAAGACAAGGAATAGTTATCCACTGCTAGTAATTAATCATCTCTTTAAATGGGTGGCAGGAAAATGTGGAGAGAGATGGTGGATGCAATTTGAAGATGAGTTGGTGCTTCTACAACCAGCTTCACACTAGCCAAATAAGACTTCAGAGTTGATTATTAGACCCTTTGAGCTTCCTAAATCCACGAAAAAATTACCCAAGTAGTTTGGAACAAGTATCTCAAAAGTGTGAGTCAAGACATATTAGTTGCAAAATGACTAGCTCCCAAAACTTGTTATTTTTGTACATACACCTACTAGAAAAAATGATCACTCCTCTCAACCTAGTAGGAATTAGAAACATTCCTTTTATTCATAGCAAATAGACATAGATAGCTTGATAATCCAAGTTTAAACACTTCAATTGATCAACTGACCACTGAGAACAAGCTTTAGCAAAATCTAGAACACCCCTGCCATTTTCGGGGCTTTGCAAAGATTGACTAGTGAGTAGAAAAATAGCCATTACTCACCAATCGTACATTCAATGACTATGAAATTTTGTGAATATAATTTAGACTACAAGGGCATTCCAATGCACTTTAAATCTCTGAAAATGTTACGTATAGCCCGAGATATGAGCTTTTGAACTTACTATTCTGAGTGAGTATAATAGAGAACAAAACAAAGAAGAAGTAAATGATGCATGTATAGATTCACATATAATTACAACCACATTGGCAATGAATACTTTCACAATGGGAGTAGAATGATAGAGCTATGGATTAAGCTCTTCAATCTCTACAAATGAACATGAAGTGGGCACGAATCAAGCTCTCCAATGGCGACTTCCTTCTTGCTCTTTTTATAGCTACTTTTGGAGGTATTTTTGAATTTGAATTCAGATGAGTTCACCTAAAAGTGGTGCTAAGAATTAGGAAATATTCTCTCAGCTAATGGATTCATGGTTTTAGGTAGTTAGAGCCACAAACTTCCTTTTTACATCATGGATGACTTAAGCCATTTTTTCTTTCACAATTACAAGAGATAAAATATACTCTTTTACAAGAGGTGTTCATATGTCTACACATATGACCACAAATGAACATAAATCAAATTGTATAAAGCATGTAGGCTTGGGTAAAATGCACCAAAATCTCCCCCTCAAGACTAACATGCTTGGCCTCCAAATACATCTTCAATTCTTGATTTCTTGCAAGCCAATGATCAACTTGAATCTACTGAGTTTTGTACCATCAAGAGCTTTAGTGAACATGTCTGCACATTTCATATCTATAGAGACATAGGATAGTTGAAATCCTTGCTCATTAGCTTCTCCCTTACATAATGGTAGTGGACTTCAATATCCTTGGTTCTAGAATGGTATATAGGATTAGATGCAAGATGTAGTGAGCTTGTGTTGTCACCAAAAATGTGAGCTGTTGAAGAATGGAGTCCAAGATCTATATACAAAGATTTTAACCACATGATTTCTTGAGTTTCATTAGCCAAACCTCTATATTTGGCTTCAGTAGAAGATAATGCCACTTTTGGTTACTTCTTGGATGACCAAGAAATGATATTTGAACCTACAAATGATACATACCCGGATGTGCTTCTTCTACCATCTCTAGATTCGGCCCAATCCGCATCTGAGTAGACCTTTAGCTCAATATCTGAAGTAAATGGATAAAAAAAACCTTCATTCATGGTCCCTTTTAGGTACTTGAGGACTCTCTTGGCCGCTTCCATATGTGGTCTTCTCGGCTTATGCAGAAACTATCTCAATATGCTAACACTATAGCATATATCCACCCTTGTGAGTGTTGCATAGTTCAAACTTCCAACCAAGCTTTGATAGCTTGTGATGTCTTCAATTGGCTCTCCTTTATAAGCACTAAGATTATCATTTTTCTCCATAGGTGTACATGCACACTTGGTGTTTTCCATCTTGAACTTGATGAGCATGTCATGCACATACTTCCTTTGTGTGATGTATATACCTGAGCGTGTGTAGATTAACTCCAATCCAAGAAAATAAGTGAGTGGTCCAAGATCACGTATTTTGAGCTCCTCCTTCATTTGATTATTTACCTGTTTTATTCCTTCAAGATCATTCCCTATTATAATAATATCATCAACATACACACATAAATAGATCACTTCAGATCCATTCCTCTTTATGAACAAAGACGGGTCCTCCTTACTAGCTTTGAATACGTGGTCCTGCAAATAAGTCATCAATCTGAAATTCCAAGCTCTTGGAGCTTGCTTCAATCCATACAAGGCTTTCTTAATTTGCATACATAGTTAGGATGATGTGCATCCTCATATCCAGGAGGTTGTGCCATATTCACTTCCTCAGAAATCCATCCATTTAAGAAGGCATTCTTTACATCAAGTTGATAGAGCTTCCAATTTCTAGATGCAGCAAAACTAATGAGAACCCTAATTGTAGGCATTTTTGCAACAAGAGAGAAATTCTCCTCATAATCAATACCATGGGATCTGAGTCTTTTCAAAGTCCTACCTATTTGGTTTTCAACAAGACCAACATACTTCTTAGAGCAATCAAAAACTTCATCCTTGTGCTTCATGAAAAAAAATGGTCCACCTGCTACAATCATCTACGAAAGACACATAATATCTTGAGTCTCATATAGATGGCTCCTTATTAGGACCCCACACATCCGTGTGCACTAGATCCAAACGATTTTGATACACATATCCCTTCCTATTGAAAGGTTGTCTATGAGCCTTGCCAAATGACAAGCATCACACTTATAAATCATGTGTTGCCTTGTGATATTAGGCAAACCAAGTACACTTTGGTCCCTTGAAATTTTTTTGAGTGTCCTCTCACCAATTTGAGCAAGCCTTTTGTGCCATATCTCCAACTCTGTGAGAGTTTGAGATTCATAGGTAAATAAAGCTATGTTATTTGTAGCTTCCACTTCCAAAGTGAAAAGCCCTGCTATATTTTCTCCTTTGGAAATCCTTCTAAAGCCTTGCCTTGGGTCTTCAACATATGCTCCAGATTGGTTGAATCTAACCTGCAATCCTTTTTCAACAATTTTCCCAACACTTATTAAATTTTTGGTAACTATAGGGACATACAAGACTTTGCTTAAGAGGTTCATATTCCCATCTGATGTCTTCACATTACCTATCTTCTCCACTGAGTGCTTTGTATCATCTCTTGTTTGCACTTCATGTGTTGTGAGGATCTTCGAAATTAGAAAGTAAAGCCACATTTCCCGCTACATGATTTGAACATCCCTAATCAATGGAAAAGATGTGATCATTATCCTTACCCTTCTTCACTGATAGATTAAAAATCAACAATGAATCTTCTTGACTTTGGTCCTCTGCAGTGTTATTGTAATCCCTTATTCCTCTATGGACACTTTGATAGTTGTTGTTGTTGTGATTGTTGTTGTAGTTGTTGTTGTAGCCTCCATTGTATCTGCCTCTATTTGATCCATAGCCACTTCTATTGAATCCTCTTCCTCTTGAGTTCCTTGGGTTCTTGAAACATTCTTCAGTAGTATGATTAGATAAGACACATATATTGCAAGGTTGAGATGATTGGAATCTCCCCTTCCTTGCTTTCCACCTCTACCTCTTCCTCTAGCTCTTCCTCTACCTGCAAAGTTTGCTTGGAAAGAGCTACCTTCATCTTCATTCTTCTTATTCTTTGACTTGTCTTGACCTTAGCTTTATCAGAATATAAGATAGAAGTTTTATTACCTCTTGAGGACTCACCACCTTTGCTAATCTCTGCTTCCTAAGTGAAGAGTTGGCCCATGAGTGTGTTGAGGTCGGGTACATGCATATCCATGTACAAATCCATGGCTGTTGTGAAGGACTCCCACTTGATCTGCATTGATTCCATTTATGATTTGTCTAATGATTTGTTCCTCTTCAATTACCTCTCACAAGTTGACATGAAATATCCTTCATCTTTGTGACATAATCAGTCACACTTTGCTTGGGGATTTTCTTCATTGTTGTGAACTCCATCCACAATTGGTTCTTCCTTAGTCGAGTGTTTGAAGAGAAGAAAGAAGCAATTGCATTCCAAGCCTCTCTTGATGTCTTGTATCCCTTGACATTAGGTAAAAGAAAATCAGAGATTGAATTTAGAATATAGGACCTTGCAAGTGCATCCTTTGAACACCAATTTGAAATTCTTTCCTCTTCTTCATGTGATGGTTGCCCTTTGTTCCTCATGGTTGGCATAGCTTCATCTCCAGATGTGTATCCAAATAGATTCCTCCCTTGAAGATAAGCCTCCATCCTTAGAGACCATTCTGGGTAGTTGTTTCTATACAATTTGTCAATTGTTGATGAAAATCCATCTCCCATGTTGATTGACTTTGCTCTGATACCACTATGGAGGGAGATGGTGGATGCAATCTAAAGATGAGTTGGAGTTGTCAACCAACTTACATCAGCCAACTAGGACTTCAGAGTTGGTTAGTAGACCCTTTGAGATTCCTAAATCAACAAAAAAATCACCCAAGTGTTTTGGAACAAGCATCTCAAAAGTTTGAGTCAAGACAGACTAGTTGCAAAATGACTAGCTCCCAAAACTTGCTATTTTTGTACATACACCTGCTGGAAAAAATGAATAGTACTGCTCTCAACCTCGCATGAATCAGAAAAGTTCCTTTTGGACATAGCAAATAGACATGGATAGCTTGCTAATCCAAGTTAAAACACCTCAATTGATCAACTAAGCACTAAGAACAAGCTTTAGCGAAATCTGGAACACTCCCACCATTTTTGGGGCTCTGTAGAGATTGACCTTGCTAATGGTCTGGTCGAGAGTACGAACAAAACCCTGCTCACTAGTATGCTTAAGAAATTGATCATGGTTTGTCATGAACGGTGGGATCTATTGCTCCCCTCTGTCTTCTGGGCCTATCGTATGACCTACAAGGTCTCTACTGGGTATAATCCTTTTAAGTTAGCTTATGGACTTGAAGAAATTGCTCCTACGGAACTGGTAGTGCCCAATCTAGGAGATGTGATTGATAAGAAATTGTTGCCTGCTGAATCTTTTTATGCTCGACTGGATGATTTGTGATCACTTGATGAACAGTGTTTTGAAAGCTTCCTGTTGATGCAAGAAGTCCAACTCCGTCACGCCTGGACACATGATCACTTCTTGCGGACCCCTATCTTTCAAGAAGGACCATTAGACTTGTTCTACGATTCTAAGTCTGACACAGTAGCAGACAAGTTTAAACTTCATTAGTTCATATCATACCACATTTTGACAAAGCTGTTGGAGTTAGACGTCTGTGGAAGCACGCGAACAGCACAAGGAAGAAGAAGAAGCTTGGAGCACAACACGCAAGACTGAATGTATTACTAGAGAATGTACAAAGATAAGTAGCCCATTAGGGCAATAGGCGTATATACAAGCCGGGGGAAAAAAACCTCCTAAAGAGGGAAAAAAGTGCCCCGGCGGTCCTAGAGTGTTCACACACATCACTACCTAAATATATCAACAAATCCCCCCTGGGAGTGATGCGGTGAACAAGGAGCTGGCACTCATGTATAAGGAAGTGCCAAGCTATGTGGAAATCACTCCACAAAAGGAAGTAAGCCCAAAGCTTTGCAGAAAGCTTCAAACTTCTCCCTAGGCAGAGCCTTCGTGAAAAGGTCTGCAATGTTCTCTTGCGTGGGCACATATGCCAAGCTGATCTCCCCAGTAGAGAACCTCTCCCTGGCATAGTGATAATGCACCTCAATGTGCTTAGTGCGAGCATGGAACACAGGGTTCCTCGCAACTGCCAATGCGCTCTGACTGTCAGTGAAGATGGTGGTGGCAGAAGACTGGCCAACACCCAAATCAGCCATAAGGCGTCTGAGCCACACACACTCAACAGTTGCTCTGAAAGCTGCCCTATACTCAGCCTCACAACTGGAAGTGGCCACAGTAGGCTGCTTCTTGCTCAACCAAGATATACATGAGCTACCAAGCATGAAGCAAAAACCATTGGTGGACACACGAGTGTCATAGCAACCAGCCCAATCTGAGTCAAAAAAAGCATGCAAATCTGGCGGTAGTGATCCCCCCTTGGGATAAAACAACCCAAGTAGCCGAGTACCACTCAAGTAGCGAAAGATGCGCTTAACCGCCTTCCAATGCGTGACTCCTGGGCAATGCATAAACTTGCTCATCTGTGAGACAGCAAACTGAATATCTGGCCGAGTAATGCATAAGTAAATCAAGCATCCAACAGCCTGCTGATAGAGAACAGCATCAAATGCATCTCCAGCATCATGAAGACTCAATCGTAAACCTGTCTCCATAGGAGTGGCAATAGGCTTACAGTCTTCAAGGCCAAAACGTTGCAATAATGTGTCAATATATTTCATTTGACACAAATCCATTCCACCATCAACTTGCATAAACTAAATGCCCAAATAGTGATGCAAATGCCCCAAATCAGACATCTCAAATGAGGCATGCAAATCAGCCTTAAAATCAGCAATATGCTTCTCAATAGGACCAGTGAGCAGCATGTTGTCTACATAGACAACAATGATCAGAAGCACATCATTAGCACGCTTAACATATAAGGTGCTTTCAGTTGGACTGTTCTCAAAACCATGTGCAATCAGATAGGCATGTATCTTCTCATACCAAGCACGTGGTGCTTGCTTTAAACCATATAACGCCTTCTTTAACCTGCACACTTGGTTTTCATGCCCTTTCTGCACAAAGCCACGGGGCTGAAAAACATACACTTCTTCATGCAAGTCACCATTCAGAAATGTTGTTTTAATGTCCAACTGATGTACATTCCAACCATGATGGGCTGCAAGTGCACAAATGCTCCGAATAGTAGTCATACGACATGTAGGTGCAAAGGTCTCATCAAAATCAATGCCTCTTTCTTGCGCATAACCCTTTGCAACAAGCCTAGCCTTATACTTGTCAATTGTACCATCAGGTTTACGCTTCAGCTTGTATACCCACTTAGTGCCAATGGCCTTCTTGCCAGGAGGCAAGTCACATAAAGACCATGTACCATTCTTCATTATAGCATCATATTCAGATTGCATAGCAGCCATCCAATTTTCTGAATTCTATGCTTCATCAAAAGAAATAGGCTCATTCTCATCACAGATACTAGATGCAGCCATAGCATAGCAATCTAATGCAAAGGAGGCACTATGAGAGCCTAAACGAGTACGATATGACAAAGGTGCATCTAATTTGCTATCACGCAAAGTTTGCACCAGCCATTTTGGCATAGTTTTTGCCTGCTCAATATCAGCTCTCTCATCAGTAAGTACAGCACTAGACTGTCCACCTGTAAAAAGAGGCATCAAAGTATCATACATGTCTTTGGAGCTAATAGATGTCTCCTTAGTACATGAAAGCAATGGCTGAATAGCATCTTCCACAAATACAACATCACGGCTAACCAGAATGCGTTTAGTCTGTGGATGATACAGGCGATAGCCTTTACTTTTAGAACTGTATCCAACAAAAATACATTTAACTGCCTTATCATCCAATTTTCTGCGATGTTGTTCAGGCACTGATGCATATGCCAAACAACCAAAAACACGCAGATGAGCAACAGATGGCTTGCGGTCATGCTAAGCCTCATATGGAGTGATAGACTACAATGCTTTAGTGGGACACCTGTTCAGTACATATGCTGCACACATGACAGCCTCAAGCCAGAAACTATGAGGTAAAGCCTGACTCTTGACCATACACCTCGTCATCTCCATGAGAGACATGTTCTTCCATTCAGCAACTCCATTCTGTTGAGGTGTATACGGCACTCTACACTTGTGTTTTATCCCATGTTCAACCAGAAATGCATTAAAATCTGAAGACATATATTCCCCCCCTCGATCAGAATGGAGGGTGCCCATTTTACATGCTGACAGATTTTCAGCCAAAACCAAAAACTATTTGAAGCACATGAACACTTCGGACTTTGCTTTGAGTGGATATACCCATGCATGCCTGGAAAAATCATCAATGAAAGTCACGAAGTAAAGGTAATTTCCAAAAGAGGGTGTCTGCATAGGACCACAGACATCACTATGTACAAGCTGCAATTTCTGCGTAGCCCAAACTGAACCATCTTTTGGAAAGGAAGAACGCTGCATTTTGCCCAAAATACAGCCTTCATAAACATGTTTTCCAGGTGCCTCAAGTTTGGGCAAAGAGGACACCATTTTAGATTTTTGCAGGCGTAGCAAACTAGAAAAATTCAGATGACCAAAGCGTGCATGCCAAAGCTTTGCATCTGACATAGCCTGAGAATCTTGAACTGCACATGCCGAATCATTCACAGATCTTTCATAGTCTATGAGCTTATATAGCCCACAACATAAAATGCCAGAAGCAATAATCACATCGCCATTTGAGAGATCATGAACTGTACACCTGTCATCAACAAATTTCACAACCAAGCCAATCTTGGCTAATGTAGAAACTGATAACAAATTCTTTTTGATCCCTGGCACAAATAAAGCATCTGACAAAGTGAAAGAACTACCATCAGCAGTAGTCAAAATGATCTTACCAACTCCCATAACAGGATAAGAGGAGTTGTTGGCGCATGTAACAGTATTCCCTGTAGGGGCAGGCTCGAGTGATGAGAAGAAACTACGCTGTGAGGTAATATGTTTGGTCGCCCCACTGTCAAAGTACCAAACATCTGAGTCTACTGCAGACATGCACTGATCATGAGAAGATGGGTCAAAACTGCAGACAGTAGTAAACGCCCATTCTTCTTCCTGCACAAGATTTGCAGACTCTGTTTTTGGTGTAGAGGCCTCTGCAACAACCATTCCAGCCTCTTTCTTCTTTGACTCTTTAGCAGCCAGTTTTGGACAGTTCTTTATGATATGATCATTGCCTTTACAGTACTTACAAAACAATTTCTGCTTTTCTGATTTTTTTCTCATCTTTGTCTTGGTTCTTTGAATGTGAAGCATTTGCAGATTTCTGCTTACTAGTAGAAGAGCTCCATTTTCCTTTGCCCTTCTAACTAGCCAGGAAAGCTTGATCTGCAACTCGCATAATGGACCTGTTCTGCCTGGACTGATCTTCCTGCAACAGAACAGAGACTAACTCCTCAAATGATAAGGCATTCGGATTGCCTTTCATCATCAACCGAAGAGTAGAAGCAAAACTCTGATATGAGTCAGGAAGACCATTCAGAACGGTCTGCACAAGTGAGCTATCTGGTATAACCTCATCAACAGAAATCAACTGTTCCTTCAAATCTTTGATCTTCGTTAGGAAACTATCCATAGAATCACCTTCATTCATGTGCTCACTCTCCAATTGAATTCGGAGATAAGCAACACGAGCCTCATTCCTAGCTTGGTACAATGTGGTAAGTGTATCCCAAGCATCCCTAGCTGTTCTGCAAGAGCGTATGTGAGGAATAATGGCACGTTTGACAGACAAAGCTATCAATGCATGTGCCTGGGCATCTCTGCCATCCCAATGAATCTGCTCTGTAGTACGTGCAACAGAAACAGCAGCACGAATAGGAATCTGCACAATATTATCTTCGACACCATCTTCATCAGCTCCAGCACCTCCAGCACCTGTATTTGTAGTACCTGTAGTCGCAAGTGTAACAGGACGTCTTTCAACACCCTGCACAATGTTCCACAGTCCTTTTGCAACCAATACATGTCGCATCATATAAGCCCATAATGGGTAGTTGGTACCATCCAACTTATCCTCAATAGCCAGCATATGGAATACATCACTGCTTTCAGCCATGGCCGGTGACTAAAAAACCTTGATGTAGAGAATTGATTGTATCTCAAAAAGTTGAACGGAACTGCCCAGACGAGTTCTGCTAGACCTGTAGCAGACTTCGAGACGCTTCAATTGGCGAACAGAAACTGGTATATACCTTTGGCACAAAAGGACGAAATAGCCTGCACAAGCTCTGCGATAGTGCGTTCGGAGGCCAAAACGAGCTCAGATTGTGATTTCGGCACCACAGAGCGAAGCAGTTTTGATCTCGGAAACACCCTGAGTATGCTCACCAAATTTCATGCGAATCTAAGACTCCAAACGGAGGAGTGTCGACGGTGCCCTAGATGAAGCGATGACCTACTCTGATACCAATTGTTGGAGTTAGACGTCTGCGGAAGCACACGAACAGCACAAGGAAGAAGAAGAAGCTTGGAGCACAACACACAAGACTGAATGTATTACTAGACAATGTACAAAGATAAGTAAATGATTAGGGCAATAGGCGTATATACAAGCCGGGGGAAAAAAACCTCCTAAAGAGGGAAAAAAGTGCCCCGGCGGTCCTAGAGTGTTCACACACATCACTACCTAATTATATCAACAAAAGCTAGGTCTGGCAACCTTCTACTTAGAGACTCTCATCGGAGAGTTGATTCCCAATCTGATGAATTGATCCAAGTTGCATGCTTTTTGTCCACCTACCACATAAGATTGTTATGAAATGCATATTGGTCGTCAATTCTGATGGAGAGTGTTAATCTCCAAAAGAACAAGCTACTCTTGAAGTTAGAGCACCTCTATATCAAGAGTAACTCAAAACTTTCACCAATTTAGAGGATCAATGATCAATTATCAAAATTTTGGATAAACTGTGAAGAAGATGACTACACAGAAAGTTTGCTGCACATAACTCACTCATTGACTTATCAAATGTGTAAATCTTTTTATAGAACTTTGCATAAGGTGTCGCCTATAGTTTGCACACCTCCTTCAAGTTAAATCATTCCAAAAGATTCAGTAGATCTTGAGAAATGATCTTAACAAGTCACCTATGTCTAAAACTGTAGTTCTTTATAGTCGATTTTGACACCTGTAACTTCTTAAGCTTGGTTCTCTCAAACTAGAACCCGTTTAATCAAATGCTTTTAGTCATAGGTAGCTTACCTTCCAACTTAAAGAATGAGTTCTTGATTGCTCAAAACGTTACACTGTGGAAGGAGAACTGACCAAAACATTAGCATCAAATTTTGCACCTCCTGCAACTTCTCTTCTTTCCATTTACACATGTAAATGTTCCTACACTCAATTCTCTCAGCCTAATCACAATTAGAAGCTGAAAATTTGTACAGAGGTCAACCAACTATAGAATTAGACTTGTACAAAAGCATTTCACAAAAGATTCAACACAGAAGGAGAACTCTCAGAAATATCGGGTGCAACTTTTCTTCATTTTTGAAAAACTTTACATCTGAGTGATGAGAGAGATCTTACTCACTCCTAAAGTTTCTAATGACTCATACAATTTCTAATTTCTCTATTCACATACTCTCTCATATTTGCCCCGACATTTTTACTTGTATATATAGGAAAATACGTACAATCTCATAACCATACAAAAGTATAAGTGAACTATCTCTGAATTAATGTACATATGTATACACATCTTCATCCTTTGAACATATCCTTCATATCTTGATCTTTTCTTCAGTCCTTGACTTCAAACCTTCATCAAAACTTTAATTGTTGATTGCCCTGCACCAACAGCTCCCCCTCAATCATCAATTGAGGTTTTCTCTATCTTCTTTATACCTGCCATGTCTTTGAATCTTTGTAGCTTTGGTCCATCCAAGCTTTTGGTTAGCATATCAGCTATCTGATCTTTTGTTGAAGTATGTATTACTTCAATCTCCTTATCCATCACCTTCTCTCTTAGAAAGTGATACTAAATCTCAATATGTTTAGTCCTGGCATGAAAAACAGGATTAGCAACTAAATACAATGAACTCATGTTATCTCCATGAATAGTGGGTGTACTCTGAATGATGTCAAAACTCTTCATAAGAGTCTTAAGCCATATCACTTCCTTTGCAGCTTCAACCATACCTTTGTACTCAGCCTTTGTAGATGATAAAGCAACTGTGTGTTGCTTCTTTGAACACCATGAAATTAACTTATCTCCCATATAACACAAGTATCCATAAGTTGATCTCCTATCATCAGGATTACCTGCCCAATCTGTATCATTATAAATCTTGATGTTTGTATCTAATGTAAAACCATAATACAAACCCTCTTTGTGTGTACCCTTAATGTACCTCAACACTCTTTGTCCTGCAATCCAATGTTCTTTCCTAGGACAATGCATGAATTGAGATAATGCTCCAACTGCATATGACAAGTCAGGCCTAGTTAATGTAGCATAGATCAGACTACCAACCAAACTTTGATATAGCTTCATGTCCTTGAACTCTTCTCCTCCATATGCTGCTCAATTTGTGATTCACCTCCATTGGAGTAGGTGCTTCCCTGCAGTCATTCATCTTAAACTTGATCAACAAGTTTTTCAAATACCTTTCTTGAGTTACATACACCCCATGTTGAGTGTAAGAGATCTCCATGCCCAAGAAATATGACAAGTCTCCCAAGTCACTAATCTTGAACTCTTTCTCCATTTGCTTCTTTAGGCTTTGAATGCCTTTCTCATCTGTACCTGTAAGAATTATATCATCAACATATATGAACATGTAAATGTACCCATCATCACTTGCTTTAACAAGCAAGCTACTATCTGCTTTAGATACTTGAAAACCAAGTTCCTTCAAGAACTTCACAAGTCTATAATTCCATGCCCTTGGGGCCTGCTTCAAACCATACAAAGCTCTCTTGAGCTTACATACATACTCTGGATACCTTTCATCTCTGAATCCTTGTGGTTTCTTCATGAAAACATCATCTGAAATATAACCATTTAGAAAAGCATTCTTCACATCTAGTTGACATAATTTCCAACCTTTACATGGAGCAATAGCTATGAGTGTCCTAATGCTTGTCATCTTTGCCACAGGACTATAGGTCTCATCATAACATATACCATATGTCTGAGCAAACCCGTTCACAACAAGTCTAGCTTTATACCTAGACACACTTCCATCTGCAAACCTCTTTGTCTTGTAGACCCATTTGCATCCAACGATCTTCTGACTATTTGGTTTAGGAACCAAATCCCATGTCTGATTCTCCATCAATGCATCATACTCTTCCTGCATAGCCTTCTCCCAATTTCCCTTACCTTTTGCCTCTTCATATGGTAGAAGGGTCTTCATCTGCCTTTACCATATAAGCATAATCTTTGGTAGCTAAAAAAGAAGTGTCATAGCTATACCTTGTAGGTTGCCATTTATGTCTTGTTAACCGTCTGAGTTCTCCACTCCTTGAGGTTTCTGGTTCATCACATTCTAGATCAAACCTTGGCACTTCTTCAACTTCAACCTGTACTTCAGTGTTCTCCTCTTCATCAAATATCTGAACCTTTGATTTACCTTTCTTTTGATTCACAATTTCTTCATCACCTGGATGAACATTAAGTGTACCTGCATACCAAGTACCTTGCTCATCAAATGTAACATCCTTAGACACAAGGAATTGTTTTGTGGATGGACTCCACAACCTATATCCCATCTAGTTATCATCATATCCAATGAAGACATATTTTTCAGCTTTAGGTTCCAATTTATGCCTCAATTGAGATGGCAGATATGCATATGCCAAACATCCAAATACTTTGCAATGATCTAGAGTAGGTCTCTTACCCCACCATGCCTCATATGGTGTCATACCGTGCAAAGCTTTACATGGTAATCTATTGACCAAGTATGTTGCTATATTTACAGCCTCAGCCCACAAGTAATTTGGGCAATTTTTCTCCTTCATCATGGATCTTGCAAACTCAACAAGGGTTCTATTCCTCCTTTCTGCTACACCATTTTGTTGAGGACAGTACCTGCAAGTAATTTCCCTTTTTATACCTGCATTCCACAAGTAATCACTGAACTCATTAGAGAAATATTCTCCCCCTCCATCTGACCTTAGTCTCTTAAACTTTTGACCTGTAATTCTCTGTGCATACACATGATAATGTTTGAATGTATTGAATACCTCTAACTTATCTTTGATCACATAGATAGTGATCCATCTGGTAGCATCATCAACATAAATCACATAATACCTTGAACCATTGATACTGAAATCCTTTGATGGTCCCCACACATCTGTGTGTACCAACTCAAGCTTCTTTGAATACATAAAACCATGTTTGGAATAAGCTTATGAGCCTTACCTAATTGACATGCCTCACATCTGTATGTCATATGTTGACCGCAACATTAGGCAACCCAAGCACTGAACCAGTATTAACCATATCTTTAATACCTCTTCCATTAAAATGTCCAAGCCTTTTGTGCCAAAGATCTAACTCTGAGATCTTATGTCCTCCATAAGTGTACAAGGCATGACCAATGTTACCTTGAATCTTCAATGTGAAGAGTCTTCCTTCTTTCTTCCCTGAAACAATTTGTTTATACCCATTGCTAGGGTCTTCCACAAAAACTCCTTCATTAGTGAACCTAACTTCATAACCTTTTTCAATAATTTTTCCTACACTTATCAGATTCTTTGGAATTGTAGGAACATGCAAAACCTTACTCAAGAGAGTACTTCCATCCTTGGCCTTCACTGATCCAATTGACTTCACATTGTGCTTTGTATTGTCACCTGTTTGAACTACATGATTAGTTACCTTACTCTCCAAATCAGTCATCAAAGCGATGTTGCCACTCAGGTGATTGCTACACCCTGAGTCAATGTAGAAGACTCTTTGGTCTTCACTTTGCCTTTCACAAGTTGCATTCATTATCAATGTTGAATCCTCCTTCTGATCTGAAGCATAATTGTAGTAGGTATTGTTGTATTGCTGACTTTGGAATCCTCTACCTGCATTTCTTCCAAAGTAGCCTCTACTACCTCTACCTCTAAAATTACCTCTTTAATTTCTACCACCTCTTCCTCTTGAATTAAAATCCTAATTATATCCACCATTATTATGAGTATTATGCCAACAATCATTAGCTAAATGATTTGTCTTACCACAAATCTAGCAAGCTTTGACTCCATCTTTATTACTTCTGCCTCTTCCTCTACCTTTGCCACCACCTCTTCCTCTTCGGAAGTTAGCTTGGCTAGTTGTACCTTCATCTTCATTTGATTGTTGCTTCCCTTTGCTATTCTTCTTCTTATCCTTTGAATACATTGCTTGACCTGCACTTTTATCACCATCACCTTTGACATCCTCCTCAAAGGTTAAGATGTGTCCTAGCAACTGATTTAAATCAGGAGTAAAATGATTGAGTGATAATTCAGTCGAAACAATGAATGGCTTCCATTTGTCATCACCTCTCAAACCTGTAAGGATTTTCCTTACCAATTTATCCTCCTCAATATCTTCATCAACTGCTCCTTATGCATCTATAATGTTCTTCATTCTTGTTACATAATCTAAGATGGATTGAGAGGCCTTCTTCTTGAATGTAGTAAATTCTGCCCACAAGGATGCCTTAAGATGAGCTTCCATCCCAATTGACCATGCTGGATAGTTCTCTCTATCCAGTTTCTCTATCTGAAGAGAATCTCCCATCCTTTCTTCACATGTGTATTAAATCCTTCTAGCTTTATGAGGAATAAGGTTACCTTTACTTCAAATGAAGTTCCTTTTGTCTTCCTTGATGTCTTATGGCCTCCTTCTCAAGCTTTGCTCTCAAGCTTTCACCTTTTGAATCTTCAAATGTTGAATTCTTTATGACTGCAGCAGTCGGGGTCCTCCTTTCTTCAATTTTGATACTTCCTACTCTGATACCACTGATGGAGAGTGTTAATCTCCAAAAGAACAAGCTACTCTTGAAGTTAGAGCACCTCTATATCAAGAGTAACTCAAAACTTTAACCAATTTAGAGGATCAATGATCAATTATCAAAATTTTGGATAAACTGTGAAGAAGATGACTACACAGAAAGTCTGTTGCACATAACTCACTCATTGACTTATCAAATGTGTAAAGTTTTTATAAAACTTTGCATAAGGTGGCATCTATAGTTTGCGCACATCCTCCAAGTCAAATCATTCCAAAAGATTCAGTAGATCTTGAGAAATGATCTTCACAAGTCACCTATGTCTAAAATTGTAGTTCTTTACATTGGTTCTCTCAAACTAGAACCCGTTTAATCAAATGCTTTTAGTCATAGGTAGCTTACCTTCCAACTCAAAGAATGAGTGCTTGCTTGCTCAAAACTTTACACTGTGGAAGGAGAACTGACCAAACATTAGCATCAAATTTTGCACCTCCTGCAACTTCTCTTCTTTCCATTTACACATGTAAATGTTCCTACACTAATTCTCTCAGCCTGATCACAATTAGAAGTTGAAAATTTGTATAGAGGTCAATCAACTGTAGACTTAGACTTGTACAAAAGCATTTCACAAAAGATTCAACATAGAAGGAGAACTCTCAGAAATATCGAGCGCAACTTTTCTTCATTTCTGAAAAACTTTACATCTGAGTGATGAGAGAGATCTTACTCACTCCTAAAGTGTCTAATGACTCATACAACTTCTAATTTCTCTATTCACATGCTCTCTCATATTTGCCCCAACATATTTACTTGTATATATAGGCAAATATGTACAATCTCATAACCATACAAAAGTATAAGTGAACTATCTCTGAATTAATGTACATATGTATACACATCTTCTTCCTTTGAACATATGCTTCATATCTTGATCTTTTCTTGAGTCCTTGACTTCAAGCCTTCATCAAAACTTCAATTGTTGATTGCCCTGCACCAACAAGTTCCGTATGTTTTATTATCCATCAATATTTTAATACGAACTAGCTATTTTTGGCCGTATTTTGGTTGACGAGTTGATCGTTGCACATTTTCGTAGTTCTTTTTTAAGGGATCTAATTTTAGAACATTTCATGCTCCCTTCAAAGCATCATGATGGTGGCAGCCCATTGATGGTGCCAACCCTCCACATTCCACTTTCAGTCACCTCTCCATGCATTTTCTTCATTGGTTGGTGGCGAGATATTCTTTGTGTTTATTACCATCATGACTGATTGCATGTCATTCATCATCGTTGTTCTTTCTAGCTCTATTTATTCCTCGAGGTTTTTCTTTTCTCTTTTATTGTTTGTCTTGTGTGTGTGCACCTAGTGTTTGTTGTGTAATAGTGTGTGTATTCATGTGAAGTGTGTACCTCATAGCCATGGAAGCCCTAGTACACCTCACTCAATTCGGCAATGGCATGGTTCTTGAGCTCACCAAGTACCTTCCTGTACAAGGCTTGCTCCGGTTCTCCGAGTTGTCATGCCACACAATGCCGACACACCTCCTGTCCATGACTCTTGCCCATGTCATAGCTGCATGTTCCGCATATGTCAGTTTGTGGCCTATTATGGAGTCATTTTTATGACCTGCATCATGATCGACACCATCATATCTCGTCTCCATCTGTCTAATGATGGATGGAGTGAGGCCACCCAACTCCTCTTGGATACCATGACCTCCCTCTTTCCCCGCGAAATCTAATGAATATGCCATAATGTGCCATCGAGCCTCCGAATGCCATGTACTCCAATTCCTTTTCATCACCATCAACCTCAAGAAATGCAACTATGGCATATCTGAACCCATGTACTCCATTATTGATGTGACTTCCTGAGAACAAGTGAACTCGGCCATGTTTTATTTTCATCGCATTCGCAAGGAATGCTCGGCAATTGTCAAACACTTAGCTAAAGATGAATTTCAATGCACCCGACTGGCTCATGTGTTTTCTTTACTCCTTCCTTATGCTCCCTTGGTCGTACCCACCTCCATCCTTCCCCCCTACTTCTTGCTTCCACTCTCTCATCTTACATGGATCACAATGATGAGGAAGAAGTAGATCCAGTGCTTCAGTTTTTCCTCACCAGCATCAATGTGTTGCAGAGGTCTCTACACCTGCTTTGAGTTTGTCATCTTCTCATGCCATGGTCAGTATCATTGTTACTCTCAAAGATGTGCCCGCTGTCGGGTCGTGAGAGATGCTCGGATGGTGGATCAAGTCATCCGCCTAAATCGTTCGGCACACGCGGGGTGTCTGTAGCAAACTCAGGCTTATGAAAATAAGGGTTCTAATGATAAAATAATTTAAATTACCTATTTCTATGATTGAAACTAAAGTTCTCTTATCAAAAGTAAATAGTTTTAATTAGCTATGGACCGTAAGGACGGGCAGCCTCGTACATAGCAACAGCTTCCTGATATGAAATTGAAACTTCCATAATGGGTTCTTCTACTAAACTTTCAGGTAAGCTAGAGGGTTCTGGTCTGACTAGAGTTGGCGGAATATTTTCAATATTTTCAATATTTTCAATAGTACTCTGCTCAGACTCATGAACTAACTTAGAAGACATCAAGGAAAGTAATGGAAAATTAATGAAACAATATGATGCTAAACTGTTTGAATGAATTAATTGATATGCTTATGGTTCTAATCAATAAATCTAATACAACTGGAAGGCCTAAACAATTGGATAACTGTCTAGTCAATTGGATAGTTGACTAAATGAGAAATAAGATTTAAATGGATCTTTAGGCTGTCGCTTTACTTCAATTGTCTTCACTTCACTTTAATTAATTGTAATCTTCAATGTTTCTGCAAAAAAAACATTAGCACATTAGTAATCTAACAAGAAATTAATAAAACATAAAAGACATACTTCACATACATTAAAGCATACTCATGCTCATGGATTCTAACATACATTCTTGCACATGCTAGCATTTAGCTTAGACATACTAACATGTTGATATGATGCAAATATAAACACATTTATGCTTATGCTTAAAAGAACCCATGTACTTACATCTAAACACACATTCTCATTCTAGCATATGCTAACGCATTGCTCAAACATACCCTTTAACATACACTATCATGCATACGCATATGCCCATGCATTAAAATCATATCCTAACACTCACTGTAATGCACACATATGCTCATCCTAACACTACCTCACTCATAGACATGCATTCTTCTTCACTCAGAAACATGCATTCATGTGCACTCATGCTCATACACACATCACTCTCATATGCATACATGCATTTCTCATGCACCTAACCCTTATGCACATGCATTTTCATATATGCACATGCTTTTAAACTAATATTCATTTATGCATGCATACTCTTTTTATACACTACATGGCATAAACTCATAACCCTTCACATATCATTCATTTTAACATACATATTTAATGACTATGCATGACATAATATCATTAAGATAAAATGAACCTAAGCTAAAATACTTTCACACACACATACACATACATAGAAAACATAAACATATTCTAAAACATATACATAAATAAATACATATACATAAATAAATATATATAAATAAATACATAAACATTTATATAAATAAACATAAACATTTATAAATAGCATTTATTTCATATATTTTTTAAATTATTAATCTATAACTCATAAATAATATAAATATTACGAAAATAAAACCTATAAAATATCATATAATATTACGAAAATAAAATCTATTAAATAAGATTCTTATATAAACCAATAAAATGAATAATAATAAATTAAAAAAACTCATTTATTTCACTCTCTCTCTTTCTCTCTCTCTCTCTCTCTCTCTCTCTCTCTCTCTCTCTCTCTCTCTCTCTCTCTCTCTCTCTCTCTCTCTCTCTCTCTCTCTCTCTCTCTCTCTCTCTCTCTCTCTCTCTCTCTCTCTCTCTCTCTCTCTCTCTCTCTCTCTCTCTCTCTCTCTCTCTCTCTCTCTCTCTCTCTCTCTCTCTCTCTCTCTCTCTCAATCTCTCTCTCTCTCTCTCTACTCTGGCTAGCGCGCCGTCGGCAGCTGCAGAGGGAGGGAAGGAGGAAAAATAAAAAATAATAAAAAATATATATATATATAAAAG
Source organism: Ceratopteris richardii (assembly GCA_020310875.1). Taxonomy (NCBI): domain Eukaryota; kingdom Viridiplantae; phylum Streptophyta; class Polypodiopsida; order Polypodiales; family Pteridaceae; genus Ceratopteris; species Ceratopteris richardii. The sequence goes on along the minus strand of CM035429.1, from coordinate 113,144,085 downwards.
AAAAAAATCAAAACTCTCTCTCTCTACTGTGCTCTCTCTCTCTCTCTCAATCTCTCTCTCTCTCTCTCTCTCTCTACTGCTCTCTCTCTCTCTCTCTCTCTCTCTCTCTCTCTCTCTCTCTCTCTCTCTCTCTCTCTCTCTCTCTCTCTCTCTCTCTCTCTCTCTCTCTCTCTCTCTCTCTCTCTCTCTCTCTCTCTCTCTCTCTCTCTCTCTCTCTCTCTCTCTCTCTCTCTCTCTCTCTCTCTCTCTCTCTCTCTCTCTCTCTCTCTCTCTCTCAATCTCTCTCTCTCTCTCTCTGCTGCGCGCGCAGTAGAGCTGCGCCGCCGGCAGAGAAAGGGAGGGAGAGGGAACAAAAATAAAAAATAAAAAAAGAAAAAGAAAAAAAACTCACTCTCTCTCTGTACCTTTCTCTCTCTCTCTCTTAATCTCTCTCTCTCTCTCTCAATCTCTCTCTCTCTCTCTCTCTCTCTCTCTCTCTCTCTCTCTCTCTCTCTCTCTCTCTCTCTCTCTCTCTCTCTCTCTCTCTCTCTCTCTCTCTCTCTCTCTCTCTCTCTCTCTCTCTGCTGCGCGCGCAGCAGAGCTGCGCCGCCGGCAGAGAAAGGGAGGGAGAGGGAACAAAAATAAAAAATAAAAAAAGAAAAAGAAAAAAAACTCACTCTCTCTCTGTACCTTTCTCTCTCTCTCTCTTAATCTCTCTCTCTCTCTCTCTCTCTCTCTCTCTCTCTCTCTCTCTCTCTCTCTCTCTCTCTCTCTCTCTCTCTCTCTCTCTCTCTCTCTCTCTCTCTCTCTCTCTCTCTCTCTCTCTCTCTCTCTCTCTCTCTCTCTCTGCTGCGCGCGCAGCAGAGCTGCGCCACCGGCAGAGAAAGGGAGGGAGAGAGAGGGAAAAACATTTAATTAAAGAAGGGGATGGGAGAAGAAGAAAGGAAGAAAAGGAGAAGAAATAAATCTCTGTACTTTCTGAAAATTGGCTTTCCATAAATTGAAGGACAAGAGAGATGGCCTTCTCTCTTCTCCTATCTCTCTATTTCTCTGCCTATCTCTCTCTCACTCTCTCTCTATAGAATTCAGAAGGAGGTAAGGAGGAGGAAAAATTACCTGCAAAAAAAAACATTAGGAATTCATGATCAAAGCATACATATATATACGCACACAGATCCTCTCTATACCACTATTTTGGTTTCCTACTTTATTTCTCATCCTTTAACCTATCCATCCTTTAAATTGACTTTTCTCACACAACTCACTTACTCCATTCTTTTTCCTAAATACCTTTTGTACTTTAAATGCATAATCTATTTAAACCATTCTTTTAACTTGCACTCACAATTACCACACTTTCAACCTACTACTTTAACCACTTTATTTACACACTCAACTCTCACCACACTTTAATCACCACTCACATACACCATTCATTATTTATCCACTTAATTTTCTTTTTAATTGAATTATCCTAAATTGCGTAATTAAATAATTCATTTAAATTAAACTTAGCTTACGATTAAAACCCTAGAACCTTAGTATATAAATGCACACAAATAATTAAAGTAATTATTAATAGCATAGTTTAATTTGTAATACATAAATATTTAATTTATATATTAATGTATTTAAATAACATTGATTTTAACCCTTTAAATATAGAAAAATCCTAGAAAACCTACTTAAAACCCATCAAAACCCTATTAAACCCTTTGGAAATCATTGTTAACCCATTAAAATCCTTCTGAACCCTATCATTAACCCATGATAAATCATCTAAACCCTTAACATTAACTCAATGGAATCATTTTAAGATCCTTTGGATTAATCCTACTGACTTAACTTATATAAACTTATGAAACCCTAGGGGTATATACTCACATGTCTTATATGTATCAATTTAAAATACTCATTAAATGAGTAATTAGGGTAACCCTAATATGAACACATGTTCTTCATCATTTCTTGTACCTGCAAATACTTCAAAAGTAGTTAATTCAATCCAGAACAACTGATCAACAGTGAAAAAGAGGTTTAGAATTCACCAATTAAGTTGCTTTTATTTCCTCTGGTTATCAACTAGAAGATGCAAATCTTCCCGACACCGCCATCCCCATGCTTCTGCAGTTCATTCCCACCCTTATATGGAAGGTGCACTCCAACTAGTGACGAGTGGTAACAAAGAACATGTCTCACTGTAGATGGACCATGTCCTCATTTAGATAGACATTGCACACTCGTCTGAAAACAAGGTTATTAGTGTAATGCTTAATGAAGATAGTACGTGTCTTGAAGTTAAGCAAGTTTCAGAGGCAATAGTCAAAGTTGTTATGGATAATGAAGTGAAATACATATCCTCCGCCATAGTCCAATGTATCCACTTTCACCCAATCATACCCCTCTACTCCCATTCTTTCCCTAGATGCTGATTCTATAGAAGATCAATAGACCTTGCTCACCCCAGTTGCCTCTATGGATTATTCTCCTCCTCACTCCACCAAAATCCAGATAACCCATGGCTCCTCTATCGTGCTACCTCTTCCTACTGGATCCTCCTTTCACTTGAGCATTAGTAATCACTCGTCACTTGCAGATCTGGCCAAGGTGGGGCAATACTTGATCTAGGCCTCTAGCATGCTCCAATCTCAATTGGATACAAAAAAGTAGATGCTTAAGCAAGGATTTCAACATAAACTTGATCGGACCGAGGTAGATATTGCTTCCCTACAGGAGGAAATTTTGGCACTCAGAGTACATGAATCGCAGTTGCTACACAATGTGTAGGACAAGGATCAAGAACTGGCTACTCTATGCAAAGAGTTAGCTGAAAAGAATGCAGCCTTGGAAAGAATCAAAGTTGTGTTGGATATGACGATTGAGAAGGTCAATGTACTGGAGTAAACCTGTACAGAAATGCATGCTAAAGTTGTCCAATGGGAGACCAAGCTCGTAGCTACAAAGGAAGATTTGTTCCAAAAAGCGCAAGCCTTGATTGAGGAAACCGCAGTATCTATCAAGTTGAAGAAGGAATTGCAGGCCACTCAAAAGGAACATCAAGACTATTTCAAAACAACATAATTTTAGGCCCAACAGCTTCAGAGATTAGGCAGAGCCTGTTGTAGCAAGTTCTTCAAGTCTAGATCTTGAGTTGCTCAATGCAGAGCATGTTCATAAATTGTTAAAAGCTCTTTAGAAAAAGATTAAACCAAGTTTTGAAGAAGCCCGTACTTTGTATATACAGTGTTTAAGGCGATGATGACTTTTTTGCATAGGGTTAAATATTATTTGTAATTTTCTTACAATGTTTATTCTAGTCCACCGTGTGTACTAGTGTTAGGTTGCTGGTTAAATATTATTTGTAATTTTTCATATTTTTGGTGAAGCAATGTAGATGCCCAACCATTGTAACCTATTTATGAATTAATTCAAAGAAAGTTCACACCTGTGTGAGCTTGACATGGCAACTCCATAGGACTATTCGCGGCGTAGAAGCATTGTGTAGATAGATTTCACTTAATTCCTCTGTTTGATAATGTGGTGTTGATTCCATTGTCAGTTAATCATTAAACTCTAAGTGTGGTGATTTAGTTAAGTTATGATAAAGATTAATGATAGAAGTTAGTTCGTTGAAGTACTATAGATCTTTTAATGAATTGTTAGCTGATGATTAAGTTTTATGCATGATCATCTACAATGAATACGGTGACAAAGTTATATTATTGGACTGTGAAGTGTATCAGTAAGAGTTTAGGCAATAACCTGCATGTACCACAAGGTATTGTGGTACACTGAAGCTTAGAATCAATATTGAGTGATATTTAGAGAAGGTTACTACAAAAGAAGTTACTAGTAGTGGTAGAATATTTTAGTAAATTGGTTTAATAGATTACCTTAGTGGTAGAAGTGGGAAAAATACAAGGATTCTATTTATAGAATCTTGCCATCCCAAGAACCCTGATAACCTATCCTATCCACTTTAGTCTTACTAGACTGGGTTGAAAGAGGAATAGAGGTTAATAACTTCCATCAAACAAGTTAATGCTACACTTATAGGCATTGTATATGCATGCACATTTCCATCAAACAAGTGAATGTTACACCATAGGCATTGTATATACATGCATAACATGCATTGGATAAGCAGCTATACCAATACACATTACACAACAACTACAGAAAAAGTTATATTGTGTAGTGATGCATCTCTTTCCAATGGTGTCGTCTTGGAATAGGATTGGCTCCTAGAACATTTAGTAGGTCTGTTAGCCTCTTTTTCCGAGGGGATGGATGCTTATTTGTATTCCAATTTTGCCAAAACACTTGGAAGTCAATTGCTTGTGCTGCTTAGACTACACCAATTTGTTTCTAATTGATAACTTCGTGCTCTCATACCACTATCTCAAAACCACTTCGATTACTCCCCCAACCATCAACTTCCTCTTCATCCTATTCACACACATACACTTACTCTCACACTCTTGCACTCGCTTACACTCGTCATTGCACACACTCCCTTTCCCATTTATGTACACTCTCACTCTCTCGTGCCTCAAACACACTTGCCTACTCAAAATATTCAACACACCATATTAGCCACAAAGTAAATCGACTCCTCAAAATCGAAAACTACCCATATCAGGTACTTGAACGCTCACACATGCTCATTCATCCCCCCTGTTCTCAGTTTTTTTTTTTTGAACCAAAAATAGTACTAGTCGATTTATATATGCTAAAATCAGTCATTTTCTATGTGGAATTGGCAGGTCCATAGAGTACATGACTGCTTTCATAGATTTCATTCCACATGTTGGAGCCCATCAATTTCTACTTCAATTATCTTGTTCATAAAGTACATGACTGGTAGCAGTGAGATTCTCGACATCTCAAAGAATGTCACACGCTAAAATAAAAGGAAACATTCGTCAAACTATCGAGAGAAAGATTCTTGATCTGCATGAAGTTGAAAATCCACATGAGGCTTCACATCAATCCAACGCCTACTGGAGCACATCAACAGAAAGAGGCTCTTGGGGTGGCAAAATAAAAATTCCACTTAAGGCGCTAAATGAACATTAAAGTGAAGATTCAAACATTCAAACTGAACGCAATTTGCAGGAATCAAACAGTACTGACTCAAACACTTTCGGAATTTACAGGAGCATCGCCCAAACCATGCTTCGCAAATGGCCTTCTGTTCCTGGTCCCATCATTACAATGGCTTTGTACGGCCTTCGAGATACACAAGATGACGGTAAAGTCTCGCGAAAGGTTAGCATCATAAACCTTGATTCTCACAACATCAATCATCCCCATATGCACATCATCACAGCATTTGGTGAACCATGAGATGACAATAATCACCAGATCAAAAGACAGAAGCGTCTGACATCCAATAAATTGAGGAAGCCACCCACAATAGTGTAGACACTATACATATAAAACTACTTACATCAGAATGATGAAGATGTTCACGTAAACACAACCTCTCTAGAGAAAGAACCTTAAACAACAACCAAGAGAATAACCAATAGAACAAGCTGCTTTCATCTAGTTCGAGTCATCCGATAACTATGAAACTAGACTTATTGGGCCTCAAAGATCTTGGTGGATAGAATGTCATCAGATGGCATCATATGCCATCAAGAGTAGCAAATACTAATTGTCCATAATAGGCCGATAACGCTACACCCCCAAACGACCCACAAAAGCAACATGCCCCAAAACCCTAAAACTTACCAGACAAACAACGATAGCAGTACAATTGAACTGTAAGCCAGATGAGAGAGAGAGCAAACCCATCGAAGGCCTCAGAACTTGATTTCAGGATAATGTGTCAACATCGATGAATTCTCAAATGACACGCACAATTCCTTCAATCGTCATGGGCAGGTCGACCTCAACGCAGTTCGGTTCACACGTTGTTTAAATAATGGTAAGAAACAGGTTCCCGACTCGCGAGCTCACAGATGACACTAAGTCCGTGTTATCAAAAAATGCCACCTTGGGAACTCTATTTACTCTACACCAATAATTCAATTAAAGATGGATAGGAAGGCTAATTATAAGGGTTCCAATATGCTAATAATGACGCCACAAGCAACATACACTGAGAAGAGCTCAACATATCACGGGAAATAATTCTCAAGATGGCGATTGTTTATCATGTCTCTTGTGGAATGCATTATTGAGGTTAAGGTCATACATCTACAGCCAGCCACATACATACAAAATGCACGAGAACAACGAAGTACGGTTGCTTACCGTCTTATGCATTGTTCAATATTCAATCTCAAATGTGAAGCAAGAGGGCATATCAAAATAGCACACCTGCACATGTACTGTGGAGTAAGAAGGCACATACTCATTCATAGGAGACGCTCAAGTGCTTCAACCTTGTTGCACTTACAATCTCCCTTGCTTTAAGGTCCGCAATCAAAGCTGAAGCACACCCCCCCTCTTGTATATGCCCTCAGAGGTAGTCAGGCATCCACAACATCAAATGAAAAAGACCTCTCGAGAATGAGTCAGCCCTCTTTTTGCCTATCTGCTGTTGTTCGGACTTCGACACCTGCATCTCCCCAAGAAGATCTTCCCCGCTTCTGTTATCCAGAAGTTCACGAGCATGTCCAGCCCTCGCTCTGGGATCAACGCAGTAGCCTTTCTTCTTTTTCCCCTTTTTTGGCGTGTACCCTCTTGCCAACGGGAGAAAGAATACTAGGAGAAACCTGACTCTTCCAGCCCTTCTGACAGATGATGGTACCCACTTCAGTTGATCTGAACGATGCCACCGAGAAAAGAAGTTTTGACTCTCTCTGATGCCCTCTCTTCGGCGCCCATTGTGCACTTGTACAGTGGAAGAAGAAGACTCGGTAAAAAATGCCCTCCCAAAACTCGATTCTCCCCACTTCAGCAACTACCCAATTTTTTTTTGCTCCTCAGCCAATCCTCCTCCGATGTTCAATCGGTCTCGCGCTTTTGATCAAGAACGTCAGCCCTCCCACGTTCTTCTCTGTAGCTCCTCAAACATGCAGAAAAGCAAGAAGGATATGTCCTGAGAACGATGCCTCCCTCCGCTCCTCTGGTCGATGCTGCACCCAAAATCACCCCCCCTCCCCGTTCGCACCTCCTGCACAGATACCCGGAGAACAGCAAAATCGCAGAAAAAAATGCCTCTAGCCCCTCGTTACCTCTGAATGCCCCCCCTTCGTGGCAAACTCCCTTTTTTTTTCCTCATGGATCGGTTGAGTGTCCCGTATGTAACAGCCAAAAAAAAACTCCCTTCAGCTTTTTCTTCTGACAAGAACAGAATGACGATCACCCGCCTCCCATTCTCCCTTAGCAGAAAACTCCAGAAGTCTCCCCCCCAACTGTGCGCCCTTTTCTTCTTATCCCCCCCTTATCGGCTCCAAGTCTGTCGGCCACTCTTCATTCCTCCCGTGTATCTCTGCTCACCCGTGTGTGAGGTAATAGGTCATACCCTCCCCGTTGCATTTTCCTGCACACAAAAAACAAAAACAAAAAGAATCTACGAGAGAGAGAGAGAGAAAGACAAATACCATTTTTTCTTTCCCAAAAAAGCCAAATCAAATTGACCCTCTGACAGCAGGCTGACCACCACCTAACCCCCTTTTTCTCTACCCACGAGCTTTCCCAAAATCCCAACTCATTCAGATGTTTTTTTCTTTGTAATTGTAATCTTTATGGCTTCATCACAATACATATGAAATGCTTCCAAGTTTGATTGCCGTCCAATGTGTGACATTGCTTTCGACTCTCTTTTTATTCTCCTTGGCCACAAAATGCACAATTTCCCCAGACATGATCTTCTCTTAATAGTGCATCCTTATCTCCGAGTGACCCTCAAAGATGCCCATCTTTCTGCACTCCATTGATCTTTGGGTCTACATTGGGTCGTCCTCCTATTACACCAAGTGTCATGCCGCCAATTCCCTTCTCCAAGCCACCACATTTGATTGTAGTTTATCATTTTGGCTATCTTTTCCTTGCAAAATACCTGCATCCAAGCATATCCTCTGCCAAATAGAAACATGTTAGTGCATAGAAACCAAGCATTTACTGAGCTAAGATACTCCCCTCTTCTTATTTGCGAAGTCGTCCTCGACAAGCCACTCTTGCTGCAATACAATCCAAACAGCCATGAGAGTGTCAGTGTACAACCTATTTACATACCTCTTCATCGAGCCATCATTCCCACTGGACCTGCACTCATTGAAGCCATTAGTGCTCAGACAAAATCACTCATGAATACATACAAATCATTCGTTTACAAAATGATCCACGGACATGCACATATATGCAATTCCATTTCCATCATGCATCAAATTGCTCATGCATTCTATTATGAAAATAGTCTCAATTAAAATAACACATGCATACCTTTCCATGTTTTATACATGCAACTATCATTGCGGAAAAGAGAAAAGAAAATACCAAAATAAACAACGACAACTGAAATGAATCCAACAGGAGATGCAACATACCCAAAATGCATACCCCATTATTGCACCTACTATTCGCTATGTACAATTATTCCATGACTAGACACTCCCGAAGAATCCCCATCGTCGTCCTACAAAAGTCATCGAGACTCGAGTACAGGTCAAGTCCTACATAAAAACCCTAGAGTGCCCCACACACTAGAAAACCCTCGGATAGAGTACACAAGTTACAAAGCAAAACCATTGCATTACCTTGCTAGAGGTCTCATCCATAAGTACATATGCATTATCCGTGCCTTTGAGAATGTTGATTCAGAGTGAGCTGATCTGTCGCAAGCCACCATACCAATCACACAAGCAAATAATGTTCCCTCCCAGGCGATCGTCGCCCTCTCCTCTCTCTCTCTCTCTCCACCTCAAGAGTGGGGAATAATTTCATATGTAAATTTTATTTATATTCACACGTTGGCCTATGTTGACATTGGATGCGATTCGTGGACCTGACCACCCGACCAGGTTGATTCCACCCATCTACCAATGCAACGCAGTGCACAACACACAAACACATAACGATAGACAAGTAACATATATCAGCTAGCCCATAACGAAGCTGGATGCAGCTCGTGGTCATGACTACCCAGCCACGATGGCTCCACCTACCTACCAACCCGTTATGGCGTGTAGCTAAGATACAGACATATACATCCCAAGCCTATGGCGAAACTATCTGCAGCTCGTGGTCCTAACCACCCGGCTAGGATAACTCCACCCACCTACTAGCCCACGATAGCGCATAGGTACAATCACAACAACACAATGTTTTTTCTTTTTTTTTTTCATAGTTAATTAATTTACCCTAGTCCTGAGAATTAGGGAGAGGAAGAAAGGGATTTTCCCCACTTTTCCCACACATGCATACAAACATATACACTTTAGCCTTTGACAGATCGACCACCTCTTCACTCCATTCTCTCAATTAGAGACACTACATATGTATTCATCGATTTGACTCCCACTAAGTAACTACAACCGGCTATGCCTTGGCTCCTCATATACCTATCCTTAGATGATCTAGAATGTGGATCTCTAGGATGTCTCATATAGCCTCACCTCGTACTCCTATCTCGACGACTTCCCTAGGGTGAGTCAGGCTCAACTTCAAGAGCTACGTCGTCGCTAGCTATCGTTAATAGATCTGCCCAAGCCCAAGTGATATCGTTCTCTTTGTTAGGCGTTTCCCTCGAAGGGTCGAAATAGTAATATCGATCCCCCGCCCATCCTACATGTCAGATCAGGTATGTCTCAAACCACTCAATATGAAACGTAATATCCAAACCCTGGTTTACGAAGCATACCAGCCAGTGCGCTTGCTCCACATCATATTTGGTCTCAAAGTCGTCGACCTCTATGTCCATGCGGGCGAATGTCTGGTCCGAGAAATATACCCCTAGCTCGTACAAATAGAGTTGAGTTATTTGATCTGCCATGTTGTTACTTAGCTCCTAACATTCTCTACGCAACACAAAAAAAACATAATTATAAGTCCAAAATTCTTAAGCTAGCAAGAGATAATATTTATGACAACAAAAATCATAGCTAACATATGCGCATATATATATATATATATATATATATATATATATATATATATATATATATATATATATATATATATATATATATATACATCTATGTACAAGGAGTCTACTACGTCTTTTCTGTTTGGATCTCGTATGGCTTCTCCCGTCCTAATGCTAGTTGAAATATGGTTTAACTCGAAGCGTGTTAACCTTCACAGGAGCACATTCTTCTCCTAAATCTTGAATTTGCATGGAACCATTGGAGTTGAGTTCCACCACTTTAAACGGTCCTGCCCATCTTGTCTGTAACTTTCCCGGGAATTTGTAATACTTGCTATCATAGACTAGCACCAAATCCCCTTGAATCGCATAGGTCCTGAGATTCTTGTCATGCCTCTCCTTACGCCTTCTCTGAATAGCTTCCAGACTTTGCTGTGCAATGAGTCTCTTTTCTTCTAGCTTGACCAGTTGTATGTACCTCTCCTTCAATGACTCTTCCTCTCCCAGCCTGGCCTCGATGGCCACTCTTAATGTCCGAACTTCTCTTTCGATGGGAAAGATGGCTTCCTTGCCATATACTAGGGAGAACGGAGTGCTCTTAGTCATCACTCGATAGGATGTTCGATACGCCCACAAAGCTTCCAAAAGTCTCTCATCCCAGTCTCGCCTATGCACAGCTACTGTCTTTGTCAAAATCTGTTCAAGAACCTTGTTGGTAACCTCCACTTGTCCATTCGCCCTCGGGTAATATGGAGTGCTCTTCCTATGTTTGATCTTATATAATTCCATTAATTCCTCGATCAGTTCGTTGACAAAGTGTGTTCCTCTATCACTCACTATCTCCAACGGGCATCCGAATCGAGTGATAATTTGTTCATACAAAAATTTAGCTACATCAATAGCTCGGTCAGTTTTCAGAGCTTTGGCTTCTACGCACTTGGTAACATAGTCAGTGCAAACCAAGATATACCTATTGGATCTACGTCTTGAGGGAGGATCAATAGGCCCCACAAAATCAATTCCCCATTTTTCAAAAGGCTTAAGAGCCAGCACCGGCGTAAGAGGAGCTTCATGTGCTAATGTTGGTTTGCCCATTCTTTGGCATTTGTCACATTTCTTGCAGTATGTGTGAGAGTCTTTGAACAGCATTGGCCACCAATACCCAGCCAATAAGATCTTTCTTGCCGTCAGCTCACCAGCAAAATGCCCACCGTAGGGTTCATCATGTAATGCCCTCAAAACTAGGGTTGCTTCTTCTTCCTCGAGGCATCTCCGATAAATGCTTTCATGGACAAAATATCGATAGAGCTGCCCACCAATGATGCTATGGTGTTTTTCCAGTGCTAATAGTTTTGGCTTCTCTCTCTTGCTTGCTCCCGGCGGGTATTTTGGTGGTACACAAGAAATTCACCAAGTCGGCATACCAAGGTACCTTAGCATCAACCTGAAATAGATGTCCATCAGGAGCATCATCGGGCACACCAGAGATTGGCTCCTCATTAATAATTCGAGATAAATGGTCAGCCAATATGTGAGCTTTGCCTGGTTTGGTTACCACTGTGAACTGAAATTCTTGTAGGAGTAGCATCTACCTCATCAATCGCCCTGATAGCTCGGGTTTATTGATGATATACTTTAGGGCTTCATGATCCACATAAAACGTGAAATGCTTTCCCATCAGGTAATGCCGGTACTTGTTTACCGCAAAGATCATCGAGAGGCATTCCTTTTCTATAGTCGTGTAGTTTCTTTCAGTGCTATTCAAGTTTCGATTTGCATAATAAATAGGGTGGTCCAATTTCTTTTCATCGGCTTGACATAGCACTGCTCCAACTGCAGTTTGAGAAGCATCTGTATGCACATGAAATTCTTTCGTCCAATCAGGTGCTACTAAAATTGGTGCATTTATCAATTTCTCTTTGATCAAATCGAATGCAACTTGACACTCTCCAGTCCATTGATATTGTTGGTCTTTCCTCAAAAGATTCATCAGTGGTGCTGCTATTGATGCAAAATTTAATATAAATCGTCGATAATAATTAGCATGCCCCAAGAATCCTCTAAGTTGCTGCAAGTTTTGAGGAGGTGGAAGTTATCCTCGTCCACAGCGATCCCTTTTTCGGAAATAACATGTCCCAAAAGCAATCCTCTTCGTACTCCAGATGTACACTTTTCAGGATTTAATGTGATGCCTTTTTCAATGTTTCTTCTTAAAATAGCTTCGATCCTCTCCATCATGTTTTCATCGTTGCCTCTGATCGCAAAGTCATCGAGGAATATCTCCATCCAATCCTGCAAATAATCTTGATATGCAGCTATCATTGCCCTCTGAAATGTGGCCGGTGCATTGCATAATCCAAATGACATCACACAATATGCATACGTACCCCATTCTATCATGAAAGTAGTTTTTGATTGATCTTCTTCATGGATTTGGATCTGGTTATACCCGCTGAAACCATCCAAAAATGAGTACAATTTATGGCTAGCCACTCTGTCCAAGATTTGATCAGTAAACAGCAAAGGGAAGTGATCCTTTTTTGTGCGCTCGTTCAACTTCCGATAATCTATGCAAATGTGGATTTTCTTATTTTTTTCGGAACAACTACAATTGGCGATACCCATTCACTGGATGCGATGGGATATATGAATCTTGCTTCCAATAACTTAGTCAATTCCACCTTGATCAATTCCGAGTATACTGGATTTGTCCGCCTAAGTCGTTGACATATTGGTCGGGTGCCTTCTTCCACATCTATATAATGTTGGCAGATTCGGGGATCAATTCCTCTCAGATCACTGTATGACCATGCAAAGGCCTTGCTGAAATTTTTGAGTGCCAATTGAATGCAATCTCGTACTCCATATGGTAGCTCTCACCCCACGCTCAAGAACTTTTCTGGAAAAACTTCCCATTTTTCCACCTGAGCTTCTCGCGAATATTCCTTATTCCTTGATGACGCTGTGATTGGAAAGTGCTCCCCAATCACGCGTGCATGGTTGGCCAGTAAATCATTGTTTTTTGTTTCGACAGGACCCAATTTCTTTAGTTCAACTTTTGCAATGGCTTCCAACACTTTAGTCTTACTCTTCGCTTCTTTTTCCGATTCTCGACTTCTCCTTAGAAGCTCTGCTTCTAGCACTCTAACCCTTTCTCTCAACTATTGTACTTCCATTGTCAGAGCTAACTCCAGCTTCAACTCATCTTTTGAAGTTCCCTTCTCCAGGGATTGGGTAGCTTTGCTTTCCTTTGCGTCTATACTTAACATGTAGCACTCAAATTCACTTGTGTGTGTCAACCATCCCAGCAACTCTTGGTCTGAGTCATCCTTATAAACTAGTGGGTCTTTGTACTCGCCCCCTTTCGCATGTTGGAGGTTGGACAATTGCAAGTTAAATCCATCCTGCAAAAGGTCCTTGGAAGTCTCCGTGCGCAAGGCAAATCTTACCCGCACCATTTCTTGTCTAACCTTTTCCTTTGCTTTTTGCTCCCTTTCCTCAGCTATTGTCGATTTCTTGCCAGACAAGTTTGGAGAAACTTGAAGTTGTATTCGATCGCCCTTCGGTCCAATTGTGATAAATGCGCCAATCGTGCACACATTCAGCTTGCACCAGCCATGGCCGTCCAAGTAAGATCGAGAAGGTGGCCTCTGAGGTCCTTGGTCTTACTATCAGATAATCAACTTTAAATTCTAGACCGCCCACAACTGTGCTTACGTTCTTCAAAAGACCCGTAGGCTTCACTTGCGTTTGATCTGCCATCCTCAAGGACATCGGAGTTTCTTCCATGTGGTTGAGGCCCAAAGCTTTCATCATGTACTCAGTCATTAAGTTGAATGCGGCTCCACTATCTAACTGAGCACCGGGGATTGCGTACCCTTTAATCTCGACTGTCACAGCTGGAGCATTCGAATCAATTTGCGTCGTAATACTTTGAATGATCCCTTGGACATCTTTATCTTGTCTCTTTTTATCTCGAGCTTTCCTCGGCTTCTTAATATATTCGTTGTAGAATTGTTTCCTATATGCAGGTGAACATTTCAGCAATGTGCCAATGTCCAATGTGGCTTCTGTATCAATGAGCAGCTTTACGATGTCCACTCCCTCCAAACTTTGTCTTTCCTTCCTACACTTTGGAGCCCTTAATCTTTCAGAGAATGGTGCTATGCCTGGCACAAAATCCTTGGTCACAGGTGGATGAATCTCTATCTCTTCCCCATCCTCAAACTCTTGCTGCTCAACAAATCCTCCAACTTGGTTTTCTACCTCCTCAGGTTCGGGTATCTTCTCTTGGCTAGCTTTTTCGCTTTCGTCTTCTAGATTTTTCTTCAAATACTCTTGAGTTCTTGTGATTACTACCACAATGGGCTCTTTATGCGGTTTCTTGGCCTGGTAAGCATCCACAAAGTGCATTGACAAGCTAGAGCCTTCTTGAGGATTGGGTGTCTTGAACACTACTCCGATCGTAGGAACTGGCTCTTAAGCTCTCGGTATGGAATGCATCTGAGTCTCAACATAATTTGAGGACCCTACTGGCCCCTTATCCTTGCCGGTGGCTGCTCTTCGTTTTGGACAGTCTTCATCAAAGTGGCCCTCTCCACTACAATACCTACATAGTGGGGTATAATGAACTGGTTTCTTTTCGTTTGGACATCTAGATTGAGTATGGCCAAAGCCATGGCATCTCCAGCACTGGATTGGACCATCTCTCCTTTGATCACGTGCGACTCCTCTCAGATAGTCTCCTCCTTGACCCTGAGCACCATATCCATAAGTTTGTCTATTTTCCCAACGAGATGTAGGCGAGACACTTTGAGCAGGCAATCCCGTGTAGGATCTTTCTCTTGTATCTCCCGATTTCATGGTCCTTTCTTCATAGGCTCTCTTGTTGTAACATCGGTCTTCCGTGTGATTTGTCCTTCCACAAAAAGTGCAACGCATTCTAGGTGGCGATCTATCTGTGAATACTCTCGAGACTGTAGGGCATTCTAAAGCCAAATGGTCGTAACCATGGCACTTTCCACACCATGTATTTGATCGAAACACTTGATTCAGGTTTGTAGCTACCTCTGGTTTTACTGTGTATGTTTCCTGGGTCATTGTGGCAGCTTTTATAGCTTGTGTGACCAACTCCAATATTCGTTCTTCAGTTAGCGCAGGTTTTACCTCGCTTGGCATGCTAGTGGCAGCTACAAAAGCTGGGGTCGTCAATGTGGGACTTCCTTGGCCAGGATCTTTCATCGGTGTGTTTCCTGGGCCTCCCATTGGCTCGTATAAGAGCTCCATCTTCCTCTGTTGACATAATTGTACTTCCTCCCAAAGCCTTGCTTGTTCCTTAGCATCTATTAAAGTTGCCGGTCTTGTCAGGCTAATATGTTGTTGCGCCGTAGGATCTCTCAATCCCGCAATAAATCTTCTCTTCAACATCTCATCGTTCAGGGCATTCGCGCCCATCTTTCTTACCAAGGTTTCCATTCTCTGAATGTAGTTATCAATGCTCTCATTGACTCCCTGTCGCAGATAATCCATCTGTTGGGCCAATCTATCTTGGAAGCCTTGTCGTCGAAACTTTGCCAAGAAGGCTCCCTTGAGCATCTGATAAGTTCCACGCTCTTGTGGTGTCAAATTCCCATACCAGTTGGCTGCCTCATCACGAAGAGTAGACGGAAAGATCCTCAACCTTTGACCCTGGTCAACTACCTCATTGGCCTCACAAGTAACTTCAAATAGTTGGATAAAACTATCAGGATCCTCGTCCCAAGCACCTGAGAATTTGATGAAGTCCCCCAAATGAACCGAAATCCGTTGAGCCATTTCAAACAAAGATGTGATGTCAATATTCGATCCCATAAATTTAGTGCACGCGGCCTCAAGATTCCTCCTTCGAACTTTTGCACTTGATTCGCGAATCTCCTATGGGAGTACACGTTTTTGGCAGATTTCTTCGAGCTAGTCGACGTTGACTCACCTTGCAGCTAGTCGACGTTGACTCACCTTGCGATTCCCACCTCTTCCTTTCTCTTTCAAGGGCTCTTCTCTGAGCGCGTTCCTCTCTTTGCGTTTGTGTTGCTCCTGAGGATGAGCTCCCCTCGCTCATGTACTAGATCTTGAGTCCGCAAGCTCAGCCAACATGTGGCGCTAGGCGAACCTATGGCACTCTCTTATAGAGACGTGCCAAGCTATTCCCGACAGACGCACCAAAATGTTAGCCTCTTCTTTCGAGGGGATGGATGCTTATATGTATTCCAATTTTGCCATAACACTTGGAATTCAATTTCTTGTGCTGCCTAGACTACACCAATTTGTTTCTAATTGATAACTTCGTGCTCTCATACCACTATCTCAAAACCACTTCGATTACTCTCCCAACCATCAACTTCCTCTTCGACCTGTTCACACACATACACTTACTCTCTCACACTCTTGCACTCGCTTACACTCGTCATTACACACACTCCCTTTCCCATTTATGTACACTCTCACTCTCTCGTGCCTCAAACACACTTGCCTACTCAAAATATTCAACACATCATATTAGCCACAAAGTAAATCGACTCCTCAAAATCGGAAACTACCCATATCAGGTAGTTGAACCCTCACACATGCTCATTCATCCCCGCCTGTTCTCAGTTTTCTTTTTTTTGAACCAAAAATAGTACTAGTCGATTTATATATGCTAAAATCAGTCATTTTCTAAGTGGAATTGGCAGGTCCATAGGGTACATGATTGCTTTCATAGATTTCATTCCACATGTTGGAGCCCATCAATTTCTACTTCAATTATCCTGTTCATAAAGTACATGACTGGTAGCAGTGAGATTCTCGACATCTCAAAGAATGTCACACGCTAAAATAAAAGGAAACATTCGTCAAACTATCGAGAGAAAGATTCTTGATCTGCATGAAGTTGAAAATCCACATGAGGCTTCACATCAATCCAACGCCTACTGGAGCACATCAACAGAAAGAGGCTCTTGGGGTGGCAAAATAGAAATTCCACTTAAGGCGCTAAATGAACATTAAAGTGAAGATTCAGACATTCAAACTGAACGCAATTTGCAGGAATCAAACAGTACTGACTCAAACACTTTCGGAATTTACAGCAGCATCGCCCAAACCATGCTTCGCAAATGGCCTTCTGTTCCTAGTCCCATCGTTACAATGGCTTTGTACGGCCTTCGAGATACACAAGATGACAATAAAGTCTCGCGCAAGGTTAGCATCATCATAAACCTTGCTTCTCACAACATCAATCATCCCCATATGCACATCGTCACAGCATTTGGTGAACCATGAATTGACAATAATCACCAGATCGAAAGACAGAAGTGTCTAACATCCAATAAATCGAGGAAGCCACCCATAATAGTGTAGACATTATACATATAAAACTACTTACATCAGAACGATGAAGATGTTCACGTAAACACAACCTCTCTAGAGAAAGAACCTTAAACAGCAACCAAGAGAATAACCAATAGAACAAGCTGCTTCCATCTAGCTCGAGTCATCCGATAACTATGAAACTAGACTTACTGGGCCTCAGAGATCTTGGTGGATAGAATGTCATCAGATGGCATCATATGCCATCAAAAGTAGCAAATACTAATTGTCCATCATAGGCCGATAACGCTACACCCCCAAACGACCCACAACAGCAACATGCCCCAAAACCCTAAAACTTACCAGACAAACAACGATAGCAGTACAATTGAATGTAAGCCAGATGAGAGAGAGTAAACCCATCGAAGGCCTCAGAACTTGATTTCAGGATAATGTGTCAGCATCGATGAATTCTCAGATGACACACACAATTCCTTCAATCGTCATGGGCAGGTCGACCTCAATGTAGTTCGGTTCGCACGTTGTTTAAATAATGGTAAGAAACAGGTTCCCAACTCGCGAGCTCACAGATGAAACTAAGTCCGTGTTATCAAAAAATGCCACCTTGGGAACTCTATTTACTCTACACCAAGAATTCAATTGAAGACGGATAGGAAGGCTAATTATAAGGGTTCCAATATGCTAATAATGATGCCACAAGCAACATACACTGAGAAGAGCTCAACATATCGCGGGAAATAATTCTCAAGATGGTGATTGTTTATCATGTCTCTTGTGGAATGCATTATTGAGGTTAAGGTCATACATCTATAGCCAGCCACATACATACAAAATGCACGAGAACAACGAAGTACGGTTGCTTACAGTCTTATGCATTGTTCAATATTCAATCTCAAATGTGAAGCAAGAGGGCATATCAAAATAGCACACCTGCACATGTACCGTGGATTAAGAAGGCACATACTCATTCATAGGAGACACTCAAGTGCTTCAACCTTGTTGCACTTACAATCTCCCTTGCTTTAATGTCTGCAATCGCAGCTGAAGCACACCCCCCCTCTTGTATATGCCCTCAGAGGTAGTCAGGCATCCACAACATCAAATGAAAAAGACCTCCCGAGAATGAGTCAGCCCTCTTTTTGCCTATCTGCTGTTGTTCGGACTTTGACACCTGCATCTCCCCAAGAAGATCTTCCGCGCTTCTGTGATCCAGAAGTTCACGAGCATGTCCAGTCCTCGCTCTGGGATCAACGCAGTAGCCTTCTTCTTTTTCCCCTTCTCTGGCGTGTACCCTCTTGCCAACCGGAGAAAGAAGACTAGGAGAAACCTGACTCTTCCAGCTCTTCTGATAGATGATGGTACCCACTTCAGTTGACCTGCATGATGCCACCGAGAAAAGAAGTTTTGACTCTCTCTGATGCCCTCTCTTCGGTGCCCATTGTGCACTTGTACAGTTGAAGAAGAAGACTCGGTAAAAAATGCCCTCTCGAAACTCGATTCTCCCCACTTCAGCAACTACCCAGTTTTTTTTTGCTCCTCAGCCAATCCTCCTCCGATGTTCAATCAGTCTCCCGCTTTTGATCGAGAACGTCAGCCCTCCCACGTTCTGCTCTGTAACTCCTCAAACATGCAGAAAAGCAAGAAGGATATGTCCTGAGAACGATGCCTCCCTCCGCTCCTCTGGTCGATGCTGCACACAAAACCACCTCCCCCATTCGCACCTCCTGCACAGATACCCGGAGAACAGCAAAATTGCAGAAAAAAATGCCTCTAGCCCCTCGTTACCTCTGAATGCCCCCCCCTTCATGGAAAACCCCCTTTTTTTTTCCTCATGGATCGGTTGTGTGTCCCGTATGTAACAGCCAAAAAAAACTCCCTTCAGCTTTTTCTTCTGAGAAGAACAGAATGACAATCACCCGCCTCCCATTCTCCCTTAGCAGAAAACTCCAAAAGTCTCCCCCCCAACTGTGCACCCTTTTCTTCTTATCCCCCCCTTATCGACTCCAGGTCTGTCGGCCACTCTTCATTCCTCCCGTGTATCTCTGCTCACCCGTGTGTGAGGTAATAGGCCATACCCTCCCCATTGCATTTTCCTGCACACAAAAAACAAAAACAAAAAGAATCTACGAGAGAGGGAGAGAAAGACAAATACCGTTTTTTCTTTCCCAAAAAAACCAAATCAAATTGACCCTCTGACAGCAGGTTGACCACTACCTAACCCCCTTTTTCTCTACCCACGAGCTTTCCCAAAAGCCCAACTCATTCAGATGTTTTTTTCTTTGTAATTGTAATCTTTATGGCTTCATCACAATACATATGAAATGCTTCCAAGGTTGATTGCCGTCCAATGTGTGACATTGCTTTCGACTCTCTTTTTATTCTCCTTGGCCAAAAAATGCACAATTTCCCCAGACATGATCTTCTCTTAATAGTGCATCCTTATCTCCGAGTGACTCTCAAAGATGCCCATCTTTCTGCACTCCATTGATCTTTGGGTCTACATTGGGTCGTCCTCCTATTACACCGAGTTGTCATGCCACCAATTCCCTTCTCCAAGCCACCACATTTGATTGCAGTTTATCATTTTGGCTATCTTTTCCTTGCAAAATACCTGCATCCAAGCATATCCTCTGCCAAATAGAAACATGTTAGTGCATAGAAACCAAGCATTTACTGAGCTAACAAGGTCGAATTCTAGCAAGGAACCATCTCATGGAAAGAAAAGAAGATGAGTGGATTATCATTTCATTAGGGAAATTAGTGAGTGACACAAGAAGAATTCCACACCCAAGGGATTTAAGCATATGGATACTAAAAGCCACACCAAGTCTAATACAGAAACTAGCTAGACATCAAGTTCTACAAGAACAAAAGAAGCATGTTAGGATTGTTGTACCTTGACCTCCAAGACAAATATGGGTAATGAAAAGAAGCATCAAACCCTAGAGAGTCCCAACAAAGACCTAAGGAACGAATGCAAAGGTTTATTCATATCAATCTTGTTCCAGAAGTTAGATTTGGATACTAAAGCTTTGGCAAAAGCACAACAAGTCCATACTTAAGTTTGGGTTCACAAATGTAGTAGCATATCTAATCCCATCACAAAGTCCAAGACTCTGAACTCTCAAAGGTAAAATCAATTCAAGCGATCTAGCCACCTACATTCAAAGAAGGGGACATCTCCACAAGTCCCACCATTGCGACCTACAATGCTCATCTGGAGAAAGAAAGCTACACAAAAGTTGTGTTATGGAGATGCATTGAGACAACCGTGCGTTGTGCATGCACCAGCAAGTCTCCCACAATTCACAAATGGATTATTCTCAAGTTTCCCACTAAGGATAGTACCCAAAAAAGCGTATCTTACCTGTCCAGAAATGGATACATAAATGGTTGCACAACTATCTCGTGATCAACGTGTAATATTTTCTATATGCTTTGATGATAAGGATAGTACCCAAAAAAGCGTATCTTACCTGTCCAGAAATGGATACATAAATGGTTGCACAACTATCTCGTGATGACATGCCTACACTTGGCAGGGTAAATTCTTTTTCCTGAACCATGATCCACTGTCTCTTGTCTCTTACAGTCACCAAGGAGTTGGAACATCTCAAGATCATGGGAATCACAGAGACAGGAGTAGAGATAGACCCGAGGTAAGCTTTGCTAACCCCGTGGGGAGAGAAAGAACGAGAATGGAGAAAGATAGGATGGAAAATGAGAGAAACAGAGAACTAGGGCATCAAAGAAATGCTGATGAATTCCCTCTGCCAAGGCCTAGAGAATAGGCTAGGACCTTGAGGCCTTCACAATTAGTTAAGTTCATGAAGAATTGCTTTGATGGCAGTAGAGACCCGTATGATCATTGAGATAAGGGCACTTAGTTGACTTTGTGTAATAAAGCGTTATCGTTTGATAGTCACTAAGTGAACATAACCTTTATTGGATCATGATGTAATAACACTTTATCTTTTGTGGACAAATAAGTAAAATAAAAGCACAAAAGCTTGAATTCGGAACATCTATTTGCCTATCGTGAACAAGTTCTTTCTAAAACAAAGAGAAAAATATAAAGCATTGTTTAGTGAAAGTGATTGCTTAAACAACTCTACATGTTTTCATTTTAGGCTAAAGCAATGGATATAGCTGGATCTTTTATTCAAAGGGTGTTCATACCTCCACCTGTGCCAAGAAATCTGGTCAAGTCTACAATAGTGGATTGATTCCAAAAACACGTTGTTTATCTATGGAAGCGAGGGGAATATACATACCTTCTACACTATGGGTGAGAAGACTATAAAATTTTACTTCATGACAAAAGAATTCTAGGCTCTTCAAAATAGCGGCATGGATACTCTCGAAATATGGGAACTGTTGGGATGTGGGAAATTTCTATAGTTACCACTAGTCAGACTTGACTTAACAAGATCTGAAACATTTATGGATAGGTTGAAATGGAAGAATGGGCATGTATATTCTAGAACTTTGATCTTGATGAAAAACCGATAGAATTTGAAGTCACCCCAAAACCTTTTCAGAAGGCATTATATTTTAGAAGTGGCATTCTCACATCTGATGCCTTGTTGACACGTAGGAACAAATGTAGTAAAACATGTTCCACATGGAAAGATTTGGAGAAGGAATAAGTTGAATATCTTGTTATGAGAACAGATCTTGCTCTTTGGGATAAACAATTCCATTTTCAAAG
The DNA here is from genome assembly GCA_020310875.1 of Ceratopteris richardii. Classification (NCBI taxonomy): domain Eukaryota; kingdom Viridiplantae; phylum Streptophyta; class Polypodiopsida; order Polypodiales; family Pteridaceae; genus Ceratopteris; species Ceratopteris richardii. The sequence continues at coordinate 113,122,009 of CM035429.1, read as the reverse complement.
ACCCAAATGCGATATCATTCCACACAAAACTATCTGTCGTAGCATGGAATATAGGCTAGAGAATGTAAAGCCTAATGCAATTATTCCAATATACATGAATCTAAGGGTTAAAAATATGTGCAATACAAAACATGCATACTTTAAATGCAAAAATTTATATATCACAAAAGTTTCTAAGAAAGACTTAAATTCGGTGAGCATATGTGGGGGTGACTAGGAGTTCAAAATGGCTTTGCTTTGTGGCATCAAAATTTTCATATGAGATCGTTTTGGCCTCAAAATGCACTATAGGGATGACTATGCAAGCAATTACATCCTTTTGTGCCAAAACATATATACAAGTTTTGGTTCACTACTACGAGCACATCGAAGTCTACTATAGTCTTATCAGATCTCAATAGGGTGTTTTTGTTCAAATTTTTGAGATACATACATTCTTTGCATCAGGGTATTTGAGGTCTGCGGAAGCACGCAAACAACACAAGGAAGAAGAAGAAGCTTGAAGCACAACAAACAATACTGCACTTTCTCAAAGCAATAGTGTTACTGGCACTAATGCTCTATTCGGATTTTCTTTCACTGCTGCAAACTTCACTAGGATCACATTCGCAGGAGGAGGGGGTCTTTGTGCTAGAACTAGTTGAGGTCTTTGCTGCCCTTGATAGGGTGGTTGATAGGATTGTTGGGGCCTACCATACTATTGTTGTGGGTACTGACTTTGGTATTTTCCTTGTTATGGATACGTCTGAGGATAATTTTGTCTAACAGCTTGTTTATTATAAGGACAGTCTTGTGTAGTGTGGTTGGTATATCTCCTTTCTAGGATGCAGTATTGGCTGTTAGGGTTCACTTGGGGTTGAGCCATGATAGGGCATACATTGGCCATATGGTCTCCTCCACATGTGTAGCATCGTTTGCTTGGGGCAAGTCTAGGAATTTGCTTTCTAGATACTCCTAATTTGAGAGCTACCTTCTCTACGAGATCCTCAATTGACGTGGATTGTGTGGAAGTGAGGCTAATAGAATTATCTAAATCTTTGTAGATCTTTGAAAGCTCTAATTCCTCCCCTAGATTATCCTCAATGTCTATGCACATGTGTACACACTCTTCTATGGATCTAGGGTCCTTTAAGTACACATATGACCTCAGTTTGGTACTTAACAATCCATCTAGAAATAAGGCCACTTGTTTGGCTCGAGTGGATAATTCTGGAACACGGCACCTCTCTAAGTATTTCCTAAACCTTCTTCCTGCGAGCATCACGATCTCTTGAGGTGTTTGTTTGAAGTTGTATATCAAGGAAGATTTGTTATGCCTAATACCACTCTTAGAAAAGTCAGTGATGAACGCTTCAAAAAGTTGGTCTATATTTCTGAACTGACATTGGTGAAGCGGTTGAAACCAAGTCAATGCAATGTTCTTGAGAGTTAGGCCAAAAGCATTGTATTGAGTGAACAAGTCTTCCACTTGTTCTGCTCTCAAAGCTTGCCTAAACTCTGCCAAATGTTCATACGGGTCTCTACTGCCATCAAAGCAATTCTTCATGAACTTAACTAATTGTGAAGGCCTCAAGGTCCTAGCCTATTCTCTAGGCCTTGGCAGAGGGAATTCATCAGCATTTCTTTGATGCCCTAGTTCTCTGTTTCTCTCATTTTCCATCCTATCTTTCTCCATTCTCGTTCTTTCTCTCCCCACGGGGTTAGCAAAGCTTACCTCGGGTCTATCTCTACTCCTGTCTCTGTGATTCCCATGATCTTGAGATGTTCCAACTCCTTGGTGACTGTAAGAGACAGCGGATCATGGTTCAGGAAAAAGAATTCACCCTGCCAAGTGTAGGCATGTCGTCCATGCTCTGAGACCACAAAGATCCTCTTTGATGCATTATCTAGGTAGGTCACTTTGCTCGTGCTATCAGGATCTTTGAATTCATAGATGGTTAGTCTCCTACTTCGTTAGGCTACTCAAGCTTATATCTCCAAAAAGCCTCATCTGTCTCTCGATTCAAGAGCAAATCTATGCTCCTATTGTCTTGGGGAACCCACTCTGGAGTGATGATTCTAGTGAGAACCGACTTGCCTCAAGGGGTTTTTGGCTCCTTTCCTAAGTTCCCTTTCTCTATGTCACCTATTTCATTCTCTGAGATTATGTTGCCAAATTCATCTGTTCTTTCTGGTTGACTAGTGACCACATACATTGCTCCTTCTTTATCAATGTAGGAATCATTTTTGAACTTGACTACAGGGTGTTCTAGTCCCATGGGCTTCTCCGGGTTTTTAATTTGGACAATAGATCTTCTCAGACCATCCTCATAGATGTGAGCACCTAAGTGGTTGGTCTGGATTTATTCCAATTGAGTCTTGTAGGGACCTTCTGGTTGTTCTAGGTATGCCACTCCTGAGCTACCTACGGGTCTCTCCATGTTATAAGACATCTCAAAGTCATTGGTTTCTAAGTCTAGAGCGTAGGGTTAATCACTCAACTGTTGGGCCCAAGACCTAGCAGTATGGTTAACACTAGCCTCTGATGACCTAACACTAAGACGGTCTCTCCCTAGGTGTCTCCCTGATCTCAAGTTCATATGCCCTACCAATTGTCCCAATGACCCTTGTACAACCACGTTGCTGATTCTTTGATACCAATCACTTGTTCCTTTTAATTTCCTGGGTACTTGTTTTCTTGTCTTTAGTTAAGCGTCGTTAGGAGTACTTACGTGTGTCATGCTTGATGTTTTTCATCCTCTTAGCTTAAGTTCTTTTCCCTTAAGTTGTCCCTTGATTGCAATTTAACTTATTCTTAGACTTGAGAAATTAGAGGCTTAGAAGTTGAGTATTCCTATCATACCCCTAATCAATCAAAAAGGTCTATCTGCACTTAGCCTAAGCTAGGAATGTACTGAGGGGGTTGAGAGATCTTCCAACCTCAAGTAGCTCTCTTTACTGCACTTGTCCGCCCAGGAAGCACATTCCCAAGCTTGCACACAATGGCACTTGCTTCTATTTCTCCATAATCTCTCTATGATCCTGTAAGAATTCCAAGTTTAGATCAAGTTTTTACCTTCAGTTGACAAACAATTTGATACAAACACTTTTTATGACCCTTTTTCCCCCTTTTTGTATTGCCAAAAACATTTTCTCTAGAGCTCCCTTGGTGTACCTACCCCACAGAGGGTCAACTTCAAAATACCAAGAGCTTTCCAACAAGCTCTAGAGCTCAAAAAACGGATTTCATATGAAAACGTTATGTCAATTCAATGTTCAGGGGGTTAAAACAGACAAATAGGAGCTTTCAGAATGTTAGTGCATTTCTCTCCAGCCTTTGGAATTGTATGGGCAATTGAGTGTGCAAATATGCCCAAAATTTAGACCAAAATTACAAAAAAATTATCACTTTAATTTTTGCCAAAAATGTCTGTCTATCATGATAGATGGTGTCTATCGAGATAGGTGCTCACTCTCGTGTAGGGTTGTCTGTCGCGATAGATGGTGTCTATCGTAATAGACTGTGTTTATCGTCTATCGTGGCCCTCTCTGTCACGATAGACGGGTGTCTATCGCGATAGACGTAATTTGTCGTGGGGCCCCGTCTCTCGCGATAGACGGGTGTTTCTCGTGATAGACGGCCTCTGTCGTGGGGTGGTGTCTATCGTGATAGATAGGGTCTATCGACCGTCATGCTTTGGTCTGTCACAATAGATGATTTCTATCATGATAGACACAATTTGTCGTGGGGCTCTCCCTGTCGTGATAGACGGTTGTCTGTCGTGATAGACGAGGTCTATTGTCTGTCGTGGGCCTCTCTGTCGTAATAGACGGTGTCTATCACGATAGAAGGCCTCTATCATGGGGTGGTGTCTATCGCGATAGATGGTTTCTGTCGCGATAGACGGTGTTTGTCACGATAGACTGAAAAAATGCAAATTTTTTTGAAACTTTTAGTGATTTGGAGTGCTCTAATGGTGTAGGTTGTCGTGCCAAGCATGCAAACGAAAAATATTGAGTTTCTCTGTCTATTGCGATAGACAGAGATCGTCGTCTGAGACCTATACAGAGTTCTATCGTACTTGTGCAAGCTGTTGGAGATGGTGGTACAGCTAGAACCTGTAGCAAAAGCTCAAAAACACACAGAAACAGATCACACACAAGCTCTCTCTGGCTCTCTCTCACAAGTGAAATGAGGGAAATGAGGTGGGTAAGGGAATATGACCAAAAAAATCAAATTTTGGGGAAGGTGGAGATGGAGGTGGGAGGTGGTTTGGATGATGATGATGGTGATGCAAAAAAAAACAAGAAAACTTTGATGACAATTAAGGAAAATTATAGATTTTACCTATAACTCCAATGTCTCAACTCTACGTGTTATCATCACATGCTCGTCCTCGAAGCTCTCTCCTCAGCAACGGCGCCAAATTTGGTGTCACTCTAGAAAATGGCAAGTACCAACATGAGGAGATCCACCTCATAAATGTCAATCTATGGAGATGTGAGGACTAGTATGAAGACTATGAGCAAGTGAAGGCAGAAGTGTGTGAGTGAGAAGCACACAAACATGCACACACATACACACACACACACACACAAGGCAAGAACAAAGAGAGGAGCAATGGAGTTCTTTGCATTAGTCAAAAAGTCTCTTACATAAGCTCAAATCACTAAAAATCTAACCCCAAAAATGAGCTCCCTAGCTCTTTTTATAGTTTTTTGACTAGCTTTGGCCCTATCCAGACCTAGTGTCCGGCCTAGTTAAAAATTAGGTTCTACAGATTATTTGAGGGCTCAAATGCAATCTAAAAATTACAAAAATTGGTATCTAGCTAATTCTAATACTCCTCAAGCTCAAGGACTCCTTGACTTGAACAAAATGGAGTCTCTTCTACCAAAAACGGAATTTACAATGTTTTTGTAGTGATGAAAATCACTTGAGTTGGAAATATTCTATGGAAAAAATGATTAGGCCTTGTTGTCGGATTGTGCATGACTGCTCCTTTGTGCTTGTATGCTCTTCTTATAGCTTGTATGCCAACAGGCATCTGTTAGCATAACAAAATCTAAACCTGGAACATATCTATTAGGTGGATGTGAGACACGTGCAGAGTGTCTCAATGGTTGTTGAACAAGAACATGTGGAGATTGATCTGATCGGACATTCTCTTGAACATACCTATGTGCAGCATTTCTAGGCATGCTAACTGAAGGACTAGTATCCTCAAACACACTCTTCTCACTTCAACCTCCTTAATGGGTTGTTTATGCATCTTAGGCTCATTGAAAATGACATCACTACTTCTGATCACAGACCATGTTTCAGGATCCCATAATGATATCCAAATTGTTCTTCTCGACCATATCCAAGAAAAATGCATTTCTTTGACTTATGGTCGAACTTTTGTCTAAGATTCTTGGGTATATGAACATATGCTTCACACCCAAAAACTCGAAGATGATCATAATATGGTGGCTTTCCTATCCATAACTCTTGTGCTACTTTCAGACCTTTGGCAGTACTAGGTGAAAGGTTAATCACATGAACTGCAATCAATACTACTTCTACCCAAAATCCTTGTGAGAGGTTTGCATGATGCAACATAGACACTACTCTATATTGAATAGTTCTATTCATCCTTTCAGCTACACCATTTTGTACTGGGGTATAAGGAGTTGTTAACTCTCTACAAATCCCTCTAGATTGATAGAAAAGGCTAAATTCATGTGATGTATACTCACCCCCATTATCTAAACGTAAAACCTTAAGCTTAGTTCCTTTTTCAGTCTCAACTAAAGCAAGCCATTTTCTAAAAGTAGGGAATACCTCATCCTTCAATTTGATAGGATATACCCAAACTTTTCTAGTAGCATCATCTATGAAAGTGACAAAGTAAAGAGAACCACCTAAGGACCTAGTGGGCATAGGAGACCACACATCTGTATGAACGAGATCTAAAGGCTGAATTCAAGAGTCAATGTGCATTCTATGCACATTTCTAGTTTGGTTTCCATATCGACAATGCTAGAAAGATTTTCCATTCCACGACAAGATATATGTCCCAAACAACCATGCCCAATACAAGCCATAGGTTGTTCAATAACAGCTAACAAGTGTTCTTTCTGTGATACAAATAAAGGATAAAATGAGCCAACTTTGTTTGGACCTTTTGCAATAACCATATTGCCCTTTGATATACGAAAGGACAGAGCATAGAAGACCACCTTGTAACCAAGGTCATCAAGTTGACCAAGTGACATCAAAATGCATGATGACTGAGGTATATGGCATACATTATGCATAGTAAATTTTAAACCATCAATGAACTGCACAACCACATCTCCAATCCCCACAATATCACACTGGTAAGAGTCACCAAGTCTCACGGTACCAAGAGACTTTGCTACATAATTAGAGAGCCATTCTCTGTGTGGTGTCACAGGGAAAGGAGCACCAGAATCTAGCAACCACATGTGGGAAAGAGAATCAACCATAAGATCCTCAGCTGGCACAGTACTATCAAGTATCAACACATCAGCATCATCAAAAATAGAATTAATTTCTTCAATCTTCACAGTCGAAGTAGATGGTGCAAGTAACTATTTAACATGCCCATCAATGTTTTGTCTTTTACCTTTAGCATTCTTTAATGCATAACAGTCTTTCTTCATATGTCCTTTCTTATGGCAATAATGGCATACGATATCCCTCTTCCTTGATTTACTTCTACCCTTATTCCGTTGACCATTCTTTTCCTTGTTATTGCTCCTACCATGTTGCTAACTCTTTCCTTCGTAAGAATCACGAACATTATATGCATCTCCACTTTGAGTGCCAACCATAGATTTTCTATGAATCTCCTCACTCAAGAGTGCTCCACATATGTCATCATAGATGAGTTTACCACTAGGTGCAGTATTGCTAATAGCTATGCAAAACATATCCCATGATGATGACATGGTGCATAACAGCAATACTGCTTTCATTTCATTATCCATATCCATTTTCTGAGCCTATAACTGGGAGAATATAGCATCAAACTCATTTAGATGAGAAGCAACACTATCTATGTCCTTCATGCAAAGGTCATATAATTTTCTCATCAGATACACTTTATTTGATGCCGTCTCTTTTTCATCTGTATTGCATAACTTCTTCCAAAGCTCCTCTGCACTTTCACATTCTAATACTATAAAGTAAACATTATCTGCCATGTGCAAGAAAATGGTCGACATGGCCATTTCATCTAACTCATCCCAATCATAGGCACTCTGGCATTTTTCAGCAAACCCCCCACACACACTTTCACCACTCACCTACTCTCACTACTCACTAACCCTAGATCTTATCACCACATACCACTCCTAAAAGCTCTTTGGCTTTCACACACATATCACACACACACCTTCCTCACACTGACACCCAACCTTTCACCTAGACACATTCACACACTACTCCACCCATCCTCATTCAAACTCACCATGGTCATGGACTTAAAAAACGTACATTTAATGTGACTAAATAAAAATGGATGCAAAAAACCCCCCACCCAAATGGTGAGAAGGAACATGTTGTCCCCCCCAATCCGCCATTCCGACTCCACAAAATTTGCATAGATGTCTACATCACAACATGAAATTGAAGCAACAACCTTTGGTTATGTCTGAGATCTAGATATCCATCTTGGAGATGGTTTGCTATTCTTTTCTTCATGTCTTTCATGGTTAATGCAGGTGTGTTGAGCTCTCTGCTTTCATTCATCATCAACTTTCCCCCCCTCAAGCTTTTGGTCAACAATTTTTTTGTTGTTAGCACTTCTTCCCCCTTGACCAATAGAAAAGAGTTCATTACCATTGTCCTCACCATCTTGGCTCATATTAGACATGATGCTTATTGCATTGGAACCACTAAATTCAAAATCTTGTATGGTTAAGTACTAAATATCACCTTGTATAGGACCCTATACCCTTGCAAATGGAAATTTGGTCGTGAAAAGAAAGAGACCCTCTAGATCATCAATATGCTCCCTTATGATTCTCACTCTTTGAGCTTAGCTAATAGCTCCTATCTAGAATCTGCAATTAACACATATTTTCCTTGAAACTCACCCGTGATTCTCTCCATACTCATAACTCTATCCCCAAGATTAGCTCTCAGTCTCTTGGTCTCCATCCTTTCTAGCTCAAGATCTTCCTCAAGATTCTTGGCTGTAATCTCTAACCTCCTTGCTAAGTACTTCATCTCTTGTAGCAAAGCTTGCAACCTTTGAGCTTCATTGTAAAACATTTGAGCAGGCTCGGAGCACTCCTCATGCTCACTTCCTAGTGCTTCTGTCACCTTGAATATTGTAGTATCTACTATTGTCACAACTGTCGTCACTTGCATCTCATCATTGAGAGGTGGAAAATTTGAGAAATGATCCAAAATGATTTATTTGATCAATACTTTGATTGGTGCTTGCTTGCAATAACTCTGGTGTTCTATCACGAATTAAAAGTACCAATGGTACACAGTCCTCACTAGCTTCAACCCACATGGGTAAAAGATTAGAAACTGATGTTCTAATCTATTTCTAATCTGCTTTGTTGCCATTTGACAAAGGCACTAAATCCCAAGAACCATTCTTGTGAATAGAATCCAACTCACTCTTCATGGCACGCTCCCACTTGACATGATCCTCTGTCTGCATAGCCTCTTTGTAGCAAGAAGACTCACTGGAATCTGTTAGCATAACAAAATCTAAACCTGGAACATATCTATTAGGTGGATGTGAGATACGTTTAGAGCGTCTCAATGGTTGCTGAACAGGAACATGTGCAGACTGATCTAATCGGACATTCTCTTGAACGTCCCTATGTGCAACATTTTTATGCATGCTAACTGGAGGAGTAATATCCTCAAACACGACTCTTCTCACTTCAACCTCGTTAATGGGTTGCTTATGCATCTTAGACATATTGAAAATGACATCACGACTTTGTTATTATGGACCTTTCCATATTATTCAAAAAATTAATGAGAACCCTTTAAGAGTAGACATACCTTCTCATTGAAATTATATAATTCTTTTCATATTCATTTATTGAAATCTTTTAAAGAAACTTTACCACTCACTCCTATTTTAGATTATCCTCCATTACTTGAAGAGGATAATGAAATTCTAGTTCTAGAGAAAATTCTTGATTATGATGTTACCACTACATGTAGTGGTAAATAATATCATAGATATTTAGTTAAATATAAAAATAATTGACTTGAAGAATCTCAATGGATTCATAAAACATCATTAAATCCATATTATGACCACTTGATTTTTGCTTATCATTCACAGTCACATTAAATTCTAGTTTTCCATTTCCATGCATGTTTTTTTACATGGAACATGTTTATGATTGTTCAATGATGGGACATGTGACTGGCCATCCATGTCTATTTTATTCTTATCAACTAAGTCAGTTGGTCGTCAACTGGGAGGCATGTTATACTTTACGGAATAATGGAATGTTAAATGGATTTTAATGTCTTGAGGTTTTTAACGTGATTTGTGTTTTGATTTAGCAAGTGAAGAATCATGAGGGTGTGAACACGTGCGGACCTATTCAGATATTTTTTAAGATAGTTAAAAGATAGTATTTTAGATATTTTTTGTAAAAATAGTAGATCTCTTAGAAAGCGATATTTTTGTAAAAATAGTAGATCGCTTAGAAAGCCTAATTTTGGAAATAAAGTAGATTTTGATAAATGCATGCTTTTTCAAGCACCACCCTCATGTATCTTCTATTCAAGATGTAATGAGAAATACCTAAAAACACACATACTTTAATAGTGTTATCAGGATCTTACTCACACGCACATAGAGGTTACGAATGCTGAAATCACACAGAAAAATAGACATGCCAAGAGGCGAGACAGAGCGTAGTATTGGGTGCAATCTCTGCCCATGCACTCTGTTTCAACAGTCCACAGAGTGCATGTATTTATAGGAATTCTTTACTATGTCAAAATAGTGGTTACATGAGAGCGGCTTCAAAAAGCATGGGTGAAAGTAAAAGTTGGTAACTTTTGTAGAAATCCTTTGCTTTTAATATCAAAAAATTGCGGTCTATAATGACCCTTATTCTAACCACTACTTTACTAATTGTTTTTAACAATAGAACCCTCTATGCGAGTTTATTTACAGACTATATAAATTATAAATCATATTGGCGATGTCCACCCTTTCACGCCTTTCATATCCTCATGAACCTTTAGCTGCTAAACACCAAAACACATTAATACATTAATAAATTAACACTCCCAACAATTCCTTGTTCAACACATTCCATAATCCATAACATGTCCCTTAGTTGAAAAAGCAACTCACCTCAGTTGATAAAATAAAAATAAACATGGATGGCCAATCACATGTTCCATCACTGAACGAAAATAAGCATGTTCCATGTAAAAACACATGCATGGAAATGTTCATGGAAGAGTTAAACTAATGTGTTTGTGTATGATATGCAGAAATTAAGTGGTCAAAACAGGGTGTTAATTGTGTTTTATGTACCCATTGGCATTCTTCAATAGACTGATTTTTGTACTTAACTAAATATCAATGATATTGAGTACATGTGCATGTAGTAGTGACATCATGATCAATTATTTTCTCAAGAACTAAGACTTGAGATTGTTCTTCAATTAAAGAAGGGTCATCAAGAAGTGGAGTGAGTTGTGAAGTTCCTTTACATGGTTTAAGTAAACTAATCTGAAAAGAGTTATGTATATCCCAATGACATGGCATATCTAATCTGAATGAATTATCATTAATTTTGTATATAATGTGAACCGATCCATAGTAGTGTGGTGCAAGTTTAATTTTAGGATGCTGCAAAATATTTTTCAGACGTCTTTTAATAATATGTAACCATATAATATCATTCTCCTTAAATTTCTTGACTAATCATTTTGTATTGATATTACATGTATAATGTTCTTGACTTTTCTTTATGTGCTAGTGAACATCGCGAAGTATAGAAATGTGATCTTGAGCAATAGAATCAACCATCGGAATATCAATTTGGGTGAGTGACATGGGAGTGGGAAGCTTTTTACCATAAACAATTTGTGCACGCCTAGTAATGGTGTGTGTGGTGTTATTGTAAGCAAATTGAAGCAATCACAACTTTTCATCCTAGTTAATGGGATTATCTAATGAATAACAATGCAATAAATCAAGAATAGTACTATTTGTAGCCTCACTTTGTCCATTACTTTTGGGATGAAATACAAAGCTAAAATCTATTTTAGAACCAAAATGTTGAAATAAGGCAACCCAAAAATGATACAAAATCTAACATCACAATGAGATAACATTACTTTAGGAAATCCATGATGTGGGAAAATGCGTTTAATGAATAATTTTGCAGCCTGAGGTGCGGGCAAACTTTTTCTACAAGGAATGAAATATGCATACTTACCAACCCTATCAACTATTGTCCAAATCATATCGTTATGTGATGAAGTGATAAGAAGAACTATGATAAAATCCATAGAGATTTGTTCCCATTGTTCATTCAGAATGGGAAGTGGCATTAATAATCCAAATGGTTTACCATGATGACATACAATGCATTGAGAAACATAATGTGCAATATCTTTTTCCATGTGTGGCCAAAAGAAGAAATCTTTGCAAGCAAAAATGATGCTCTGTATGCCTCTATGACCCATGTAAGATGGTTCATGCATTCCTTTGATGACAAAATCTTTAAATCTTAGGTTATGCATAATCGATGTTGAAAATAAAGGAACCCATGATGAAATGTATAATGTTCATCAGTTAAAGGTGCACCATTGTTGAATCCATGCCAGGTACGTAAGAAATACAAATCAGATGCATAAGTGGAAATCATTTCTTGAAAAGAATGAATCTGGATGGCAGAAATATTATGCAAAACAATGGAATGTGAAGGAGTGTTCATACACATCACCACCAAAATATATCAACATGATAGTCTTATGGAACTCTCATGTCTCCTCATAAGGGGCTATATATCTCCAGAATAATCCAAACCTTGGTGCAATGTCTAACTTAAACTCAAGCCTTATTGATGCATAGCGAATAACGGCATCATTCTCCGCTCATGGATCATGGAAATGGGGCTCTTTGAAGGTAGCTTATGATTCTTCATGTCTTTCTAATTTTTGCTTTTCCTTCCCTCCATAACTTCTTTTGCTTTTGGATTTCTATTTCAAGGCATGGAGTCTCCTCTTCATATGTCATGTCAACATTAGAACTTTCTAGAATTGGATTAAAGTCTTCCGAGCTCAAACACTCCAAGTGATAATTCTTGAAACATCTTTTGAACCTTCAATTTTTGTAATTGTTCTTACGAAGGACACATGAAAGGGATAATAATGAGGAACTATTTCCAACATTTAATGAGCTATCTCCATGATTTTCTTGTAGATTTCTAGCCCTCCTATCTCTAGGGCATGCCTAGAATAACACTTCACTTGGTTTTCTAGTTAGGTCCTTAATTGATGTTCTTATTATAAGCCAATAATAGTAGCTCTGAATTTGAGTTCAATATTGACTCAATCTTTGGTTTGGATCCATGCACTTCATTTGCTACCTTTTTTCTCCATTCTTATTGACTACTTCTTTAATTGTAATTATCTGGTCCTCTAATCTTATATTTTCTTAGAAATTTTTTTACCCCTCTTTTCACCTTCTTTACTCCATGGGTTCATTATCTTTTGTTCATTATGGGAGTTTGGTTGTTTCACTTTTGGTTTCTCAATGTCATTTTTTTGCCCAATTGGATTGAATAGATTTTTTCCTTTGTCTGAGCTCTTGCCTCTACTTGGATTGGAATATCAAAATTGCTCTCACTCACACAAAGCTCACTTGGCATCCTATGTTGGGTGTGTGTAGAAGTGCAAGAGACACATGAGAAGCACACACAAGGAGCACAAATGCAGCAAGACACACGAAGAAGACGATGGCTGGAATAACTCTCTCTATTGATGATGAATTAAACTAAAGTAAGAGCTGAATAATATCCCTAAGTACAAAGTACCACCACATATGAGAGTATCAAGTATGTGGTAACATGGGAAAAAAAACTCTAGCCAGCACTAGGGTAAAAAGTGCCCATGTATAGGGAAAAGGTTCACATCAAAGCTACTCGAGGAACACATAAGTGTAACAAACCCCCCTGGAGCAAATGATGTGAACAGATACAGTGAGTGAAAGATCAGCCCCCACAAGGTAATAAGCCTAAAGCTTTGCAAAAAGCTTCAAACTTTTCCCGCGGAAGAGCTTTGGTGAATATGTCTACCACATTATCTTGTGTAGGCACATATACCAAATCAATATCTCCTACATGAAGGCGCTCTCTCACATAGTGATAATGCACCTCAATATGTTTGGTACGTGCATGAAACAGTGGGTTTCGTGCAACAGCCAAACTATGAAAACTGCCTTGTACTTAGCTTCACAACTCGATGTCGCCACTGTAGGTTGCTTCTTACTCAAACAAGATATGCATGAGTCTCCAAGGAAAAAGCAATTACCAGTAGTGGACATGCGAATATCATAACAACCAGCCCAATCACTCTCTGTAAAAATCATGCAAGCATAGTTGAACATCTCTACCACTAATCTCAAAGTGCCTTTGAGATATCTAAACACACACTTTATAGCTTGCCAATGCTTAGTGCTAGGGCTATGCATGAATCGACTCAACTGGGAAACTGCATAATGTATATCTAGCCTTGTGTTGCATGCATATATAAGACATCCCACAGCTTGCTAATAAAGAGAAGTGTCAAATGCATCACTGGAATCCTCAACTGAGAACCTAAAACTTGTCTCAATTGATGTGGAAATTGGCTTGCAATCCTCAAAGTCAAAACGTTGAATTAGTTTTTCAACATACTTTGCTTGATGCATAACAATTCCCCCCTCAATGAATACAAACTAGATGCCAAGATAGTAGCTCAAAAGACCAAGATAAGTGACATCAAAAGTACGCTGCAAATCAGCCATAAGAATGTCAAGTTTTGCATCACATGACCCAATCAAGAGTATGTCATCAACATAAAGAACAAGCAATGTAAGATCAGCCCCATTTTTGCGTACATAGAGTGTGCTTTCACTTGGACTACATGTGAAGCCAAGAGCAATCAAGTGCTTCTGGATTTTTTCATACTGTGCACGTTGAGCTTGCTTGAGACCATACAAGGCTTTATGCAAGTGACAAACCATATGCTCCTTCCCTTTCATAGAAAATCTAGGAGGTTGCTTCACATAAACCTCTTCTTGCAAATCACCATTCAAGAAGGCTGTTTTTATGTCCAATCGATGCACTTTCCAACCTCGGGGTAGCCAATGCAACCACGGTACGAATGGTAGTCATGCGTGAAGTAGGTGCAAAAGTTTCCTCTGTTGTGCATATCCTTTGGCAACCAATCTAGCTTTGTAGCGATCAATGCTACCATCATACTTTCTCTTAATCTTGTAAACCCAATTTGTACCAATGGCATTCTTTCCTTTTGGCAATTCACATAACTCCCAAGTACCATTCCTATCTATGGAATTCATTTCTGATTGCATAGCACTCATCCATTGTGGATCCTCACATGCATCTTCAAAAGAAAGTGGCTCTTCATTACATGCTATAGCAATAAGAGAATAATCGAAAAAATTACTTGATTCATGGTAGCTTGATCTTGTTCTACCAAGTAAAGGTAATTTGCTGTCCTGCAAAGTTTGTTTCAGCCACTTTGGCATAGTTTGTGCACTCTTGATAGACATGTGTTCATTATGTAAAACATCTTCAATATGTACATCATGCGTGGGCTAAATTTCATGCTCATTTTTAGCCGTATTTTGATGCAAATGTTCAGCCATGTGTGGCTGGAAATTTCTAGCAGTTTTGATCATTTTTTGCTGAAAATTTTCATCCATGTTTGGCTGGAAATTCTCTGCATTTTCAGCACTATTTTGTTGGAACTTTCAGTCCTTTGAGCCTCAGTTGGCTGGTCTACATGGCCATAGTCAAGCGCACCATTTTGGACCAAAGGCATGAGTGTATCGAACACATCTTGTGAGCTAATTGTTGGCTGTTTTTTGCATTCAAGTAGAGGGAAAACTGAATTTTCAAAAAATACCAATTGTGTTCATCAATGGATGGTACAAATGATATCCCTTACTTTCAGCACTATAACCAACAAATATACATTTCTTTGCCTTGTCATCAAGTTTGTGACGTTGTTGTGATAGTGCACGAGCATATGCCAAACAACTAAACACACGCATATGACTAACCATAGGTTTATGAACATTCCAAGCCTCATAAGGAGTGATGACTCTCAATGCTTTTGTAGGGCATTGATTCAACACATAGTTTGCACACATGACCGCTTCCATCCAAAACTTATCAGGAAGATGCTTTCCTTTAACCATACACCGATCCATTTCAAATCGAGTTCTATTTTTACGCTTCGCAACACCATTTTGCTGAGGTGTATATGGAACCGTACATTGGTGTGAAATACCTCTTTCACAAAGAAAAGCATTAAACTCATGTGACATGTATTCACCACCACGATCCGTGCATAGAGTCAAAAGCTTTTGTGAAGAAAAATTTTCAACCATAGCTAAAAATGCTTTGAAGCAAGAAAATACCTCATTCTTTGCTTTCATAGGATACACTCATGTATGGCAAGTAGCATCATCAATGAAGGTAACAAAATATACATGCTTCCCAAAAGATGGAGTCTTGATGGGACCACATACATCACTATGAACAAGCTGCAATTATCTTGTAGTGTGTGTATGATTATCTTCTGGAAAAGAAGCACATTGCATTTTTCCAAGAATAGAACCTTCACATGCATGCTTTTCAATGGACTCAATTGTAGGCAAACCAATAATCATGTCTTTCTTTTGCAAGTAAATCAAACTATTGAAGTTCAAGTGACCAAAACGAGCATGCCAAACCTCCATTTCAGCCATGGAAGAAGTATGAGCAACCAAGGCATTCGAGGCAGCCCTCTTTTATGTATCCATGCGATACAAACCATTACATAATGTACCGGACATCACGATAACATCGCCATTGTTGAAATCATGAACCATACACTTATCATCAACAAAGTGTACATGAAGTCTAGCTTTGGCAATCAACGGAACTGAAATTAAGTTATTCTTTATACCGGGCACATACAATGCATTTTTCAAGAGAATCACACCTCGATTTGCAGCCGTAAGCTCAATTTCTCCTACTCCAATGATAGGATAAGAGGCATTGTTTGCACACATCACATGTCCTCCTTTGGGTGTATCTTTCAAAGAGGCAAAAAATCTTTTGCATGATGTTATGTGCTTTGAAGCACCACTATCAAAGAACCAATCCGAATCAGCATCACTCACAACCATACATTTAGAATGCAAAGATGCATCATAATGACATGTAACAACACATGCCCAAAAATCTTGATCCATGTTAGCTTCATCATTCTTTGCATTTGTTGAATTTTCAGCAATAGACACGTCGGATTCCTTCTTTTCATTGGTTTTAGCAAGCTTTCTACACTCATCAATAGTATGACCAGCCTTTTGACAATATTTGCATATCTTCTTCTTTTGCAAATCACCATCATTAGAGGAATGAGTGGAAGAGAAAGGTTGAGGCTTTGGTTTTGATGAACCCAAAGCTGAACCATACTTGCTTTTCCCCTTTTGTGAGATAGCAAGTGCTTACGTTCCCTCAATTAAACCACTCATATTCACTCTAGGTTGCTCTTCTTGAAAAAGAAGAGACACAACCTCATTAAATGCATACATATTAGGATTTCCTTTTGCAGCCAAATGGAGTGTGGTAGCCAAGCTTTGAAAAGATTCCGGTAATCCTTTCAACAATGTAGAAATGAGTGATGCATCCGAAATAATCTCATCTATGTTTGCCAATTGCTCTTTCAAGTCCTTGATGCGTGTCACATACACATCCACCGACTCATTTTCAGACATAGATACATCCTCAAGTTGCTTCCTCAAGTATGCAACACGTGCTTCATTACGCACGGCATACAAAGAAGCAAGAGTGTCCCATGCTTATCTCGATGTAGAACATGACCGAATGTGTGGAACTGTATGATGCTTCACTGAAAGCACAATCAAAGCATGAGCTTGAGCATCTTTTCAATCCCATCTAAGCTACTCCTGTGGAGGCGGAGAAGGAGAAACCACTCTACTCAAAGAAGAAGCTCCATCTATGATAGTAGACTATGAAGTAGAAGAAACTCAGTTCGCAGAGCTTCTTGTGAGTTCATGCTCGTGGTGTGTGTGCGTTGTGGGGTGTGTGTGTGAGCATGCATTCATTCTGAGCTCTATACCCACTATTGGGCACTGAGGACGTTAGTGGGGATGTCATAGTATTGAGTCGATACTGTGCATAGTGGAGCTGATACGCTATATAGTCTTGTGGTTGACTACCGTGAGCTTGTAGTTGCACTTTCCTTTGAGGGTGAATTTGAGGTTTACCTGGATTCATTCTGGTATATGAAGTAGAAGAAACTGCGGGTCTTCGATCTACATCTGCCACTATGTTCCAAAGTTGTTTAGCAACAAGCATATGCTTCATCATGTAAGAACACATCGGATAGTTGGTCCCATCAAGCTTATCTTCAGATTGAAGCATGCCAAATAAGTCATTGATGCCCGCCATTTCACAAAAGAATGAGAATTTGACAAAATCTTCACTTCGACGAACGCTGAAATGAATGCTGAAATTTCAGCTCACAAACCATCACTATTATGGCGATTCTGACTACACGAATGGCTTTGAAATGGGGGTAAAACCCCAGTGCGATTGATGGAAATGCTTCGTGGCTGCTAAAACTCACTGTTCTATGCTCGGAAGTCGATTTGCACTATTAAAAGTGTGTGCACGCTACGATGCAAAAAACCAAAACTTGAGAAGGAGTTGAACCTACTCTGATACCACTTTTGGGTGTGTGTAGAAGTGCGAGAGACACAAGAGAAGCACACACAAGGAGCACAAACGCAGCAAGACACATGGAGAAGACGATGGTTGGAATAGCTTTCTCTATTGACGATGAACTGAACTGAAGTAAGAGTTGAATAATATCCCTAAGTACAAAGTACCACCACATATGAGAGTATCAAGTATGTGGTAACATGGGGAAAAAACCTCTTTCCAGCACTAGAGTAAAAAGTGCCCATGTATAGGGAAAAAGTTCACATCAAAGCTACTTGAGGAACCCATAAGTGTAACATCCTATGGATCTAAATAGACACCTTCTTTTTGAGGAATTCCCAAAGAAATCTTTATCCAATTGATTTATTTAGAAACCAAGATAATTGTATGTTATTCATGTAGGTGATGCAAACATTTGTTGCCTATCAGCTGGCCTATATGACTTTGTGCTATACCAGACTATGCTCCTAAAGATCTAGAATTTGATCGATCAGAAATTCACACTTTAATCATGATGTAGTTTATTATAGTGATGGTTCTCCTAGTGGGTATTTTGATATCACTATTGGAGGATCAATCCTTGTGGGTAGGGAATTGTTTGAATTGTATAATGGTTGGTTACATCAGTGATTATTTGAGCATATAAAATTAGAGCTATTTTAGGTGGGCACTATACTCATACATAATTTTCATGGATACCTATATGTTGGGCATTGAGCTCTAGAGAGACTTTTAGATGTGTACTCATAGGCAAATTATGCAACCAAGCAATTTTGCATGCACATGTAAATCATATGGGTGCCAATAACATAGTTGTGAGAAAGAACTAGATGTGTCATTGAATAGGCATATTGCATGAATCGTTGCCATGGTATCTCATCTTCATAAGGTTGAGCCTAGCCTACAATTTTTGCTTCCAAGCTATGTGCAAGGAATCTACTAACTCATCCATAGGGTTACCTCGATGTCAGAGTTCGAGCTCTGCGAATCATGCAAACAACACAAGGAAGAAAAAGAAGCTTGGAGCACAACACACAATACTGAATGTATTACCACTAGAATGTACAAAGATAAGTAACCCATTAGGTGTGAGAAGAGATTATGGACACCTCTAAAGATGAGTCTCGTGCTGCAAAAACATGCTCTATACCTACCAAGGTAGCTTCAGGGATGATAAGTATACATCATGAGCTTGCTAGGGATGCATATAAACCACCTTAGTTCTTTGAAAGATCGTTCTCAAATTGATACATCAAAACAGATAACTTAATTCAAAATAGATGATTCAAAACTTGCTATTTTGGGATGAGGTGCTCTCTAGAATTTCACTCAAAGCTCAAATATATCAAAGTAGACTTAAAACTTTATACACAGGGAAATCAAAGATCAAATTTGACTAAAAATATGAAAATAGACCTACAACAGTAGACGACAGTAGACGAAGAAACCTCCAAGATGTGACTTGCAAATCAATATGTATTGCACATATGATACATGATTTGAGTGGGCATGAATCTTGGGAAGAAGGATCACAATGTGTGCTTCAACAATGGCTTGATACTTGATTAGAGTCTCCTTAGAATGTAGCTAGAGGTGCTCTATCTTCCACGACTATTCTCATGTGTATATATAAGAGATTTTGAATTCAAACTTTGAGGGGATTCCACCTAAAAGGTCCTTCAAGTTAGGGGAACCTCATCTAATGGATTTCTCCAACTTTATCTTCATGATTGGTACCTAATAAGGTCGCATGATTCTCATCTTACTCTTACTTTTGATGAAGTTATATTTTTACAAGAGGTAGTTTCTATTGCTTCTCTCATTGAGAATACAAATGATGTCATTACACGAATGATGATCAAGCACTAGGCTTGGATGAAAATGCACCAATAGCTCCCTCTCAAGCCTATCATGCTTGAGTCTTCATTCTTCCTTTATTTCCAGCAATCCAATCATGCCCTTGAAGCTGCTTAGCTTGATACCATCCAAATGTTTCATCAACATCTCTGCACATTGACGATTTGTAGACACGTAGGACAATTGAATGTCCTTGCTTAACAACTTCTCTCTTATATAGTGATAGTGAACTTCAATATGTTTTGTTCTAGCATGGTAAATAGGATTAGCTGCTAAGTGAAGTGAGCTTGTGTTATCACCAAAAATATGAGGAGTTTGTAGCCCCAAATCTGAATATAGACCTTTTGACCACATTGCCTCTTGTGTTGCATTTGCCAATTCTCTATATTCAACCTCAGTAGAGTTGCTTGCTTCTTTGAAGACCATGAAATGAGCTTTGAACATGAAAATGATAAATAACCTGATGTATTCTTCCTATCATCCTTTGATCCAACCCAATCTGAATCTGAATAGAGTTTGAGATCATTTTTTGAAGTGAAGGGGTCAAAAATCCCTTCATTGATGGTACCCTTCAAGTATTTGAGCACTCTCTTGGCTGCTTCCATGTGTGGCTTCATTGGCTTGTACATGAATTGATTGAGTATGTTAACACTATAGCATATGTCCACCATTGTGAGAGTTGCATAGTTCAAGCTTCCTATCAAGATTTGATAGCTTGTGATGTATTCAATAAGTTCTCCTTCATAAGCACTAAGCTTATGGTTCAACTCCATGGGTGTACCTACACACTTAGTATTTTCCATTTTAAACTTAGAAAGCATGTCATGTATATACTTTCTTTGAGTGATATAGATACTAGAATTTGTATAGACAAGTTTAAGTCCAAGAAAGTAAGTGAGTGGTCCAAGATCACTAATCTTGAATTCATCCTTCATCCCAGCCATTAGCTGTTTGATTCCATTGATGTCATTCACTGTAATTATAATGTCATCAACATACACACACAGATAAATAACTTATCATCAATTCTTCTTGATGAATAAGGATGTATCTGCTTTGCTAGACTTGAATCCTTGATCCTCCAAGTAGGTCACTAATCTCTGATTCCAAGCGCTTGAAGCTTGCTTCAAACCATACAAAGCCTTTTTCGATTTGCATACATAATTTGGATGATGTGCATCTTCATAACCTGGTGGTTGTGCCATATAAACTTCTTCTGAAATCCATCCATTGAGAAATGCATTTTATACATCTAATTGGTATAGCTTCCAATTCATAGATGCAGCAATGCTAACAAGTAATCTAATGGTAGCCATTTTTGCTACAGGTGAGAAGGCCTCTTCATAGTCTATCCCATGGGTTTGAGCAAACCCCTTGGCTACTAACCTTGCCTTGTGTCTATTGATACTACCATCTAAATTCCTTGTCAATTTGTAAATCCACCTTAATCCAATTACCTTTATTGATGGTTTGTTAGGGACAAGTTCCCATCTGTCATTGTCCATGAGAGCTTCCATTTCTTCATCCATTGCTTCTCTCCACTCCTTCTTGTTTTGAGCTTCTTCATAAGTGGTTGTTTCTTCATTGTTGGAGTCCTGAGCCATATAGATTGAGTGCTTTGTGACCAATGATGTATCAAATCCATATCTTTCTAATTTCTTCTTTTCTCTTGTTTTCCTTCTGATTGGTTGTAGAGAACTTTTTGGTCCTTGAGCTAGGTCTTGAACCTTAGCTTTCCCTTTGTTCTTCCATAGCTTCAATTTCTTCAACTCTGTCATGTCATCTTAAAAATCACTATCTTCATGATGCTTTGGCTCCTTTGTTGGAAGAGATGGAAAGTCTTCTTCCAAATCATAGGGTAGCTTTACTTTCCTGTCATCATCAAACCAAGATTTATTTTCATCAAAGATTACATCCGTACTAAATAAGAAGCCTTTTTTAGTGGGATCATACAATTTGTATCCTTTTTTATTTTAAACATAACCAATAAAGACACACTTCTCTGCCTTGGGATCCAATTTCCCTCTTACTTGAGAAGGAATATGAGCATAAGCAATACGTCCAAAGATTTTGTAATGCTCTAAGTTGGGTCCTCTTCCATTCCAGATTTCATAAAGATTCATACCTTCTAAAGACTTTGATGGAAGTCTATTAATAAGGTATGTGCCTGTTGATACAACCTCTGCCCAAAGATAATTAGGTAGACCTTTTTCATTTAGCATAGATCTATCTACTTCTACTATAGTCATGTTCCTCCTTTCAAATACTCCATTGAGTTCAGGTGTGTATCTTGTAGTTACCTCTATTTTGATGCCTCTTTCTTGTAGGAAGGCATCAAATTCATTTGGGAAATATTCTCTAACCACGATCACATCTGAGTCTTTTGAGATATCCACCTATTTGGTTCTCTCATCAACAAGTGCGTCATGTAAATCTGTATCAAAAATGGAATGAAGTACATCATCACATGAAACCTGTAAAGGCTGAGAACTTGCCTCATTGGGACCAGCACTAGACTTTCCACCTATAAAAAGAGGCAGCAAGGTGTAATACATGGCTTTGGAGCTAATTGATGTCTCCTCATTACATGAAAGTAATTGTTGAATAGCATCTTCCACAAAAATAATATCATGGCTAACCAGAATGCATTTAATCTATGGATTATATAGATGATAGCCTTTGCTTTCCGAATTGTACCCAACAAAAATACATTTCATTGCTTTATTATCCAATTTTCTGCGTTGTTGTTCAAGCACTAATGCATATGCTAGACAACCAAAAACACAAAGGTGAGCAACAAATGGCTTTCGACCATGCCAAGCCTCACATGGAGTGATAGACTACAATGCTTTAGTGGGACACCTGTTAAGTACATATGTTGCACACATAATAGCCTCGAGCCAGAAATTATGTGGTAAAGGCTAACTCCTGACCATACACCTCGCCATCTCCATGAGTGACCTGTTCTTCTGTTCAGCAACTCCATTCTGTTGAGGTGTATACGGCACTGTACACTGATGTTTTATCCCATGTTCAGCCAGAAATGCATTAAAATCAAAAGACATATATTCCCCCCTCGATTAGAATGGAGGGTGCCCATTTTACATGTTGATAGATTTTCAGCCAAAACCAAAAACTGTTTGAAGCACATAAACACTTTAAACTTTTCTTTCAATGGATATACCCATGCATGCCTAGAAAAATCATCAATGAAAGTCATGAAGTAAAGATAGTTTTAAAAAGAGGGTGTCTGCAGAGGACCATAGACATCATTGTTCACAAGCTTCAATTTCTAACTAGATCGAACTGAAACATCTTTTGGAAACGAGGAACGTTGTATTCTGCCCAAAATACAGCCTTTACATACATGTTTACAAGGTGCCTCAAGTTTGGGTAGAGAGGACACCATTTCATATTTTTGCAGGCATAGCAAACTAGCAAAATTCAAATGACCAAAGCATGCATGCCAAAGCTTTGCATCTGACATAGCCTGAAAATCATGTAGTGCACATGTTGAATCATTCACTGGTTCTTCATAGTCTATGAGCTTATACGGCCCACAACATAAAATGCTATAAGAAATAGTGACATCGTCATTTGATAGATCATGAATTGTACATCTATCATCAACAAATTTCACAACCAAGCCAATCTTAGCTAAAGTTGAAATTGATAATAGATTCTTCTTTATCCTTAGCACAAATAAAGCATCTAACAATGTAAAAGAACTACCATCAGTAGTAGTCAGAATGAACTTACCGACTCCCATGATAGGATAAGAGGAGTTGTTGGCACATGCGATAATATTTCCTATAGGGGTAGGCTTGTGTGAAGTGAAGAAACTGTGTTGCAAGGTAATATGTTTGGTTGCCCCATTGCCAAACTACCAAACATCTAAGTCTACTGCAGACATACATTGCTCATGAGAAGATGGGTCATAACTACAAACAATGGTAAATGCCCATTCTTCATTCTGCACAAGATTACCAGAGTCTATTTTGGGTGTACAGGCCTCTACAACAAACACTCCAGCCTCTTTCTTCCTTGCCTCTTTAGTAGCAATGGCAGGTTTAACAAACAAGGCTATCAATGCATGTGCCTGAGCATCTATGCCATCCCAACAAATTTTCTATACAGTAGGTGCAGCAAGAATCACAGTACAAACAGGAATCTAAAGAATAACATCATCTTGAATGTCATCTTCATCACCTTCAACAACTATGTTTACAAGTGTAATAGGACATTTTTCAACACCATGCATAATATTCCGCAATCCTTTTGCAACCAATACATGACGCATCATATAAGCCCATAATGGGTAATTGATACCATCCAACTTATCCTCAATAGCCAACATACGGAATACATCACTGCTTTAAGCCATGGCCACTAACTAAAATACCTTGATGCAGAAAATGAGTGTATCTCAAAAAGTTGAACATAACTATCCTATCAAGTTTTGCTAAACTTGTAGCAGACTTTGAGATGCTTGTATTGGTGAACCAAAACTTGCATATATCTTTGGCACAAAAAGACAAAAATTGCATGTACAAGTGCTATGATAGTGCATTGGAGGCCGAAACGAGTATCCTCACCAAATTTCATGAGATTCTGAGACTGTGACCAGAGAGGTGTCCATGACGCTCTAGATGAAGCGGAAACCTTCTCTGATACCTATTGTTGGAGTTTGAGGTCTGCAAAAGCACAAGAATAGCACAAGGAAGAAGAAGAAGCTTGGAGCACAAAACACAATACTAAATGTATTACCATTAGAATGTACAAAGATAAGTAACCGGTTAGGGCTATAGGCGTATATACAAGCCGAGGAAAAGAACCTCCTTAAGCGGGAAAAAAAGTGCCCTACTGATCCCAGTGTGTTCACACACATCGCTACCTTAATATATCAACATTGGATTCTATGGATCTTTATTAAGAACTTTTAAGAGACAAAGAAGATGGCTTGTTTCATCATCGATATCAATGTAGCTTTGGACAGACTTGTGAGAGTGGTGGGTTTTGTCATATATAGTAGATGTCTTATTTTAGCACTTAAGAGCCCATCTTGGAAGTGAGCAAGCAATATAAAATCTAAAAAGGATATATTTTTCTTGTGCAACATTATGTCCTAAATTCACTAGGTGCCACCTTGATTGATTCCTTAGATTTTTGTTTGAAGCTCACAATCTGAAGAAAGGAATCATGTTTGACCCTCATCTTAGCAAATTTGTTGACAAACACTTTGATGAGGCTATAAAGATCCTGAAATTTGTCAATCTTCAATAGGTGGAACCATGCTACAGTGGTGCCCATTAGGGTAAAACCAAATGCTTCGAGTTGAATTGACCGATCATGTACCCATTCAGCTCCAAGCACTTGGTAAAACTCTAGCTTGTGCAAGTTATAATGTTCTAGTCCATAAAAATGGATTTGCATGCATTTCGCTATTTCTTATGGTCATAGGCATGATCTTGGAGAATAAGCTCGGATTAGCTAACTAAGATTTACGGCTTCATTCATATGCATATTTGTGAGAATAGAGAATAAACCATTAGGGATTTTGGAGCTAGAATTTACCTGCAAAAATGGATGTGGTATCTTACTCCCAAAGAGTACTTTTCCATGGATCATGTACATATGATGCCAGACTACAGAGAGAGGGAAATAATTCCATCTGGCCGCATCTACATATGTTGTGGTGGGAGTCAATGAGTGTTCATGTTTTATAGGATGTGGAAAGCTCCAAAATGATTCACTTGATTCAAGATCTTAGTAGAACATGACAAGAAGATTACCTTGAGGGACTCTATGACCCATTATAGTATGTATTCAGTCACTAGCACTCCTCAAGCATTGTGCATGCTAGATTGGAAAGGACTTAAAAGTGAATTACATGCCTTGATTTTCTTCTAAATCAGACTTGACATCTTCCTTTGAATGAATAGTTTTCACGCTAGGATCCTCAAGGAAACTACTTCAAGGAAGCCAATTGCCCCAATTAGCTTGATGCAAATTGTGATGCCCTTACTCAAGGCCTCCAAAAACTCCAAACCACAATTTCTCAATTCTATGCCTTGAAATTCAAGCTACGAGCATCCAATTATCCCTTGTAGGATGATTTCCATACAAATTGGGTAAATTTGAAGATGACTTGAGAAAATTTTGGTAGCCCACTTTTTCTTCTGCTTTGTTTGGACATGCCCAACTTGCATGCTTGCTTCGATTCATCACAATCTAGACCATTTTCTCTCTCACTTAGCTATGAAAATCAACTAGTGAGTTTTCTACCTCCAACACAGAAACCACACAAAAGAATTTTTAACAAAACTCCTTTTTAATATCACTTGTTGGTGGTCAATGGCACAAAAAATAGAATAAAATTAACTCCACACTTTCCATGTCCATAAATTACAAAATTTTGAAATTCCACCACTCATGGGACTTCTCAGGACCAATTCTTAGATTGTTACACAAAGAATTTTCTTGTTGAAATATTTTCAAAACTTTAAATCTCAAGGATTTTTGCACAAATTAAAATCTTATTAATGTAGTATCAGGGGCACAATTTATGATTGGTAGGATCCCTACCATAAAGTCCCTAAGAAAGACACAATTACATTCACACACACCAAGATCATGTACAAATGGTTTCCAAATTTTGTCCACACTGGTTTCCGACAAGGAGTAGAACCTTACATATAATTTTTAGGGATTGGACCAGAAGGTTCCAAAGAAAGCTAAAGGTCAATTTCTACCTTCTTATGTCAAAAGGATTGGTATGAATTTCTCACGTAATATTGTGTCTTGCAACTAGCCTTCTCACCTAGGCAAGATAGTTGTATGTATTACCTTATTAAGATGTTCAATCAATGATGGGACCTCTGCAATAGAGTCCTCGATGTTGTTAGTTACCTAATTTTTGCTCAAGATCTACCCTTCTAAGACTCCTACAACTCAAGAATTACCCCGAGCATGGACGCTTCTCTTACTCTCTCTGCTTGACTCAATTAGCACTTTAGGGACCCTATGAAACATGGGTAATGGAGTTTTTCAATGGTATCACTTTGGATTTTGGTCTATTCTTCATGTGAAATTGATTTCTACTTCTCTAAAAGATTTTGGAAGTGTTCAATACTAAGGCATGGAGCCTTGGACTAAATCTCCTAGAAAGTTTCCTTATACTGAATTGCTTTTTATTAATTTTCCCTTAAGTTTTTATTCTTACAAGAAAATCCTTACTCAAGTTTACCTTCTTTTTATACTCAATTCCCTTGAAATTCAATCAATAAAAAACGACAAGACCTCAAGGCACAGCATTGTGATGGAAGTTGCTAGTAAATTTATCCACTAATCTTTAGTCTGTTCTTGTTTCTTATGTTTAGATTACACACCAAATCAAAGTTTGACTACATAAATTCTCAAAATGCATAACTCAAGACCCGTGACAAAATCCCTTGATTTTTTTACGCTTCCAAATTTTGAACAACTTTGGTCATCAAACTTGTATTCAACTTTTACTCAATATGTGATTACCTCTCATGTGGAATGCATACACATTATAGCAATTTTTCTTTTTTAGGATACACAAAGCTTCGAGTTTACTCAACCATGACCATCCAATAATGATCACATTATTCTTTGGTCCAATAAGAGTAATAAAATGTAGAGAAATTTTCAATAACTTCCCATTTGGAAGAATTTCTCAAACATTGTTTGAAAGAAACTTTAAATCAAAATCCATGTTCATTTTCTACTTTTATATGGATCTTTCATATGCTTACACAAATCTCTAGTCAAAACAGCCATAATATGATTTTTTATAAAATTGAAGGTCTCGACATGATTTCAACACAAGAAAAAAGTAAATATTTAATGCCCATACCTTAGAGAAGAATTGCAAAGAATTGCAAATGAGAAGAAATGCATAACTAATAAAAAGCCAACATTATGAAAGGAAAGAATTCGACTGTTATAAAAATTTTCCAAAGAAATAGATCACGCTTAGAGTACTCTCAACATGATTAATTGACAATATCCCTCTACACACATGAACTCTAGGCTGTTGTAAAGTGAGAAACCAAAATACACCTCCCTTACATATTGATTGTATGTGTCATGCTCATGTTGAACTACCTTCATATGTGTGGACTCTTATGAGGGTTTTCTGTCCTAAGATAATGAATCAATATCAATCAAGAGAAATAAAACTATTATCATACTCCAAAAGTCCATTCGACCATGAGCGAAATGTATATTCATTCATTGTTCATTGAAATCTACTAGTTTAATTTTCAAAGAGCTCAGTTTTGCTACTCTGGCACAAAACTTTACCAAACCATTGTCTACATTCCAAAGTAGTTTGTAGCCTGCATTCTTTTTTGAAAAGAGTCACATTCTTAAGATGCGCATGATTCATACACATAGAACTCTCCATAGACAAGGAGGATGCAGCTTTCCATGACGTTGAATTCCTCATGATATGTAGAGATGATTTTTGTGAAGGAATGGGTAAATGTACTCCTTTTTGCTCCTTATTTCTAACCAATCTTCATACACTTCCCCATGCACTTCGTCAATCATGCGTATGCCCCTTTTGACATTTATGTGAGGGCATAGATACTTCATTTCATAATTTTTTTCTCATATGATCTTGAAATTCATCTCATAAGCTATTGGTATCCTTCATTTTGACAATTTCTCAAATATGAGGTAATCCCAATAATAATAAAGTACGTGAATTGATCTCTTACATAACACATGGAGTTTTATTTGAAAACAAAGGTGAAATTAAGCTTCCAAAAAGAAATACCCATCCTATCATTTCTTAATGCTTAGTGTATGATTAGTTCCAGCAAGACACATTCTTTTGAAAGGAAAAGGGGGAAAAAATAGTATCAAAGCTCCTGCTCTTGAACAACTTTGTGAATAGAGTCACAATCTCCAATACAAGCCTTAGTTGTACTATAATCCATTTATTTCAGATTTACATGCTTAATAAAAGTATAAAAATGCTCTTTCTTCCTTATATGGTGAATTTGATTGAAGGCTTTATTGTTCCCCTAGTAATATTATTTACTTTCACAAAAATGACAAACATTTGGTTAAATACACAATTAATCCACGACAAAATGAGTTCACCCTATCATCATAATTGAGAGCTAAAAAACACTCGATTCTTTTCATTCATGTCTTCAAATCTTCATGTAAAAATTGTTCTCACCCCAAACTGCATTTACTTTTGTTTGAGTCAATTATATTCATATGTGTGGAAGCCGATATGTGCTTCAGCTTAATGCATTAACCAATCCTTCAACTATACCATCCAAAACAAATCTATCAACAACTTTCTCATTTAACTGAAGATTCCATACATTATGTATCATGATTGCATATCAAACTTTTGTAGGTTGGATTCATGATTCCTTAACTAAACTTATCCCTAAAGTTTTATAACATAAAAAAGAAAACAAAAAATAAATAGGAAAAGGGTTGAAAGCTTCTCTCTCTCTCTCTCTCTCTCTCTCTCTCTCTCTCTCTCTCTCTCTCTCTCTCTCTCTCTCTCTCTCTCTCTCTCTCTCTCTCTCTCTCTCTCTCCTCCCTCCCTCCCTCCCTCCCTCCCTCCCTCCCTCCCTCCCTCCCTCCCTCCCTCCCTCCCTCCCTCCCTCCCTCCCTCCCTCTCCCTCTCCCTCTCCCTCTCCCTCTCCCTCTCCCTCTCCCTCTCCCTCTCACCCCCCCCCCGCCCCCCCTCCCCCCCTCCCCCTCTCCCCCTCTCTCCCTCTCTCCCTCTCTCTCCCTCTCTCTCTCTCCCTCCCTCCCTCCCTCCCTCTCTCTCTCCCTCCCTCCCTCCCTCCCTCCCTCCCTCCCTCCCTCCCTCCCTCCCTCCCTCCCTCCCTCCCTCTCTCTCTCTCTCTCTCCCTCCCTCTCTCTCTCTCTCTCTCTCTCTCTCTCTCTCTCTCTCTCTCTCTCTCTCTCTCTCTCTCTCTCTCTCTCTCTCTCTCTCTCTCTCTCTCTCTCTCTCTCTCTCTCTCTCTCTCTCTCTCTCTCTCTCTCTCTCTCTCTCTCTCTCTCTCTCTCTCTCTCTCTCTCTCTCTCTCTCTCTCTCTCTCTCTCTCTCTCTCTCTCTCTCTCTCTCTCTCTCTCTCTCTCTCTCTCTCTCTCTCTCTCTCTCTCTCTCTCTCTCTCTCTCTCTCTCTCTCTCTCTCTCTCTCTCTCTCTCTCTCTCTCTCTCTCTCTCTCTCTCTCTCTCTCTCTCTCTCTCTCTCTCTCTCTCTCTCTCTCTCTCCTCCCTCTCTCTCTCCCTCCCTCTCTCCCCCCCTCCCCTCTCTCCTTCCCTCCCTCCCTCCCTCCCTCCCTCCCTCCCTCCCTCCCTCCCTCCCTCCCTCCCTCCCTCCCTCCCTCCCTCCCTCCCTCCCTCCCTCTCTCTCTCTCTCTCTCTCTCTCTCTCTCTCTCTCTCTCTCTCTCTCTCTCTCTCTCTCTCTCTCTCTCTCTCTCTCTCTCTCTCTCTCTCTCTCTCTCTCTCTCTCTCTCTCTCTCTCTCTCTCTCTCTCTCTCTCTCTCTCTCTCTCTCTCTCTCTCTCTCTCTCTCTCTCTCTCTCTCTCTCTCTCTCTCTCTCTCTCTCTCTCTCTCTCTCTCTCTCTCTCTCTCCCTCTCCCTCTCTCCCTCCCTCCCTCTCTCTCTCTCTCCCTCTCCCTCTCTCTCTCTCTATGTGTGTGTGTGTGCATACTGCAAGCTCTCTCTGATGTGAGCTCTCTCTCTGCCTGAGCCTCTTCTGTGAACCCTAGCCTCTGACCCAATCTCACCTCTTCCTCGCAAAGGCAAACCCTAGCCTCTTCCCCAAGCGCACATCTGCCCCGCACTCGTGAACCCTCGCCTTTGCCCCAAGCCTGCCTCTACCCCGCAAACCCTAGCCTTCATCATTGTCCCAACCTCGCCAAGCTCATGGATGCATGCTCAGTGCATTAGAGAACCTAAATAGGTTCCCAAAAAAGGGACGTGAACTCTAGGGCATAGACATATGAAGAATGATCCACTTGTAACTTTTATGACCCCCCCTGCGACATGCCAGAACCCCCTCCCCCCTTCCATGAACCCCCCTTTCCATGAATTATTGACCATTCCTTCCCTTGCTCCATCGCCCATCGGCACGCTCCCATCTTCATCGCAAGTCTTTGGGCTCAACACACAGAGCATTTTCCCATCCTCTAACACCATGAATACGATGGCTAAGGGGGAGGCTATGAAGAAATGGAGGACAAGTTCACCATAGCTATCAAAGCAAACAAGAAGATGGTGGACTCCACTATCACGACTATCATCAACCACCTCTCAAAGCTCGAGAAATAAGTAAAACCCTATCACAAGGAGAGGGAAACATGGAGGAAAGAGAAAGAGAGGTGGGACAGGGAGTGCAAGAAGGAAAAGGAAGAATGGTCTAAGGAGAGAGCGAACATGAGAGAGGAATTGGAGCTCCTCAAACCTTCGATGGTCTACCTCACACCCACAGAAGGGGAGATTAATATAAACAAAATGGAAGCTCTCAAAGAAGAACTCACCAAACCCTTGACTGGGAGCATGGAAAACAAGCTCGAAGCTACCAAAGAAAGGTGGATAGACATAGTGAAGAAGAACATTTACAAAGAAGTCAAAGAGAAGGCACAAAAGGAAGAAGCCCTCATCATACACCACCCTTGAGGAAGAAAAGATGAGACAAGGCCGCTGTCTCAATGTACGCATCACGGGCATTGTAGCAAAAGAGGGCTCTACCCCCGATTCTGATGGGAAGACACTATACAATGCTCAGTTACAAAGAGGAGTCCCCCTGGTTCATCAAGTCTTGGAGAGCAAGAGGAGACCCCACGAAGAAGAGAGCTCTCGTTCTACACGTCCTCTTCAAGGTCCACGTTCCTTTGCAATAGGGTGATTTTGAGAGCACTTGATAGCCCCCCATCTACCTTGATGATGATCTCCACTATTGATCACATGTTGATTTTGTGAGGTAAATGGAGCAAAGATGCAGAAGAAAAGATTATATTGATACTTTGTGTGGACTTCTGCAAAGCTTTTGATACGATGCCACGAGAGAGGCTCTTTCGATGCCTCCAGAGCTTGGGAGTACCATCAAAGATGATTTGGGTCATCTATGCACTCTATGAGCATGTGACTGTGAGGGTATAATGTCCAGGAGGATTGTCTGAGGCCATTGCTAGTACCATCCGTGTTAAGCAACGCTGCCCAATCTCCCCCACTCTATTGGTCTCTACATTGACGATATTGAAGATTACATTCTCTGAGCTGGAGGAGAGGGTGAAGACCTCATAGGTACACATGTCCAACTTTGATTATATGTCGATGACATTTTATTGATTTCAAAGTCACTCGATGGATTATAGCACCACTTGAATGCCCTGGATGAGTTTTGTACATAGAGGGCTTGACTATAAACCTTGGCAAGACCAAGGTCATGATCTTCCACACCTCCCCCATGGTGAGGAATGTAGTAGGATTCACAATTGTCGATGGACAGATTGAGGTGGTCACTTCCTATGTCTACCTCGAGATCACATTCACAAGCTTGCTTGGCCCCTTCAGCATGAGGCAAGCAACCACCGATAGACTCACACGAGAATATGCAAGATTAGCCATGTTAGATTGGAGATGTCACCAAGTACACTTACAGGAGCCCCGCACGAAGGAGTACCTATTTGACACACTACTCCGATCCGCTATGATGTATGCTACGATAGTTTGGGCCCCAAGCCTCACAATCACCCAGTGGAGTGTGATTGAGAGGCCACAAATACATATGATCTCGCGACTATTTCGCAAGAAAGAGTCAGTGCCACATGGCATCATCAAGCCAGAGCTAGCTACACCATCCATGGTAGTAGATGTACTATTCCAAACTATTTGCTTTATTCAGAGGATGAGGGAGCTCCCTACATCAAACTCACACACAAAGCATTCGACGCATCTATACAAATATCAGAGTGAGGATATGAGAGAGATTGGTACACTCATGTTAGAGCCTAGTTTGATAGTCATGGACTTGATATGGACAGATTTCTGCCTTTTCAATATGACCCCTACTCACCTCACGTCCACCTCTTCCATAGTGAGAGGAACGTTTTGCTCAGATAGAATCTCTAGCAACTCTATATTGTCAGACACGCTTCACACCACACATGGGATCGAGACTATCACACTACTGAAACCAGTTCTTAGTCATACTAGCAAAAGGTTTCATCCAACGACCATGCTACATGGATACTTAATGCCTCATAGCTCGATGGTCGTGATTGGCAAGTTGAGGGTCTCATCACACCGACTAGAGATTGAGACGGGCGGAGTCGCAGACATTCCCAAAGAGGAGCAGATATGCAAGATATGCAAAGTATAGATGGAGGATGAGTACTTTGTATGCAGATGTGGCGCATATGATGACATCAGAGGCAGATAGACTCTGTTTACAAGGCAGCCCACCCTCTGCTAGATCATGGACTCTAGAGATCAACAATAGCTTGGGTGATTCTTACTAGAGATACAAAGTCACATAGATTCCCTACTCCAGCCTACCACAACAGCCAAGATAGGAGGGGACAGAGTCAGCTCATTGACTTGTTTGTTCTACGATGTGCAACAACCCTCCCCTCCTTAAGTCATACATCCAGAGGGGTGACTCTTCAACAGGCTCGAACCTCTCAAGCTAGCGGCGACTCCGTGCTATAAGATATCGAGCCCCGAGACTTCATCGACACCAAATTGCATAGATCCAAGCTCGTGACCATTGCACCATGGAGGAGAGACGATCCCAAATGATGGTTGATCCGACTGCGCTCATCAAGGTGGCCTTGACTCCACCTCTACCTATGTACCACATCTTACACCCACCCACTAGTACAGGATGGAGCTAGTTAGTCGCTAAGATGCATTGTCATCTTGTACTACCCTCTTGCATATAGACTATCATAGATACCACATCCCATACACACCCCCCCCCCGGCCAAAAAAATATCATGGGTATCTCCACATGCATACTATGGAGATCTATATCAGCTTTACCAATTCTTTCAGCACTTTTATCTTTTCCGATTGACAGAAGGCACACCCATGACATTGATTTGTCTCATAGGCCTAGTTCAGTCTCATAATAGACAAAAAACTCTCTCTCTCTCTCTCTCTCTCTCTCTCTCTCTCTCTCTCTCTCTCTCTCTCTCTCTCTCTCTCTCTCTCTCTCTCTCTCTCTCTCTCTCTCTCTCTCTCTCTCTCTCTCTCTCTCTCTCTCTCTCTCTCTCTCTCTCTCTCTCTCTCTCTCTCTCTCTCTCTCTCTCTCTCTCTCTCTCTCTCTCTCTCCCTCCCCCTCCCTACGGACGCAAGTAGAGCATGCACGTGTCCTCCAGGCCCGACGAGAGGGACATCGTGCCCTATAAAGAGACGGTCGTGTCATCATTCATGGACGACCCATTGACTAGGAATTTGTGGCCTATGAGACAGCTCAGCAGGTGTGCATTGCAGTCTCGAACTGCAATGGATCTATGTGGACACATCCAGGGCGCCTCGAGGAGGTGATGGACGGCAGAGTCATGATCTTCTTGATAGAGACAGACGAGAGCATGGGAGGAGCCTACGGAGGATTGAGGGCTATATGTGGGAATGAGTTCAGCGCCGACATATGCGACGGCACACCACATGAGGATCAGGAGGAGTAGTGCTTTATAGACAGTTGCTACAGCACAGGGTACAGGTGGTAGCCAAAGACCCAGAGGCACGTTTCATGTGGATACACCTCCAGCTATCAGAGAAGAGAGTAGCGTATTTCACCATCTGCTATATTGCACCCATCAGCTCGCGCTTCACACACCCCCGAGCAGCCCTCAGAGGGGGAGGTACCGGATACCCCATCACCATATGACTTCCTCAATGACACCATTATGGAGTATACCAAGATGGGCGAAGACTTCCTTGTAAGAGACTTCAATGCCCGCACTCAAAGCCATCAGTGTGATATCTACGACTTTGACGACCCTGAGATGCTCTGCACCACGGAGGACACGTCCACACTCAGAACCTCAGCCGACACCGCCACACCCACCTCATACGGGCGACATCTACTCCAAATGGGAGCATCACACCGTCTCATTATCTATAATGGGATGGCCACCTGGCCCACCTCGGGCGGTCTCACCTGCATTCCACCCATGATACCACATGGAGGCAATGAGGTAGACTACGTTATCGGACCCCAGAGGCGACACATCTCATCACCTCATTCACCATCCCACCCATACCGATTGGAGTTGATCACACATCTCGCCCGATCCATACGCAGCTCACTATGCATATCCCACCCTGCCACCATACAGCCACATGCCCATACCACCATTCACTTTAGACATGAGCTAGCACATATCTATAGCTCCCATGCTCGAGAGCGCATCTATTCCCTTGACCCCTCCGCCCCATTGGACACCCTCACTGCCCACTTCTGCTCGATCCTCCACATATCTGCTACTCAGCTTCCCATACACCACCCACAGCACCGCACATTCGACACGGTTGGGGCATACACCCCAGAATAGATGGCACGACGAGTGTAGACGACTATACCGACATCTCAGTGAACAAAGTATCTTGAGCTCCAACACAGAGGAGGCACGACGACAGATGCGAGCTCTTACACGCCGGAAGTGGCGAGCTTTCGACGAGCGACAGGAGGCAAAGCTATTTGACCTCCTTATGAGTAGGGATTGCACCACCGCATGGAGGGTCCTACGTGAACCACGCCCACCTACACCCAAAGCAGACCCTCAGACTTGGCACACCTACGCCCAAAGGTTATATGACGTCCCAGGAGCCCCCATTGCCGATCCTCCCACACCACGTCCTGTGATATCCACCCTATTCACGGCAAGCATAGTACGATAGGCCATCCATAGGCTACAGCATGGCCATTCAACAAACCACACGGGACTACAGGGCGAGCACTTTATATACGCAGTCGATGTAGTCTCCCATATGACCGCCCATCTCTTCAATCGGGCTTTGGTTGAGGGGTTACCTGACTCGTGGACTATGCATACCATTGCACCTATCCATAAGTCCGGTGATATAATGGATCCGGGGAACTATAGGACTATTATGATAGGCCACATCCTCGCCAAGATCTATGGAGCAGTACTAGAGGTAGAGCTCAGTACACACGCTGAGGTAGCTCGGATCAAAGCACCCGGCCAGGCAGGCTTCTGCCACTTTCTCCACCATCGACGACATCTTCGTACTTCATTGCTTGATTGAGAGCGCGAAGGCGAGGAAGCGGAGACTATAGTGTTGCTTTGTGGATTTCTGCAAAGCCTTCCATATGGTCCCTTTAGAGAGACTACTACGGAGACTCCAAGAGTTACATCTACCATCAAACATGCTATGGGCCATCCATGCTTTGTATGCACGAGTCACAGGCAGGGTGCACTGCCCCAACGGCCTATTAGACAGCCTTGTTAGCACCATTGGGGTGAAACAAGGTTGCCCTCTCTCACCCACTCTCTTCGGTCTCTACATCCACGTGATCACGGAGTATATACGAGCAGGAGGGCTAGGAGGAGACCTCGGAGGTACGCCAGTACACATCCTATTATATGCTGATGACATTGGCTTGCTTTCAGAGTCATAGGAGGGGCTGCAGTCACATTTATAGGTGTTTGATACCTTTTGAATGGAGAGAGGACTCACAGTGAACCTTGGCAAGACCAAGGTCATAATCTTCCACACCTCAAGGACAGTACGCCATCGTGCCTCTTTCATCGCAGCTAGAGGACAGATAGAGGTAGTGGACCCCTACGTCTAGGTGTCACCTTCTCGGGCAGCACAGGGGTATTCTCCATGGCACAAGCAACGAGAGATAGATTGATGTGAGGCTATGCGGCGCTTGCTAGATTGGAGAGACGCTGCTTTCAGGCACATTTTCAGGAGCCCCGAACTAAGGGGTGGCTCTTTGATACTCTAGTGACACCTGCATTGATGTGTATGCAGCCGCAGTATGGGCACCAGGGATCACGGATGCGATGGACAAGGATTGAGAGGCCCCAAGTCACCATGATCTCACTCTTGCTCCCCAGCAAGCCCTCCGTTCCACACGAGATTATACAAGCTAAGCTTGGCACACCACCAATGCTAGTTGAGGCCCTCTTTTAGCTGGTGACCTTTATTTTGAGAGTCTGAGAGCTCCCCACCAATCGACTCACACCAAGCTTGCATTTGAGAGCTCTGGACATTTGGCAGAGATAGGGCATGAGAGAGTATGGTATGCACAGACCGACCGATGGTTGGCAGCCCATGGCATGAGCATTACCGATCTCCCCCCTTTTCACTATGACCTCTCCTCCCCCTAGAGCGCCCTCTAGGTTGTTTCCTAGTAAAGCTCTAGCGTCGCCATGCCTCACTTCTCCAGCAGATGGAGATATACCCGGCCCCCCAAACTCATACTACATATTTTTTCAGACCCACAACCACCCGAGGACCCAACTCGACGCGGGATGTCACATTACAGAGAGCAGAGGAGCTTAGACGACAGCGCCGACAACTGAGACCCCCACTCCGGAGAGTCCATCCCCACCAAAGAGAGATTCAGGCGATTCACTCATGCCATGACATGGAGATACGGAGATGTCAACAGCACACCCCTACCGATCTCGACGTGCAGAGCATTTTGAGGATCGCCACGATGCCTTACCTACCGATGCATTATATCCTACACCCACTCCAGGCATTTAGAGGGTTATGACACCACCGAGCCTCCCCTCTCCATGCATATCATATTTGTATCTGACTTATTGAGCATATAGAGTGCATACCCATAGCACCCCACACCCTCAACGCCAACTATTATCCACTCCTTTTATACTCTGTTTTGTACTCACACTTTATTTTCCTTTGGGATCACAATGGATTGGATCATTCTGTTGTATATGTTTTGTCTCATAGGCCGATTTTGGCCTCTAATAGACGTTAAAAACTCTCCCTCCCTCCCTCCCCCTCCCCCTCCCTCCCTCTCTCTCCCCCTCCCTCCCTCTCTCTCTCTCTCTCTCTCTCTCTCTCTCTCTCTCTCTCTCTCTCTCTCTCTCTCTCTCTCTCTCTCTCTCTCTCTCTCTCTCTCTCTCTCTCTCTCTCTCTCTCTCTCTCTCTCTCTCTCTCTCTCTCTCTCTCTCTCTCTCTCTCTCTCTCTCTCTCTCTCTGCCCCCTCCCTCCCTCTCTCTGCCCCCTCCCTCCCTCTCTCTCCCCCCCCCCTGCCCCCTCCCTCCCTCTCTCTCTCTCTCTCTCTCTCTCTCTCTCTCTCTCTCTCTCTCTCTCTCTCTCTCTCTCTCTCTCTCTCTCTCTCTCTCTCTCTCTCTCTCTCTCTCTCTCTCTCTCTCTCTCTCTCTCTCTCTCTCTCTCTCTCTCTCTCTCTCTCTCTCTCTCTCTCTCTCTCTCTCTCTCTCTCTCTCTCTCTCTCTCTCTCTCTCTCTCTCTCTCTCTCTCTCTCTCCCCCTCCCTCCCTCCCTCCCTCCCTCCCTCAATCAATCCATCCATCCATCCATCCATACATGTTAGGAGACCCATATGATACCTTAGCCATACTTGTTCCATACTTATTTCATACTTCACACAAGGTGTATATCATACTTGGCCTTTTTTAGTAGAATTATATATCATGAAAAGAGCCAAGAAGTGACATGTTGTCGAGAACTTATTTCCCAACAATGTCTTATGATGTGATGTTTTCGGCTAGCCTGTTAATATATGATTTATTGTCAATATTGTGAATTTTCCTTTGATTTTTTTATGCCAAAATTTTTGGTAACATATGGGACAACATTCGGCTGCAAATCATACTTGTTCCATACTTCCATGCTCGTATGGATGCATACATGCATGCATGCATACGTACATACATACATACATACATACATACATACGTACATACATACATACATGCGTACATACATGCGTACATTCATACATACATACGTACATTCATACATACATACATACATACATACATACATACATACATACATACATACATACATACATACATACATACATACATGCATGCATGCATGCATGCACTCATACATATATAAAAGAAAACAAAAAAGAAAAGAAGTGAGCGAAGTGAAAGGTGGTGGATGTTTCATATTATTACATATCCAACCGTCTGAAGAATATGGCTAACAATATCAAGTTGTAGATTGGCAATAATCACACCCGAAGTCCACATGCTTGGTTGCGTCCTCAAGTCCGAAACACTGCTAACATATAGCATGACCTTACCTCTCTTGCAGATATTAACAATCCATGCATTCAGGGCAGCACCTACATTGTTGATGTTATATTTTAGAGCTCAAAGTTGAAAACAAAAGCTTGCCAAGCCTAAGGTTTGCTTATACAGAAGCTTGAATATATCTTACAACAGGGGATACACAACCTTGTACTCGTTTTTCTCGATATAAAAAATGTTAACTCTAGAATTTGAAGTCCCCTGAATCAGTCATGAAAATGCGTAATAATGATGAAGAATGGAATCGAAATGGTAAGCATTCAGGCTGCCAGTGCCGTTTCTTGCCCTGCACATTTCCTGATTATGAATATTCCTAAAACACTCAAGACGGTCTTTCTCGCTGAAGCCCCATTCTAGGATTTGATGGCCATGATTGCCATGTTACGAGGAGACAATGAAGGATCAAAGACAGCAATTAATTTAGGTTCATGTAGTGGTTTGTTAGATAGGCCTTTGTCTTCTGCTGCACACTGGACCTCTTCTTGAAGATATAGCAGCCTATCA
Source organism: Ceratopteris richardii (assembly GCA_020310875.1). Taxonomy (NCBI): domain Eukaryota; kingdom Viridiplantae; phylum Streptophyta; class Polypodiopsida; order Polypodiales; family Pteridaceae; genus Ceratopteris; species Ceratopteris richardii. Next base: position 113,082,373 of record CM035429.1, on the reverse strand, counting down.
AGAAGAATGAATGTCTCTAGCACAGGACCCAGAACTGCACGTAAAGACCAATACGCTCCGACAAGTGCCTGGCATTGCATCCAAAAACGTGTAAACAAGGGCTTATGACAAAGGAAACAGTTCTACAGGTGCAAGAACAAACTTACAGTTTTTGATTCTATCTCTGCCCATGTTGCTACCAAGTTGCCTTCTCCAATACTTTTCAACCCTAGCCTTTGGACTGCAGCGGAACAGAATTCAATAAATGCTGTCTTCTTACTGTCACCTTGCAACCTATCAAGAGTCCTTTTTTGTTGTGCATCTGAGGCTGCACTCCCCAGCTCATGCTCAGAGGCTCCATTCAGTGGTGGTTTCAATGTGTTCATCAACATATGCCTCTTAACCTGTTTTCGGCGGCGCGCCTTCCCTAATCTCCCAATAGTTGGGTTACTTTTTGCAAGCTCCGGATAGTACCTGTGCAAGACCTAGAGGGAGTTCACGATCAACTCACATGCTACAACAGATTATTTGAGCTTCCTCGAACTGTAGTACAAAGATGTAAATTATATTACCAACTGAAACCCCGCACGCAATGCATGCTGCTCAAAATTATAGAGGGCTGAGTCTACTCCGACATCTTTCCATCTTTCTGCACTCTGTTCAATCAAATCTACTCAGGTATTGTGATTCAGTCACCTCTGAAGGAGAGCCATCATGTGTTGAAATCTAATATGATACCTCAATATGGTGTTCATTCATCATCAAAAGATTATAGAGAATATACGGGCAGCCATGTTCAGAAGCAATCTAAAATTTCACGTGTACAAAATATTCATACCAACATCATCTGTCAAAACTAACATCATAACACATGACAGACAAGAAAACATGACCAGAACTGAAGTGTGAAGTAATATATTACACCAAAAGCAGTTCACGATAACACACTTATGCTTCTATCGATGCAAAAACTAGCAGATCTGCTTCCAAGTGTGCACACAGACACATCACACACACCCATGCAGGTGCACACACACACACACACTTTGAAACAGAACTGTACGGAAATATTTCCATAATTATCAGGCATGATTCACCTTTTCATATTTCATTTAGATCATGTCAAGAAAATAAGGTATTGTTTGAGAAACACTCATCAAAACTGTTCGATACAACCAAAATACCAAGAAAGGGTTTTATTCACTTGAAAGGGCTGGTTACTAGGTCCCATAGCCCAAATTTTCCTTCTCTCTCCCCCTCTACCACAAAAGTGTTCTTTACGTGTCCATAAGTTATATTCTTCACATTTCTTAATGCTAATAACGTTTTGTGCAGGCAGGTATATGTCCATGAACAGCAATAGTCCTACTTTATATGAATTAATTTTCGAAGTAATTTCCATGCAATCATAAAGCAGCATCTGTGTGGGCCACATTGCATTTTTACTGATAATCAATTATTCCAGTTAGCCTCGGAAATGCATCATCTACTGGGGTGATCCATATAGTTACAATGAATCAACTTGGGATGAAAGATTTTATTGCGAAAACACTTGTGGTGTATCAATATGGAAAGACACTCATAATGTTCCTACTTCTGAGAATACACTCAAATAAATTCATCCTTTGCATAAGAAACACTATTAATAGAAGTAAACCTGACAAGCTAGATCACATGCTCTTCTCCCAAGTGTCAATCCAATACTCCGAACACCTCTACTCAGAGGAAAACCATAAAAGCAGCTGGATGGGGAATGGTCTTTCTCAAGTCTTTCAGTAAGCAGATTGTAGCAGCATCCAACTATCACTACTGCCTTAACCTCCTCACACATTGTGTAAGTTCTGAAACATAACACTTGAAATGCTATAATCAAGGTGCGATATGTCCATAAAAGAAGATGATCTAGTCTAGTTTACTTGAACTTGCAGAAAGAGGTAAATGAATGTGAACTTATTGCAGTGGGTCACTTACTTCAACACTGCTGCAGATAGGTCACCACATGCATGAAGGCCTGCAAGGATATACGAACGCTGAGCCTGTTTGACAACTCCAGAGGACTCATTTGGTTTGATAATATCTGATCCTTTGGCCAATGAGAATGCATTATTGTCGTCTTTCCTATCTGTAGCATTGTTTCCAAGATCTGAAGACTCTTCAGTAGCCAAAGTGGACAAGAAATGCTGCAACTCCTTTCCGCTACAGCCAGACATGACACAGAACGTAGCAGTCTGTGGTCCCTTGCGAGTAAGATGGTCTGTCTCCCATAAAAAAATAGAGGCTGAAAATCAATGTTCCTGCATGCACATTAAATAATCTCGGAGAGCATGGTTCCTTTCACAGTATTTAAATAAAAATACTTCATAATTTATCTTACAATATTTTATGATCTGTTATTAGTAAATAAATCCATCTAGAAAACCTGCCATGAACAGGATATACGCTAGAAGACGAGTGCAGAAGCAGCAAATTCCTGGTAGCACAACATTTCGTGGCACTCTGCACAGGCCAGTTGAGGCATAAGTGCGCTCTCCCTCACAAACACAAGAAACTATTATCCAGTTGCAAAATCCACCCTATGGACATATACACTTTAACATCGCTGATGAAACTAATGGGCTGAAAAAACCCATTAATATTATAATAAAGAGGTTGCAGTTAGTAGGGGGTATGAGTCATCAAGAACCTTAACCATCCAATTTCAAGAAAGTTTTGGTGTTGATTATCCAGTTGCAAAATCCACCCTATGGACATACACTTTAACATCGCTGATGAAACTATAGAACAATTTAAGCCTTGCAGTTGGCTTATAGACGTCACATAAAGCATATCCTAGGACCAAGCCTCAAGGGGAATAGACGCTTATGAATGAAACCTTAGGATTGTAGCATCATTTTGAATCTACAGAACCCTTGATTCATGAGTCATAAGAACAATAATGACTCGATGCATAGAAGGTTCTATTCTGTATGAGCTGGCACACAAGCTCCATCCTCACCACAAAACTTGTGACCCCTTCTAAAACTGGCATGTTCATCAAATAAGCTCAATTGTTGGTTATTGTTGCTGACCAAAACGCAAGAAACAGAGTGCAAGGCAAAAAGACTATCTTTGAATTGAAGAGCCCGATGTTACAACTGCTCAAAAGAACAACAATAGATGTTTAGTGATACACACTTCTAACTGACATATATATTTAGTATTGTTCAGCACCCATCGAGCCAAGCTGCACCAAGCACCAACTTAACAAGAGCCTGCCTTTTACTACGTATGGTGAAATGATAGTAGCTGATTGACTTCCTCTCAGCCTTGCACAGTATTTGCTCTGTTGATCTTTGTTCTCTTCTTGTACACCAATGTCTCTTGCTTATGTATGTTTCATGTTTGCATGTACTTATTTGAGAGACTATGACAAAAGCTTCAAGGTGATGCACTTGGGTGCTATAGAAATCCTAGCAACAAGGGAGCACACACCATAACTTGGAAAGAAAGAGAGAGTTGCACATGAAGTTTTAAAATCACCTCTTCATATGAGAATAAAGATGAGAGGACGTTTTATTATAAGTGACCTTTTAGACCACTTTGGACATGTTCACATATGTTGAGAGACCAAAAGGTCCTAAAAGATAAAAAATGTCTATAAGCCCCTTACAAATGGGCCAAAAAATCCAATTAAAATGTGTATATGTAGCTTTTGAAGAGAGATAATCAAATGAAATACTAATATCACATGATAGAAAGCTCCTTGTGGCCTTTACAAAAGATAAAGAATGTCTATAAGGCACTTAAATATGGGCCAAAAAATATTGTGTGGCTCTTGAAGAGAGGTATAAAATGAAACACTAATATCATATGATATCAAGCTCCTTGGGCCTTAATCCCTAACAACCACCCACTTGAAGGGCAAGGAAGGCTCATTTAAGCTATTTAGGTCCCCCTTTCTATTTACATAACTAACAAAACTAATGTTGTGCCTTTGGTAGGTACTTAGTGAGAGCATCTGTTAGATTTTCTGATCTATTGACCTTGACCGATGTGATCAAATCCTCTTCAAGTACTTCTGTGATGAAGTGATATCACACAACTATGTGTTTTGCACGTGCACGAAACATAGCATTCTTCACTAGATGTAGACTTTCCCAATAAAGCTTGTTGATCGAGATAGGCTCCTGCAAATTTCATTCGCTCTCCCCCCCTTTTTCAAAACTGTGTAGGTCTCATTAAAAACACAAAGCTCTGGTGGCTTCCACGGATCATGACACTCTGGCTGTCATAACCAAGTAAGGCAAAACAAACTAGCTACATAAGCATGCCAACCATATGGCTTCCTTTGAGCTTTGAAGCCCCTATGGCTGAAATATTCAGCCTTTGCAGTAGACACCCCAACTAAACTTTGAAGTCTAGAGCACCATCAAATGGCACCTCCTGCAAACTGTGTATACATAGCCACTTGTGGATTTCCGAGTATCCACATCCCCTATCATGTCCTAGTCACAAAATCCCTTTAAGTCTAAAGGACCCTTTCCATAACATAGGCATTTGTCCCCTTCAAGTATCTCATGCTACATTTTACTGCATATGAATGTCCGTTGCCTCGATAAGCGATGTCAAATCTGTCCAGCACTTTCCAGTGTACTTTTCTGAGATAAATACAATCTGTGCTGCTCATCACAAGGACTTACATTGAGAATGCAGCATTCCGCTGCTGTTTTAGAACATCTAATGTACTCTTTGTCTTCCCACACAGTAGCATATAATCAACATAGAGCAAAAGGATTAGCTGTCCTTTGTTTCCTTTTTGGTGACAAACAATGATCAGCATGGCTTGTTCTGAACCATGTTTGAGCATAAATGCATTTAACTTTTTATGCCACTATGTCCGAGCTTGTTTTAGCTTATACAAGCTTCTTTTAAGCTTGCATACCATATTTTCTATTCCAAGAATCAACTTACTCATTTTTTACCTAGTAAAATAATATTGCCATACCATGGGAGGATGAACAATAAAAAGTAATTCCAAGCTGGGAGTAGGTAATTCACTTCCACTCATGTAGCTCTCAAGATATATAGGGAATCGGCCCATTTCTCTTGATTTAGATTGCTCCAATTGATACTTCACTACCATATTGACTACCTAGAATTCCTTTGAAAACTCATGCAATTTGAGGCATGGTGCACTAGAAACCTTAGCCTTTAATGTGTCATGCTTCCTAAATGCTAATGTGTAAGAGTCCACATGTAGTTGGAATCTTTGTAGACGAGAGTGATTAGAGGATGTATACCCTTGGCAATATCCTTGAACGAATTATATGGCAATATCCTTGAACGAATTATATGTAGTATCCTTTGATGCCCAATAATCCTCTTAACTCCCTCACAATTCTTTGTCTCCCATGAGTCAAGAATATCTTTCACTTTAGTTGGGTCCACAATAATTCCCTTTGTAGATACAATGTACCTTGACTTCTAAGCAATGTTAAAGGCACACTTTCTCTTCTTACAGTAAAACCCATTACCCTTAAGAGTGCTTTTGAAGCTTTGCATCCATGCTTGTAAACCAAAACATCATTAACGAAAACCAGCATGGGCACAAAATCATGAACATAAGGACCTGGTATATCTTGTATAAAACACTTCAAAGTTGATGGGAAGTTAGTGAAACCAAAGGACAAAATAATGAATTCATAATCTCCATATCAAGATTTAAGAATTGAATCTAGAATAAACTAGAGGCAAAAAAGAAAGAAAGATAAATTTACATCTTCAAAAGGCCAAAGTTGGCCTATGAGACATAACCATGTACAAATGAAAGTCATCCAAGTATGCAAAAAACAAAAGTGAGTAAAACCAAAACTAAAAGAGCTGACGTGCACTATGCTGGAAGTAATAATCAAAAGGTACGTGCTTGATTGGGATGGATAGTATGCCCTCTGCTGGTCATGTCATAGGCATATCCTCATAATCTCATCCTCGTACAATCGTGGTATCCCATATCCATCAACAAGAAACTTTGAGTTGTATATGTCCATTGTCATTTGTTGTCACGCAACGGAGAAAAATTTCATCCATCCTATCTCTAGGATACGAGAGGAGTAGGAACACTTTCCAAATAACAACTTAATGTCTTCCCATGAGTGGAGTGCCTTGAGAACTTCGTTATTTCTAAATTGTTGCTTCCACCAAAGCTCGCTTTTTCGATCAATTTGAGCATAGTCATCATGGCATGGTTTGATGACATTGTCATTGCAACTTGAAAGTAATCATTTATGGATCGCAACTAGACCTCTACATCTCCACCCACATTGGGGCCTTGTCCACAAACAAAGGTAGCTGCATCAATTTTAAAACCTTTGACCTTCTTCTCAACACATGCGAAGATCTATTTCACTTTTTGAGTAGCACACAAGATTTCCACTCATAAGGAGAAAGGCTCGATTCAAGCCACAAATATTACAAAAATGATCTTTACAACCATCTTTTATTTACAAAGAAAGATCTAATATTTTTTGTACGTATAGAGCTGCAAAGTGATTCGAGTTTTTTCCTAACATACTTGGACACTTTATTTCTAGGGTGTAGGGTTTGGACAAAGCGACAAAGCGTTTGTCTTAAGATCCTTAAGCCAACATCAAGAACATCTCAAAATGTTTCCTCATGTCTACTGATAATATATTTCAATAAATCCTGAGGATTAAAAAAAAAAAGTGCATGCATATATCATTATGCCCCCAATATCCCCATGATCGATATAGCCTGAATCAAACAGGTAACACATGTTACTTTGCTTAAATGCTAAAAGTTGCAATATCCCACATAGTCTACAGTATGTTACTTCTATCACATGCCTTCTTGGGTTCTTACTGCCTCTTTGTCAGTAACATTATATGTACCAGAATGAATAGTGTCGACTCAATACTATAGCATCCCCACTAACGTCATCAGTGCCCAGTAGTGGGTATAGAACTACAAATGAATACATGCTCAAACACACGAGCCCCCACAATGCACACACACCACGAGCATGAACTCACAAGAACCTCTACCAAGTGAGTTTCTATCACTTCTGGAAGTGATGGGCAAACTCAGCCAAGATGAAGCCTAGCACAAAGAGCAATTGTAGACCAGACATTTTCCATAAAAGTGTATTAAACACCTATTCACAAACAAAAGTTTACCCATATTTGTGCATTTAAGAAACAAAAATCAGGGCACAATACCACATATAGCACTTGAAATCTGCATATACACACAGTGACCAATGGCAAGAACTGCTGATTGACACTATTAAAGCACAAAGTTTACCAGCAGGGGTAGGGAGTAAAACCTTTTGTGTTTAGGCTTGAATTGGCCTTCCTCGAGCAAGCTGCATAGTGCTTCTCTATCCGCGCACTCCGTCTACTTGTAACATCAGCATGATGAGAAGATGCATCTAATGCAACAACAGGAAGTCCATACTCAAAAGCAAGCACTTGAGCCAGGTACCCCTGAAATAAAACCGACTTTTTTTTCTTAAGAACTGACTTTTTGTTTTTCAATTTTGCATTCCTGATTCACATATCAATCATGAAAACATAAGGGTATATGTCCATACCTGGCCTGCCCCAACATCAACAACATGGGTTGCATGAGCTTCTGCAAATACTCGACTGATGACACCTGACAAAATTTCCACCTTCATAAAAATTGAATCACTACAATGCCACTGTAGAGGACTGTATTGCACGAGATAACAAGTTTACATGCAAAGATTCACCTTCACATAGTTTATCAATAATAAAATAAAATGAAGACACTTTCCAGCCACTTGCACCTCTTATACTCCATAAGTGCAGCATGGGAAATTAACCATCTGAGCTAAGCTTCTATTTTAAGAATAAGTAACATTCATCATGCTGATGCAATTATAAACATGAAAACTGATCCAAGGTCTACAAATTTCTTTTTAATCTTCTCATAATTTTCAATCTTTTGACCACCAGCAGTCAACAAAAGTGTGTACCTAGAGCACATAATGGAATAGTCATACCTTCTCATCTACACAAAAGGGATAGGAGTGTAGACTCAATAAAAGTCGCATACATGGATATATATGCGTGCGCATGTATGGAATGAGCATGTGTGCACAGAAACATGCATAAATAATGGGTGCACTTTCAGTTGAGCTAAATAAAAGGTTTTTCCTTTTAAAACACTGTAACAGTAAAAGTCAATTTGTAATCAGATATTTTACAAGATGACTTTGGAATTATAGGACTCACCAAGATCAAGATTCACCATGAAATGCACCAGTTAAGGAGGAAGCCAACATTTATAAAACTAAAAAACCAAAAAACAAGCAAAAATAAAAAGATTGTGACTAATGGGATCTCTTCTTGCACCAAATGGGATCTCTTCTTGAACCAAAACATTTGGCTCACTGAAAATTTTCATAAACAGAAGCTCATGAGTGGATCCTTTTAAACTCTTCCATAAAAATCCATTATTATAGACCCCTTAGATACCTCCTAAATATCCTCCATAATCAACGTCAACATGAAATGCACGAGCTGAGCAAGCCAACGTTTATAAAACTAAAAACTAAAAAGCAAACAACATAAAAAGATTGTGACTAACAAATGAGATCTCCTGTTGAACCAAAACATCTGACTCACTCACAATTTTCATAAAACAGAAGTTCTTTTAAACTCTTCCATAAAAGACCATTATTATAGATCCCTGAGATACCTCCTCAATATCCTCCATGGTCATTAAAAGATTTAGGTGTTTCACTACATAAGCAAGAATGACCGAAATCCTCACTTTCAGTCTTTGCCACATTGTGGCACCCCATGCAATCATGGGCATCTACATCATTGTAGCTCCATGCAATCAACTAGTGTCCTTGCTATGGAATCCCAGTATTATACATGACAAAGAGCGGATTTTTTAAATAAAAGGTAGGTCTCCTTTTCTTTTAAAGAACGCATTCCGAACGCTGATTGGAATGCACGTTTTAAATGTGACATTCCAAATGTCCGAATCGTGTTCTCAATGGGTCTTCCACAAAAACTTTGAAATAATTCACATTGGGTTTTTTTACCATAATATGTTCCATAATTACAGCTAATTGTATTCTCAATGGGTCTTCCACAAAAGCTTTGAAGGTAATTACACCTTATGGAACATATTATGGTAAAAAACCCAATGTGAATTATTTCAAAGTTTTTGGTTCTCCCTTTTATGTTGGCATTGAGAAGAAGGGTCATGGTAAGCTAGATGAAAAAACTACCAAAGTTGTTTTGATTGATTATGCTATTGAAAGCAAAAGCTATAGATCCTAAGCTATAGATTCTATGTACCAAAAACAAGCAAAACCCTACTCTCATGCAATGCATATGTGGCAAAAAATCAAATTTATGATAAAAATGCAAATATTCCAAAGTTTATTAATGCAAATAATTATGCAATTTTCGAAAGAAACTTGGATTCTTATATTCAGCCATACAAGGGGATCATCAACCTTCTCAGATGCTTGCAAAAAATTATAAAGATACAGGTCAAAGAAGTTGTAACTCCTACTCCTCCTACTACTGAATTATATATGCCATCACCACAACCTACACCTATTCCTACTCAACCTATTGAAGACGAACCACTTTATGAAATTGGAGAATCTTCAAGAACTCCAGAGAAAAGAGCTACAAAGAAACAGGAGATTGCACTAGTGTTCCAAAAACCTCCGAAGTGGTAATTGTGAAAGATAGTCGCATCCAAAGTTTTTAAGGAAGGACAAAACATCAAAGAAATCATGGAGATCATATAAGTTATGCAGAAGCTTTTGAAATTCAAAACACTCTTGCTCTTACTTGAGTCATGGCAGTCAGGTGCGTTAGGTGTGTTCAATTCGGTGCGCGTAAGGTGCGTGAACCGAATGGTACGAGGAGGTAAGGTGTGTAAGGTGCATCCTACAATATATATACACACACATGTCACACACACACATACATATGTAAAAAATTATGTATGTGTAGTGTGGACTGTGTACATTGTAAATTTGTATGAACACGCACATATACATACACACATGTCACACACACACACACACATATATATATATATATATATATATATCATACAAATTTACACTGTACACAGTCCACACTACACATACATAATTTTTTACATAACATTCATGATTCATCATTGATTCATTAAACATTTGTAAATTCTAACTTTGAACTTGATATACTAAAGTTTAAACTTCAAGAATCAAGTTCAACATACCATTATTAATTTCATATGAAAAGACAAGACATACCATTATTAATTTCAAGAATAACAATTTGAATCCACACTACACATACATAATTTTTTACATACACATTCATGATTCATCATTGATTCATTAAACATTTGTAAATTCTAACTTTGAACTTGATATACTAAAGTTTAAACTTCAAGAATCAAGTTCAACATACCATTATTAATTTCAAGAATAACAATTTGAGTCTCGGCATAGGCATAATGCACACGACACATCGAATATACTGATATATAATAATGTCATACAAAATGTGGCAAAACAAAATGGACAAAGACCGTGCCACCTTCCAACAGTCAACCTGAAATGATGGAATCTGGATACAAAAGAGACATGACCATACAAAAAAAATACTCAAGAGTCCAGTGTATGTAGGCTCTGCCTAGTGTCAGTGTGCTACTATAAGTGTATGCCTATCATGTGAATCATAATCACTCTTCTTCATCCATGCCGATGGAATGGTCAGATGAAGAAGAATCTGGAGAGAGTAGAATGTATCCTCGTGTAATGACATTCCCATCATCATCAAACTCTGGTTCCTTAATAAGAATCGTCTCCGTAGTAGACTCCTCATGATCGCTTGATGGTGAAAGAGCACCTCTCCATCGGGGGCGCATTTTGCGCCTCCTACCTCTCACTGGAGCTCCACTAGTAGAAAGGTGATCGGTCCGCCTCTGTTATAAAGCACATGAGCGTGCTCTAGTAACCCTCCGATCGATCACCTCGAGATCTCTATGGAACATGCGATAGATCTCCTCTGCAGATCCTCCCACATCTTCCGTGGACGTAAAACTCTGCTCAAATGTAATAGGAGAAAACTACAAAATTGATGAAAACAATAATTTTTAGCTTCAACTTTCAAGCTTCAGTAATTATAAGTCATAAGCTTTAATGTCCAAACTCCACACAATACCTACCACACAATACCTGGCTTGGACCCTTGAGATCCCGCAATGATCACGAAAGCCGAAGATTGGCTTTGCAATATACAACCCCCTGAAGTTGTGCCACACAGAGACAATTGTGTAATTTGGTGTGCACCAATGAGAATGCACTCCAATTACACTCACATGGGCTCGCCAAAGAGTCCTAAAATTAATATCAAGGCTTATAATCTAAATCAAATCAATTATCAAAATAATAAAGTTGTAAACACATTGCACAAAAAGCTCAAAACATAGAAAATACCTCGGATAACATGTGTAATGCATATGGAGCAATCGTGGGGTGCCCATAGCCATAATGATTCCACCACTTAAGCGGTTGAGATGTAACATCAGTCCACATAGATGTGGGACGTGCATATGCTATGCCAATGTTTCCCATATATGCTGAGAATTCGTTATCAAAAGCGATCTACTCATTCTCAGCCATGACACGCTCCATATACAAATCTTTCATATGTCCCAATGATCCCTGACTCCATAATCTCGTGCTTTTGAAATAGGGATGGAGTAATGCCGGTCGTGACATAAACTCCCATCGAGACTCCACAAGCTGAAGTATCTCCTCAAGTCTACATTATAAATAAAAAAAAGATTTAAACATGAACTTCAAATTTGAGAATTCAAATTATAATATGCCTGGATGGTGACAATGTCGTAGATGCTCGAATCACCTCTGTCATTCTTGTGTACATGTGGTACACAAGTCCGAGGGTTGGACCCTCCATGTCAACATAGCGAAATACTACATGAATCTATCTCAAGATAGGCAAAATGTTGCGTACCTCTCCCCAAAAATCCATGTCCAAAATCTTTCGTTGCACATGATGTGCAATCTCTGTGTTTCCTCTTGCCATACTTATCCGTTTCCTATCTATTACGGTCATCCTCAAGGAATCAATGCACATGTGTAAGCGGGAGAAGACATGATATATATATATATATATATATATATATATATATATATATATATATATATATATATATATATATATATATATATATATATATATATATATATATATATATATATATATATATATATATATATATATATCCAAATCGTGTTTCTGATGTGCGAACTAACTCCTTGTTACTATAACTTCGAAAGATAAAGCCTGGTGATTCTTTCTTATAAACGAGATAATGTGTTTGGCATCTGAAAGCACAGGAGCCAACCATGATAGTTTGGCTATGTCCTCAAACAAAAGGTCAAGACAATGTGCGTTGCAAGGGGTCCACACAATGCTTGGGAACTCGGCTTCTATCATCTCCCCCATCGTCTTACAATTAGAGGCATTGTCTGTCACTATTTGTACCACATTGGAAACTCCTACTTCTTCTAAAGTGAGAGGAAACTCCTATGTCTTCTATGCAAGAGGAAACCATTACATTGATAATGTGGCGTCATCTAAAATCGCTCGATCCATCGGATAGAATGGAGAAGCCATAGGTCTTCCACCCGCTTTGAGTGGGTCCTAACTGTAGGTCGATCCTCTCTTGCTCTTCAATCAGCATGGATGTGCGTAGGCAATTATATGGAATCCCATGCCAATCATCATTGGTAGGCCCCACTTGGGCTATTGCCCTCACCATCCTCTTCCAAGCTTCAATGCGAACAACATTGAAAGAGAGGTTGCATTCAAGTATGCAACAATTTCACTTTTCACAACTTTTTGGCGTTGCTTCTATAAGCCCGTACTTAGATAAACAAAATGGAGGCCCCCTTGTCTAGATCTCTCTGGCTTGGCGGCTCGGATGACTCAAGAGGGATAGAGCTTTCACTCTCTTCTCGTTGGGTAGATGTGCAGCTTCTACATGAGCTAGCACTAGGTCAAACACTAAGTCCACCTTCCAAGTCTTCTAATATATCAATAGAAGCTGCAGCAAACTCACGCCTGCGAGAAGCCACTTCCTCTTGGTTAAGATTGTGCTCATGTCACATAGCTTTGGCTATGTCATTGGGGACTTTTGGACGAGCTGAAATGCCAGATCCTCCTAATGCTAACACATGTCGAATGAGACGTGTAGTTGTGCTAAATGTTTTTGCATAATACTTGCACACCCACCTCCGTCTACCCGAGCCAGAAACAGTAGGATTAAGCAATTCATGGCTTGAAGTGTGAAGGGCCCAAAGGTGGGAAATAGTACGAGGCATAATCTTAGATGGAGGAAGAAGCAAAGAGCACAAGCCTCAAGCTGTGTGGAGTCTGGATAGTGGACACTCGAAAGCTGAAGCAAGAGGATGAGTGGACCAGAAGGGGATGTGGAGCAACTAAGAACTTGCAAGGGAGGTTGGAGCAAGAGAATGTGTGTATTTTGGCTAGAGCTTGGTGTGTGGCATGTGTATAAGAGGGTAGACTCTAGAATACTATATAGCATATCAGCTCCATTATGCATAGTATCGACTCAATACTATGACATTCCTACTAACATCATCGGTGCCTAATAGTGGGTATAGAACTAACCAAGAAAACATATGCTCAGAGTTATCTAATTTTTTATGAAAATAAGTCCTTTTTTGTTGATGATGTACGAGTCCATTTGATTCTTTTAGTGGTAGTCTTCCTTTATTTGTGAAGGCAAAGTGATAGTGAAATCTACAATATCTATGCCACCATCTCGTATAGCTAAAAGTCCCCTTCCATCATAATCTAGTTGGATCATCATTGAGCTTTTGACATCACCATCATCCCAGCTTCAAAGTGTTCCTTCTACTCTTGAACCTTCAAAAGCCTCAAATGATATAGAAGCTTCTAAAAGGATTCCCACATGAGTTTTATCTTCTCTTCAAGAATCATACTTGAAGAAAAGTTAGACTTGCAAAAAGTCGCACTAATTTTGATACATGTTAGCTTTTGAAACATGCCACATAGACCATAGCATCGGATTTGCGATAATTGAAAGCTAAAAACCTGATTTACTCCAAAGAAAACATGCACTCCTAACATTCTATACAAACCTAAGGTTATTATCTCTCATGAATATTGATTTGGAAGCTCACTTGAGTGCTAAACTTTGAGAGGAGTGAGTGTGCAGCCTTGGTGCTCTTCTACATCAGCTTTGTAGTGTATGTGTGCTTTTTTTCTCTCTTGCACACTTGGAGTCGTCCTCTTGGAGTTTGTGAGGAAGCCTCTATATAAGTTTCTACATCCTTCGCCTCTTCATCACATCTAAGGAAGGCTCTCTTTGGATAGTATGAGTTGTGCGAGTACAGAGTTTTAGGTTTTACTTTCTTTTTGTACACACATACTCTTGTGACACTTTTAGTTAATTAGATACATATCAATATTTTTGACATCTCTCTCTTGTGCATGTGTTCTCTTGGTGTGTATAATTATCTCTATGTTGCTTCTTGAGTTAACAACCTCCTCTATGCATCTGTGTAGGCTCCCTCCTCCTTGGGAATACCACTATGTTCCCCAATCTCGATCTCTAGTCTTCGTGATGCCAACCTCGATTGGCCAATTGCCACCCATAAGCATATGGCATGTATGTGTCCATGTAATTTGGCCGTTGTATGAACCCTTGACACAACACAATAAGGAATTGGTTTTTGTGGTCTCAATCCTTGACCCCAAGTCAAGTGATTCCAAGACCCTCCTAATGTATAGATACCAAACTCTAGTCTCAACACCAAGTTCATATGCATGAAACGATGCTCTAATCTATGAGTACCATGCTCTCTCATGCCCACTCTGTAATAGCTTTATAGCTACCTTGAATGCGTTGCAACTTGCAAGTAAGTCTATCTAGGGGTAGCTCTCTTATCCTCTTGATGAAGGCTGTCTAGATGAGTGCCTCTACAGCCATAGGTGGTATGACGAGCTCTACTCCAATAATGGCATGGGGCACTACCTCCTTGTTGCCAAGCAAGTGTGAGATCATACATATGTGTGGCCTCTAAATATGTACCCATTGATTAGTTGTCACTCTAGCTGCTCATACTGCCACTAAATAAATCAAGAGTCGTGTGACTAAGGTGTCAAAAATCCAGCCCTCCGTGTAGGACTCCTCAAAGTGTGTCTTGGGGCATCTCCATGCTAGTGTAGCCAAGGCTACATATCCTCATGTGATCCTATCAATATATGCCTTCCTCTTAGTGAAGGGCCATAGTTGTTTCTTGACACGTCAAATTCATTTTGTTGATGTTTCTGATGTTTTGTTTCTGTCATTTTGTTGATGTTTCTGATGTTTTGTTTCTGACGTGACTTTTTTAGTCATGTAGGAGATTATGTATTGTGCACTGAATACTTTGTTTTGGGCCTCTATTGTATAGCTATTTGAGTTTGGAGGGAGGGAGAGGGAGGGAAGAAGGGGAAGAGGGAGAACATATTGTAAACTTGACTAACCTTATTTTCTAGGCATGACTATGCATACATGCATGCATACATGCATGCATACATGCATGTATGTATGTATGCAAGCATGTGTATGCGTATGTATGCTATGACAACAAGGAAGCATGATGTCTTGTGTTTTGGAGAGCATCACATCTCATGAATCCCAAAGATATGTTGAAGTTGGAAGAGTAAGGATGCACACAAAGCAACGAGGAAGAAAAAGCTTTGGAGCACAAGAACTGATGAAATTATTTAGTGTGCAATATATCAAGATATGTAGCTTTTTAGGGTTTTCAGGGGCATGGGAAAGAAGCTAGTGTTGTTTACTATTTTTTTTACATTTTTTAGTAAAAATTTTAGACGATGTGGGATATCGTAAGAAACGTAACACGTTTTCGACTAAACGTCACAAGTTAAAAGTCAAAAAACACGTCAAGTGAACTATGTGAAGGGTCATGGTAGACTGGTGAATGTGGCTCCAAGGTAAACATATGAGGTGAACAGATCAACCTAACCTCTTTCTATTGTGAAGATGGCAATGATCCTCACTACACCAAATGTGTGAAAGATCATAACCTTGGTTTTGCCAAGGTTCACGATCAGCCCCATATGTGTGCAAAAACTGTCAAAAGCCTCAAGATGGAACTATATGCACTCATGTGACTCTGAAATCAACACAATACCATCAATGTATAACATGATGTGAATTGGAGTAACTCTCAAGTTACTCCCCTCCCCTCGTGTCCTCAGTATGTAGTTGGAGATGTTGTTGATGTAGAGCCCAAAGAGTGTTGAGCAAAGTGGGCATCCTTTCTTAACACCAATGGTGCTAGCTATAGTCGTCGGTCTCTAATGAACCACCCAGGCAACAAACTAGACAAGTGACCCTCTCATAACGAACCTATATGGCCCAAATCTTCATTCCTACCCCAAGACTATGAAGACGATGAAAGAACCTCTCCCGTGGGATTGTATCAAAGGTCTTTCGGAAATTCACAAAGCCATAGAAAAGCCTCTTCTTTTATGCCTTTGCCCCACAAATGAGACAACACAAAAACAAAGATGTGGTGAATGATGGAGAAAAAATACATCACCTCGGACTCATAAACCCTCTATCTGTACATATTAGCTTAGCTTCACCTAATGTACTACTCAATATAGCTTGGTCATTGTGTGGCCAAAGCTTTGATACCAGTTCAAAGAGGCCACGGAGGGCTACATGGTGGTGTGCTCGGTTGCTCCAAATGCAAAGGGAGTGGACTGCTGCGTGGGGAGAGAGAAAGTAGAGAGAGAAACTTGTGCACAAATTTGAAGAAGAAGATGGAGAAGCTGAAGTTGAAGAAGTCCCGATCAACTTATGAGAGATTTGGGACCAAGTCTTTGGGGTCCAAAAAATATAAAAGAAATATGTACAAAAAGTTCTCGGAGAGAGCTTTCACATGGACAAGTCAAAATATACAAAAGGAGAGTCCTTTGGGCCTTTATCTCTGAACTACAAAAATAAATACAAACATACAAGAGCACATTAAATCTAAAGTAGAGTCCACCCTAAACAAGTGGGTAGAGGTGCGATGCGAACATATTAGAAAAGAAGTTAAAGAAGATGCCATAAAGGAGTCTATGTCAAAAGGTGCATGATCATAATGCCACCAACATATTCTCTGCGGTCTAGAGTGTGTACAATTGATCCTTCGATCTATGAATGATATGACGGTATGTATGAACGGTTCTCCTAGAGGAAAGCAAATGCCAAGAGTCATGAGAATACAAACAATAACCTTTCAAGCATGACTAATGGGTCCCACAATGGAACTTGAGTGCCAAGATTTGTCAAGACACTAACAACTTCCTTTCGGGCATAACATGCACTCCATGTAATAGTCCCACAAGAAGGAGAGCAAAGCCAATGACTTCTAACAATGGACCTAATAACTAGGATCCTAGCCTAGACTCGTGTAGCGACGACCACAATGGCATCATGACCCCTATAGGGACAAAAGCTATCTCATGATAGAGTCCAGGATACGTCAAGGCAAAGGTCTCCATCCTATGGAGCATCTAGATGGATACGTCAAAGCAAAGGTCTCCGTTTGATGCATGTACCCTCTGCTTGTTCGAAACGAGAGTGGAAACACATGTACCTCCATAGACAGTAGACACCTCATACAAAGTGTCTCAAATATATGCATGTGCCATGTGGCTGGCCTATGCTTGCCTAGTACCACATGCTTATCGATGGACACCTCGTACGGAATGTTCTGGATCATGTATTGCTGCACAAATACCGACCTACTAGGGTCAGGGTGTACCAAGTAGTGACAAGGAAACTACTAGCATATCCTCACCTTAGTCAGTGGCTACCTTTCCCTATCTGAGAAGCAATCCATTAGTATTGGAATATATTCATACCGTCTTTCTCTCACTTTGACCAAACATATAGCTACCAAGGTCCCATAAATATCGGGTAGCACAAAGTCTCCTCAACTAACTACCTAATCCCAAAGATAGCAATCATATGGAAGTCCCTTGAGAGAGAAAGATGCACATAGTCGAGATCTCTACAAAACCAAAGACCTCATAGAACCAAGGGCAACAAGTACCATCAAGTAATACCCTCTATAAATGTATCTCAAGAAGTCTACCTCTCCATAAGAGTCAATGGAGACATAGGAATATCTATTAACTGGTTTTCATACCTATGTAATCGTTAGAATCACCTAGATTCTAGTGTCCCATGCACACAAAACTTATGTGACCCAAGGCATCAATCCAACAAAAAGGTTCATGGATCACTATTAGAAATAGATCATACGTTGTTTCAATGTTGAACTCCTATGTCCACGATATGTAGGCTAGAACCATGTTTGCTATCTCCATATCCTTCACCAACAGAGTAAAGGTGTCGATGTGAGAGACAATCTCCGATGCTCATGCCATAAACATGATTCACCCTAAAGGTGTCCGTCACATGAATGATCAATTCATTCCATAGCACTATTCTTTCTCAATCTGGTCCTCCATCCCTCATGATGTCTTAACACGAAGTGCAACAACACATATTCTATCTTAGATAACTCTCCTAAGCCCACCTACTAGTGATCAAGCACTAGCCCTTCTCGTAGAGTGCATCAATATCATGTCAGAAACAAAGACCAAGCTGTGGTCTCATAAATGAAGATAAAAAAATGCAAAGAAAAAAATGTAATAAAAATCCATAAATGCCTTGCTAATCGAAGAAAAATAGCATGCTAATGATCCATGAATCAAATCATACATGGTGGATGCACTGCTCCCCCACAAGTTGTTCACAACATAAATTCCTCAACCTTATGACAAACACCACCACATGACTTCCGAGGATCATAATCCTCATCACAAAGTAAATGCACCGATGGCTCAACCGAAGGAATGAGTCCTCTATCACATGGTAGATCTCAATCCTCCCTCACAAAACAATCTCTATCGATAGAGGCACCCAATATCCTCTATCCTATGGAAAGCACCATCTTTCCATACTGCATGCAAAACATAAACATGTGTAGAGGTCCCACTCAAGATGACCTCAAAGCAAATACAACCTATGACCCACCATGTGGTAATCCTCTCAGAACCTAATGCCTATGGAGGTAGAGGTTGGCACCCATACCACTCTTGATCTGCGAGAGGTGCGCTTGCTTATGCATCCTTGAAGTCGAGATTGCTATTGGAATCCATGTATCTTTGATAACCCTCTCTTTGGGCTCTCATTGTGTCTTTGTGGGCAGAATGGTATATTGTCCTCTCACTACCTCCTCGAGCCTCTCTAGGGGTGCCCATAGACCCCCATTGCAATTCCAAACTACAACGTGAATCTCCTCATGTGTCCAACATAAATACATGAGATAACAATGGATTAGCCCATAGGAGTCTCTCCACCTAAAATACAAAACTACCGAGATAATTTTATGAGGACATCCGAGATGGGGTTCATCAAGGTACCTCCTATTCAAATATATTTCTACCACATGCTATAAGAGTCGCTATTCACAAAAATCAAATGTCAAGAGCATTCCACTTGCAGATGTCTAGCCTATTCAGATATCCAAGAAAGATGTTGTGATAATCTTGGTATGTCCTCCTCATTGTCACACTTACTGGCACATTCAACTTTAGGGAGCTAGGAAGATATCTCTTCAAGGTTCAAAGTCTAAGGATATAATTCTAGGAGACCCTTGCTCGGTCATTGGTGGATTGTGATAGCTCATTCTCATGTGCTTCTTCCAAAACCACACGGAGAGTACAATAGATACCGCCAAGGATGTAGGACTTGCACTAGTAGAGGGAGATGAAAACACACAAAATGACCACAAAGCTATGATACCAATTGAAAGAGAAGCTCGAGAGCTTCGTGTTGATATCAAATGTGTTCAATTTTGCTAAAGGGCAGGGCTCTGCAGAAAAAAGAAGAGGGTTGGATATGTAAACTTAGGTTTGTGCTGAAAATGGAAGAAGGAGATGAAGAAGAAAAAGAAATACATAAACTTTTGATAAAAGTCCTTCACTTGAAATGTGAGTTAGGACCTTAGTTTTATTAAAAGGACGAATTTGTTCACTTGGTCAAATATGAACAAGCCCAAGCAACCATAATTCGTTAAAAATCATATAAATGGCTATTTCTACCCAATTTGGGGGGCGAAAAACATAATAAAAATATGTTTAGAACGCTCTTGAAAAGAACTATTAGTTGGAAGAGTCAAACAGTACAAAAAAGGCTCCTTGGGGCTTTATCTCCAACATATATGTGTATGCATGTGTATCTATGTGTGCATGTGCACAAGTGTACGTATATACATACATACACACACACACACACACGCACACAGAATTGTGTTGCTTCTCAAGAGCATAAATTTCAGTGGTGGGTACCTGCTTTTGAGCACACACTGCTCAATTATTGTTGTTGCTACATGCTCCTTGTAAGGTTAATACCAAGCACGACCAGTGAACCCTTGAATAAATGCAACTTTTTTCCAGGCTCCCACTATTGTCCCATCATGGTGCTCCCCACTTGCCTGTCTTTATCTCCCTGGTCATTGCTTTTTCAGTACGTCAAAGATTCCTCTTTCCAACAATATGCTACACATCACTCTACTCAAAGCTTTGGTCCGATATGCATTGGAACGATCTAAGACGCGCAAAAGGGGCACAGTTTTGGTTGTTTTTTTTTCGCCTTTTGGGGGGGGGGGGGGGGGGGGAGAGAGAGAGAGAGAGAGAGAGAATAAAGAAATGATAGAAAAAAGAGAAAAAACCAAAATAAAAAAAGCCAGCAACAGATAAACAGTTCATGTCTCAAATTAAAGGCATGGACATTGTCAAACCATTTGCATTGTGATGTTAAAGTCAAACAGAGACTAACCTATCTTATACACAAAAATGGAACAACAATTAATAACATGAACTATGTTAGACATTGAAACATATTTGATCTTTGATAACATTTCCCAAGGACTAAAAGATGGCAAGTACCTCATGCAACTTCTTGGCATTCATCCCCTGCTTCAAGACATTGCTAATGTTTGGCTTGCAAAACCCTCGAAATATCTGAAAATAAGATCAAAGATACAGTGATAACCCGCCCAGCATGAGAATCCAGTTTCACAGCACAAACTATAATTATTAGGGCCTTAACTAATAACCATGCTTTATGATCCTTACAGCAGACCCTCCCCCAGTTCGTACAAGCATACATTCAAACAAACAAAAGCCTCAATACAATGTTGGATATCTTAATCATTTGTTAAAGTGAATAAGTTGTGTCACAAAGTTCCTCTATGTGGGGGTAACCCTCACTAGCAGTTTTTTTTTAAATAAGTTTCAGCTCTATGTGAACAGGGCCTAGCAAAAGCCCACCTAAAAATTAGATGTAGAAACTAGTTTTTGGTGAGAAGAATGACGCATGGCAGTTTGGGATTCAAAGCAAGTTTGAAATACCTCTAGGAAAAAGTTTGGAATGCTATCTATCTTTAGCTACCCACTCTCTATTTTTAGATGACCACATCCTACATTTACAGAGTCAGCAGCGGCACATGATTTTGAGGAGCCAATTCATCAATCTGCTAATGCTTCCTTCTCAGACAGTATATGTATTCTAACACACATATTTCAGGCCTCTTCTGATGATATTTCGCTGATCATCATGAGAGATTAGCTATTGTAGAAGAATTGTTTCAGCTTTGTCTCTATATCTACAGCGGCCAACACTTGCTCACATATGTAATGCTGATGTATAGATCTTTTATAGTAAGACTTCCATAAATAATTTTGTGTATTTTCTGATCACCTTTTATATTTGCACTTGATCTATTCATTAATTTGTGTAACGTTTCTTCTCTTGTTATCAAGTAATTACTTTGGTGATTCTCATTTTCTGTTTTTTTGTACAAGCACAACAACAAAAACATGTTTATGTACAAAAAAAGAAAAGCTATTTCTTTTATGAAAAAAATTATTGATTCTATTATGAAAACCCTGAAATTCAAAAACCCTAAAAGATTTCCATAATAAAACCCATAGCTACCTTCTAGTGAAGGTTAACACATGAAATTCCATATACAATTTGAAACTGCCTGATATAGAGGATAACCGTAGAAATTGGTTAAAGGGAATTTGCTCATAAAATAAGATATTCTTATTGGATGTGGATAATCTTGCATAACGAATCAATTAGCACTAGCAGACTGAAAAAGGGGACTATATAGGATGGTTTTTAAAAATGTGGAGAGGAGAAAGAACTACACAAATCATTTGCTGTTTTTTAACCTATCCGGGAAAGCAGGAAATGATATCCGCGGCCGAATAAATCTTTGATACTCATCACCCTTGTCAGTTGGAACCAAAAGAAATCTTTCAAGGGTATGAAAACAAATCACTGATCAGACTAGTTTATTTGCCATCACACAAGGGGGCGATCCTCCAGAACATATGCATGAAAAGAAATTAGTTTCCTCATAATCAGAGACAGGCAATCACAAAATCCTGCTTCAGACATCGGGACATATATTCTTATCGCATTACGATCAATGACAGCAGTGAAACACATCTATGCTTGGATAAGTGTCTAGCCGAGAGTATGTTTGTAGCTTTCCCACCCCAGAGAAAGGGTCCTTGAACCCACCTTTTCAACTGGATTTCTATGCTCTTCAAAGAAAAAAGAAAGCCATAATACCTTCATTAAGTGTTAACAAAATAGCAGACATTTCTTTACAAATCCTCTAAACATTGTACCACAAAAAACCAAAAAAAAAAAGGGGGAAAAACTATCGCATTAGCACCAAGAAATGGTACCATCAAATCTTGGTTCTGCCAAACAACAAGCTGGTGCACTGAAACTATATCAAGCATCCAGAAAACAAAACACTAAAAATTCTAATCAAGCAAATCAAAATGGAAGTGACCTTGGAACCCATAATATCCATTGTTTCTCTTTCCTAAGACAGTGAAAACCTGTATAGTAAAGGTTTATAATGCCTTGGAATATGTCATTCACTTTCACTAAAGGGAAGCCCAACCATGAGGGTCACAAAAATCAAGAACCTTTCACACCAGTCTTCAAAGGAGTGTATAAGCATATTGTGTTTTGTGATAAAAATAAATGTGATCTATTATGTGCTTGCTTCAATGTCAAATGTCGATGACACTGATCTTTTCTGGTCACATTACTGAGTGCCAGAAACTTCCTAACAAATAACAGTAAAAGAAGTTGAAAAGCATTAGCACTACATGATAGTTGAAGTGAAGTGATCATTACTCTGATCTGCTCATTGGTGCTACGTGACAAATATGTTGCAGGTAAAGCCACACAAAGAAACCCCTCCTCGTTCATAAAACCATCCAAACAATTCTAACTTAAGTATAATGACCTACAACGATGTGAACCATGTCTTTAGACTAAAATTTCCTTGTAAAAAGCTTTTTTGGCATATTATGGTATTTAAACTTGTGAATAATGCAAGATTGAAAAGAAGCTACCTTTTGGAAGTCATTTCCATTCTGTCTAAATAAAGCCAAAGATTGTGCTGTGCTGATAAAACTCTTCAAAGAAGCGCACCAGGTATCCTATACCAACGAAACAAAAATCAAATCAAGTTTCATCAATGAATAAATTCAACCACATTGACAAACAGATTTATGATGGCACACAAAATGCTTTCCAAATAAACAAATAAAATGGGTCTCTATAAAATAAGTCAATACACTATCCATAAAACATCAAAGACTTCCACCCAATATTTCTTCTTTGAGTCTTGAAACAAGCACCCGGGGGCCACAACTCCAACTCTCCCCTAATAACTATCATGTCATCTAACAGCATTAGCGCCTGTAACTTCTTTGTGATGAAATAAGAATCGTCAGGACTCAGCTCACAAAAAGACCCCACACGATTCTTATCTCAACGAGTGATGTCCCTTCGTCTGAGCAATAAGCTGTTATGATCCCTCTGTTGTGATATTGAGAAAGGGGGAATGGGGCACAGCAATGTGATGGTGACAAAGATAAACGACTAGAAGAAAAGATGGATTATAATGGGGACTGGAATCAGCTTAAGAGGAGTCAGAACTGGTGGGAAAACACAGAAATAAATGGCTGGAACAGGACATAGCCGTGAGAATAAGTGTTAACAAATAAACAACGATTGATATTGAGAGATATAAAGAGTCATACTCCAAAATTTTTCACTATATTGAATATTCCAACAATTGAAGTTACAAAGAGAGCTAGAAGATAAACTATGGGGTTCAAGATGTCCATGAACTTCATAAACCTTCTATGGCTGAAGTAAGACTCCTCCAAGCTTGTAAATCTTCTCTAGCAAGTATTCACCATTATACTCACAAAAGACTAACTATATTGCACACATTGAAATTGAAGAAGAAGACTACTGTCAGCTTCAAATATGAGAAAGACCACAACCAAACCTTCATTGAAGAAGATACTAAGAAAATTTAAATTTGTCAAATCCAAAGGGGAAGGGTCAAAGGAAGCAAGAGAGGACGATGTCCTTCCAATGAGCTCCAAAGGGACATAAAAAGGCGAAGTGCATATATATTAATAACAAGATCTAATGCCAAAAGAAAGATGGTCAAGACAAGGGTGGCCAACACAATTGTCCCAAAGAGAGCCATCTCATATAGATGACATTCTATGTTGGACTTCCACCCCAGGTGATTTGAATCTTGTGTAAGTGATTCAACTCTTGTGTAATCATCGATGGTTGTCGAAAACATTCTCACCCTAACCTAGCCTCTAGGTTTTAGACCCCGTTGCCTCTTACCATATCACTCCTTTCAATGAGTGCTTTCTCTTTTGGTGTAGGTCACTAGTAACTACAAAGAGATATACATCTAAGATCCACATGCTTGTAACATTGGAGTTATCAAAACAATGAGAATGGTCGCCTAGACCACCAAATGAAAGGTAGTTAGGATGAAAAGGTAAACAATAGGACCCTACCAAATATCTCATGCAAACCATTCTTTGTTTAACTTCCACCCTTAGTGATTCACATGACTCAGATCTTGTGTACTCATTGATGATAATGAAGAACATTATCATACTCACCTACAATTTAGACTCAAGTGCCGCTTATCTTCATAGATACTGGAAACGACATTTTTGGTGTTCAAAAACAGTTCGGCCGTTTCCCCGAACAGATTCCATTTCTGACCTACTTTTTTTATGCCCGCTTTAGGTTGATTTTGACTGTGTTTCAAGTTTCAGTCTTGCAATTCGAGTACTTACTCCATGTGTTTTGTGATCACTATTGCATAGACTACAATGCAAGATGCATCTATGACATATGTGCATTGTGCACACATAATAAGATTAAAATAACTAACGATGAAAGTTGAAACTTGACGCAGAAACATCTTACAAGTGTTGTGTAATTAGTTCATGTGTTGCTTTGTGTTTCATGTGTATTGGTTCTTGCATCATTCATGTGTGCATACTATATAGATGATAAATGCATATTATATAGATGATAAATTATAATATATTTCATGTGCATGAGTGTGTTTGAGACTCTGTTTTGAGAATAAGGATCATGTATGTGTATGGCATTCTCTATGTTGCATCATGCATGTGCATGTGCATGTGCATGTGCATGTGCACATGTACACATGTGTGTATATTGTATACACATGTATGACGTATCATGTCACATAATGTCTATCCATCATCCATGCAATGTGCATGTGTGTTTCATATCATATGAATCATGACTCATATATATATATATATATATATATATATATGTATATATATATATATACATATATATATATATATGTATATATATATATATGTATATATATATATATATATATATATATATATATATATATATATATATATATATATATATATATATATATATATATATATATATATATATATATATATATATATATATATATATATATATATATATATATATATACCTTTTCCCATTTTTTGTCATTTCCAAATTTTTGGAAACTCAGAAACTCCGTTTCAAGCTTGTCCGAAATGAACATTTGGAACCTTGCTAGTAACTATGCTCTTGTCACTCCTTGAAATGGGTGTTTTCACTCATTTGACGAAAGTGACTACAAGGAGATAAAACTTCAGAAGTGTGGGTTCTTGCAACATTGAACTATTGGCACAATAAGGACAATCATGAACAATGGCAAACAATTCATTCTTAGGGAGTCCACTACATACCAAGTACCAAGAGTATAAAAGAGTATAAATAATGTACCAAACAAAATTCAAGTTAGAGTAAAAGAGTGCACAATAAATATGAGTGAAAGAATGCACATATGTACGTGAAGAGCTTAGGCTAACAAGAATAACACTCGTTGTGCAAGAGAGAGAGCGATTATCAAAGTTATAAGTTTGTTCACACACACACATATGTACGTACATACATACATATATAGATACATATGTGCACACATACACACACATACGTACGTACGTACCAAGGTTGTTAGCAACGTTTTCGCAACGTCCAAGGCAACGTGTTGTTAACGCG
This sequence comes from Ceratopteris richardii, assembly GCA_020310875.1. Taxonomy (NCBI): domain Eukaryota; kingdom Viridiplantae; phylum Streptophyta; class Polypodiopsida; order Polypodiales; family Pteridaceae; genus Ceratopteris; species Ceratopteris richardii. The sequence goes on along the minus strand of CM035429.1, from coordinate 113,055,757 downwards.
TTAGCAACATCGCAACGTTTGGACCTGGACGTTGCGAAAACGTTGCGAACCATTTCTTTTTTTTTTTTCAAAATTTTTTGCAAATATAGTAACATAGATATATATTATAGTATATCCATATATAATATGTATTATATAGTATGTATTATGTTAATTTATGTAATATGTATTGAATATTTAATATTTATGATTCATTCCAAATTCTCGAATCCCTGACACCTGTTCAATGAAGTGATGGAAGATGCACAATGCACATTGCACATGTATGATGTCAGAATTTACAACTAATCATTATCATGATTCAATGACTCATTCTAAAATTCAAATTCACAATGCACATTCAAGCAACTCATATGACAATGGACATAAATGATGAGAGTCCAGACAAATACTATTATATACAACTTACAAGTAACATTGAAATTTAAAACAAACTTCAAAGAATTATAATTTATGACAAAAACATGTGAAAAAGTCAACCTCATCTCAAAATTATGACACTGGTGACTATCATGACTCATAACTCATATGTGATATGATATATCAGAATCCAATCATCAATGTCCATAATACATATACATCAATGATCATACCAAACTCCAGTAACCATCATCCATGTCACATCATACATGATATCACTAAGTAGTCAAACAATAAACTGCAATGTCAATAATACAATGATCAATCAATATCAAGTAAATCATAAGTCATAATATCATAATACATATGACATGTCACATGAGCAATCATCAATCCTCAAAATCCTCTGAGTCACTATCATCATCATCACTATCATCATCATCATCATCATCATGTGGTGCTCGACTAATAGATGCCTCCATCCTACTAGTAGATGGACCTGGTACACTGTGTGCTCTATGACTAGAACGAGTCCGAGATGCCCTCGTATCATGCTGTGGCACTGTCAACTCCTGATAGAGCATGTCATATAGATCAAGGTCCTCTGCCGGAATGCTAGGTATATCATGGACCCTCTCTATATCAAGCTCATCGACGTTCACCTGCCGCACCTCTGCTGAGTGGCCACCACGCTCCAATAAACGCAAGTTGTAGTGGCAATAGACAAGCCGCTCCAACTGCAATGTAGATAGTCTATTCCTCTTCTTTGTATGGAAGAGGGCCCATGTACTCCAATTCCTTTCACATGGACTTGCACTACAGTCCTGTGAAAGTATGCGGATGGCTAACTTTCTCTGCAAGATAAAAAAGAAAGAGTTCATTAAGAAGAGGAATGACTCATGAGACAAACTTCAAAGTTATAACTTATTAGTTAAATACTCAAAAGGAAATTAGAATGACTTGTCACTTACTAGCTCAGGTGTACCAACACCGTATCTCTCCCACCATGTCACAGGCATCAACTGCATGCTTCTCAAGCATGCCGTGTCTCTACCAAAAAGTCCTTCATTATTCTGAAACTGGGTGAGCTGAAGCTCCAACTTCCCACGTAGCTCCACATCAGAAGGTCCATACAATCGATCTACATAGTCATTCCAAGCAGTCACAAGCTCCATATCCAATGACTGTGATGCAGATCTCCATAAAGGATGTAGTAGATTGGCCATCCCATGTATAGGGCGATGGAACCAATCCCACCTCTTCCTCCATATTCCTTTTATTTCCTCTATCCTATGGATAAAAAACAAATGAAGTTAGAAAACAATAAGATTTAAGAATGTTGAAGAGTCAAGACTTGAAAGTTGAACATGAATGCTCATACAAAAAATAAAATATGGTTACCCAAGTTTCAACTTACCTCTCCAATGTCAAATAAGGACATCTCTGTATAGACTCTCCGACACGATCCATGAACTCATAAACAAGTCCAAGTGTGCAGCCCTCTCTATCTGCTATGCGTATGAGTGAATATAAGGGCTGTAAGGCCCGCACTAATCCCTCCACATCCCTCCAAAAGCTGTCATCCAAACATGTGCGTCGTACAAGCTCTGCCTTTGGACTAGTATGTCCATCCCAAGCTAACCAATCAGGTGATACAACTGTCTGCATCAGTGCTTGCCTCACTCTTAATAATCTTTCCATGACTATGCACATGTATGCAAATCTGGTCTTCGCGGGCTTCACCAAATCAATATCACTGTAAGACCGAAATATAGCAAGCAATTTTGGTCTCTTTGTGAACAAAGAGACCACTTTTATGCAAGTGGTAAAAATGGTGTAAATCCATGGTATCTTCCCCACATCCTCTATCAGCAAATCAATGCAATGGGCAGCACACGGTGTCCACACAATAGAAGGGAATTCTTCTTCTAGAAGCTTGCCCATAGCCACACAATTGCTTCCATTATCTGTAACCACTTGGACTACCTTTTCTACACCAATGTCCATGATAGCTTGACGGATATGATCATAAATGAATCCACCTGTTTACATATAACACAATGAATCATTAATCAATTGATAAATTATAATTTATCTTGACATGTGTCATGCACATGCACATGCCACATGCACATGCCACATGCATTGCCCATGCACATGCACATGCCACATGCCACATGCACATGCACATGCACATGCCACATGCACATGCACATGCACATGCACATGCACATGCACATGCACATGCACATGCACATGCACATGCACATGCACATGCACATGCACATGCACATGCACATGCACATGCACATGCCACATGCACATGCCACATGCCACATGCACATGCCACATGCACAATGCACAATGCATTGCACATGCACATGCACATGCACATGCCACATGCCACATGCACATGCCACATGCACATGCCACATGCTGCATGCACATGCACATGCTGCATGCACATGTGTCATGCTGCATGCACATGCCACATGCACATGCACATGAGAATGCACATGCACAATGCACATGCACAATGCACATGGCAACATGCACATGGTGACATGCACAATGCACATGTGTCATGCTGCATGCACAATGGCAAATGCACATGCACAATGCACATGTGTCATGCACATGCACAAGGAAAATGCACATGTGAGATGCCACATGCATGCGGCATGATTGATCATTGCACAATCAAATATAAATTGAAAATTCAGAAATCAGTTCACTCACCTATGATTGTAGTACCAGCAGCTGATGCATCTATGGCTCGAAGGAACATGGTCCCTTTGCAACAATGCACCAAAATGTTGTACACATTTCTCTTTCGTATGTCCGTCCATCCGTCACACATGATTGTGCATCCATACTTTGCCCATGTCTCTTTCATAGGCTCAAGCTCTCTCTCTAATGCTTCCTTTGTTTTTTTCAGCTCCGTTGTCCTCAAGTCTTCATAGGTAGGCCCTTGCCAACGAAACCCTAATAGTGAAACCTTCTCAATGGCATTTCTCCATGCCGATGTCCGTGCAACATTAAAAGACAAACCACATTGTATAAAAGCTTTCATGATGGCTTGTGTGGCTTCTTGTTTACGTTGTTGTTGCAAGCTAGCACGTATAGATGCTCCTCCAAGAGAGCCAAGTGGGTGCTCTTGTGGATCATGCTCTACTCTTGTACTCTTTCTTGGTGGCTCGTGCTCTATGTCAATGTCTATGGAAGCTTGAGATGCTTGAGTTTGGGGATCACAAGAACCATGTGAACCGCTTGCTTGCGATCTAGCTTGGGATTGGGCTCCACTATTCCTTCTACCAAGGGCTTTTTGAGCTACCCATGCCATTAGCTCTCCTTTTATAGCTTCGGGCATTGGCTCTTTGCAAGGTGCAACTCCTATGCCACTTAATCTTCCAAGATGCGCCTTGATCCTATCGGCTCCACCCGCTCCACTATAGCCACAAAGCTTGCAAGTCCATCTCTCACTACCCCCGGAGCCCATCTTTCCTTGGCTTGTCACATATTCCCAACATGCTTGTTTTGCTTTAGGCATGGTGATGGGAGAGGCTTAAAGCTTGGAGAGGATAAGAAGCAATAGATAGGGGGGTGTGTGAGGATGTGTGTGTAATAAAAGTACCTTCTTGCCTTTGTTTTGCTCTCTTCCACAGCCGACAGTTGCAGGATTCGCTCTCAGGTGCACAGATGAAAATGCCTCAATGAGGTTTCGGCGAAACGGCCTCATTTGAGGCAAATTTTTTTGTGTTTGTTCGCAACGCGTTGCGAACGTCGCAACGTTGCGACGTTGCGTTGCGAACGTTGCGAACGCATCGCAACGCGTTGCGATGCAACACTGGTACGTACGTATGTACATACATAGTTTTTCCATACGCGAACCATACGGCAAATGCATACGGGTATGGAAGTATGAAAAAAGTATGGAATCTTTTCAAAAATACCATACGTGATATCATACATCTAGAACAAAAAATATTGAAAATATGAAGTATTATATATACAATAATATAATATTAAAGATCAAAATTTTGTTGGCTACTATAGCTTCGGGTGTTGTACACATGTTTGGGTATGATGGAGGAGAGCATATGAGAGTGAATTCGCATAAAAACAATATGAATTTGCCCTCAATTGGAATCAATGAGAGAAGAGAAAAAATTGGAGTACGAAAAATTTCATACTCCAACCATACGCATATGTTTTCATACATACGGTATTTTTTCCATACGCGTCCGAAAATAACTATGCGTACATACATACATACATACATACATACATACATACATACATACATACATACATACATACATACATACATACATACATACATACATACATACATACATACATGCATGCATGCATATATACATACATACATACATACATACATGCCTATGTCACGTGCATACGTACATAGGTCATATGTACATACATACATACATACATGTAAACATGCATATATATGTATATGTTATGTTGGAAAATATGTAATCAAAGGCTGGTCAACCTGGTCAAAGACGATCAAAATTTGGATAATAATTTTATTACATATTCTTGTAGAGCTCAATGAGAACTTTCCAACCATAAATGAAACTCCATCAGCCACCACCAAAATCAAGGTCAAAAATCAATCCCTAATTTCAGGTCAATATGTGAAATGTTGGAAATTAGGTAGGCCCATAACAAATTCCACAGGTTTCAGGATCTACAATACAAATTCCAGGATCTTCGAATATTGTCAGACATGAGCATACATCACTTATACAATGATGAGAGAAAGATAGAGAGAGATTAGACAACATGTTCAAAGTGTTACGTAAGCCACTGCTTACTCACACCATCATATATACATGTTCAAAGTGTTACGTAAGCCACTGCTTACTCACACCATCATATATACAAATGTCAATTTACAATGTGGGAGTCAAAACCTCAACCACTTTATGTGAACAGAAATAGATGGAAGAGTGTATGTACAAAATTTACAAGAATATTCAGATGTAGGGACAGAAAGATGTATACGTATAAGATGTAGGACCTCATAGGTTGTAGAAGAGTGAATATGAGTGACCGAAAGAGGAAAGATCAGTTTGAAACTGATATTCAGCAAACCCTAATCTGAATTTAGGCTATGGAAGACCCTAAATCAGATGTGTGTGTGAAAGATCACATACTTACAGAATTAGCATAGAATGCTAACATGTTGCTGACAAAAATCCTCATACTCATGTGTAAACACCTTCTCTAACACCTCATCTGATGCATGTAGCATGCATGTACTGATTCTCCTTTATGGATGCCACTGCATCCATGTATGCCGAATAGGACTCCTTCATATATGGATGCCACCGCCTCCATAAGCTCCAAGTAATAACTGGGTGCATAAAGAGAATATGTACCTCAATAGTTAACATAAGATGCAATCTTATGTTAAGCTCCATCCAATGTCTTTGAAGTATTCCATAATCTTCATGTAGAAGACAATCTTCAAATACAACATGTAGATGGATGATCCACACCACCAATCTGCTGATAAGTAAGTCTTCTCCATAAACAAGAGTGTGAACACACTCTTCTCCAAGAAGAACTACAAGGCTGCTCCTTATGTGCTTCAAAAGCTGCTCCATAGCTGCCCATATGTGTACCATGGCTGCCCCATGTGTACATCACCAAGAAAATCAGCCAAGTGATGGTTGAGAATAGCTAACAAGTGTTCATAAGCTCTCTTTATATAGCCTTTAAAGTTCTTGCGAAAATCTCTTCCCAATAAAGCTGATCGCCCAATAATAAAGCTAAAAAGCTGGATCATTATTTATAAATAAAGCTATCGCAAATTTTTGTTGATTGTTGCTTTTTAAAAGGCTATCGCTAAATATAGCTCAACTTAAATTAGAGTTATCTCCCACATCTGCTTTCTGATGACCGACTGTCCTATATCATTAGAAAGCTCTCATCAAGCTCTACAAGATAGGATCATAAAAGTTTTACCCAAATTTTGTGCCAAAAATGACTAAGTACCAAAATTAGGTTTTCTGCCCTAATAGGAATTTGGACTGATGTGACATTGTTTTCCAACATGAAAAGCAGATTTTAAAAGTCAGAAGCACAAGACACTTGGCAACATCGATAGATTAGATCCGATGGCTTATGTTTTGCCACATCAACACATAAAAACAAACTAAAAATCACTCCCAAATTTTTCATCACGAATCACGAAAAAAAATAGATTTTTGTGATATGATATTATTATCATAAATCTAATATGATATTAGTAGATCGCTTTAATGGAAGGAATTTCCATACATGGCAAACAGGTCTCCAATATTATCTCATGATCATTGATCTTTGGGATGAGGTTGAAGCTGAAGTGAAGCGCCTTGAAGGAGAGATTGGATTATATATAGAAGTTGCTCAAGAATTTCATAGGTCCCAAGCTCAAAGTGCTTCTTCATCCTCAACTGGTGCAAATGGAAGTTACAATGCAAGAGAGGAAAGTACTAACCCTACGGGGGGCTTCAATATCAAGTCAAGATCCAAATGAGTAGCTATTTCTAGAAATAGAAAAGCTTTGTTCACCATAGGTATGAGTTTGAGTAATGGATATATACATCACCTTGTAAGTATTAAAAGTGAAGAGGAAGCTTGGATTAAATTGGAGGGAATATTTGGTATACGGACTCAAGAATCTCTTGTATCACTTCTTATCTTCTTCTTTCAACTAGAGATGGGTTACTCAATGTCAATGATAAAGCATATTAACAAATTCAAGAGCTATCTAGCTCAACTTGCAGGGATGATGCATCCAACCTCAGAAATAAGGGAAGTAACGGTCCTTTTGAAGAGTCTACCGTCTTCTTACAACATGATTCTCACTATTCTTCAAAGCAAGACTAACCTTAATCTTGACATAGGAATTGGCTGCCATACAAAAGGAGGGGGAAAGACTTGACATAAATGAAAGCAAAGACAATACATTTGCAACAAAGGTAAAGAAATTTAAAAGGTGAAAATATTGTGGAAGAACAAAGCATAAAGAGATATATTGTTATTCAATAAACCCATGCAAAATTTGTGGAGGTGAAACACATAGTAGAATTTTGTTTCAAGAAAAAAGAAGATACAACAGTGGTAGAAGAAAAGCGTGAGGATGAGACGCATAGTTGTTAGCAACGTTTTAGCAACGTCCAAGGCAACGCGTTGCTAACGCGTTAGCAACATAGCAACGTTTGGGCCTAGACGTTGCTAAAACGTTGCGAACATGATTTTTTTTGTTTGGGATTTTTTTTAATATATTTTGGTATCCTAAGATTCTTATAGCTAATACATGATGAAGTGCATCCATTTACACATATGAATAAATATAAACACATATACATTATGACTTAAGACTCAAGAGTAGATATGAGACATATCGCATGTATACTACACACATGCATGCATAACACACACACACACACACACAAACATACATACATACATACATACATACATACATACATACATACATACATACATACATACATACATACATACATACATACATACATACATACATACATACATACATACATACATACATACACACACACATACATACATAGAGAGAGAGACATATATACATACATACATACATACCTACATACCTGTATACATACATACATACATACATACATACATACATACATACATACATACATACATACATACATACATACATGCATACATGCATGCATGCATACATACATACATACATACATACATACATACATACATACATACATACATACATACATACATACATACATACATACATACATACATACATACATACATACATACGTACATAATAATATAAGTGGATACATATATACTTGCATATCACATACATACATGCATACACAAGTATAGTTGTAATTACATACATACAAACATACATATTTAGTATAGTATAGGAGAGACATGGACCTATATAGTATAGATTATTGAGTCTAGATTAGTCCCTATACAATTCAACATTCACAGTACATTCATAATTATGTTTGTACTAAGTAGTCATATCAATTATCATAGAAGAGTACCCTTGGCTTTGAAGGACCAAGGCCAAGTGGAAAGGATGAACCTTTTATCCAAGCTATGTAAGTGCATTAGAAGGAAAACATGGAAAATCCAAAATATCTAGGTATCTCAAGGTGATAAGGCCCATAAAGAAAATCATTAACAAATGTACTTATATAGCTTTCTCTGTCTTCCTCAGTTTTTTATTCATGTATTGGACAATTTGAACATGATTTTAAATAGTTTCTTATCCCTCTTAAGCAAAATATAATTTTGAGTATTTTTTGGACTAGCAAAAAAATATGCATGCAAAGCAACGCGTTGCGAACATAGCAACGTTGCGAACTTCGCAACGCGTTGCAAACCGTTCGCAACGCGTTGCGATGCAACTATGATGAAACGATTGGAGTGGTTGAAGAAACCATTGATTATGCATGCTAACCCATATCATCTTTGTGCGTGTGTCATGTGTATGTGTGTGATAGGTGTAGATGGAGCATATAACCTTGATTTGAAAAGGCTTGGCAAGCCTTGAGAGTCTTGGAAGTATGTTTGAGTATATATTCCATCTTTATACATAGCACCCTTTTGTTGTCTATATCCTTCCAAGTAGAAATTTGTTGAGAAGAATATGGGATGTGTGAGTCCTCATTGTTATGCATATTTGGAGAATGCTCTCAAAGAGGCCGCGGAGAGCTACGTCGTGGTGTGCTCGGTTGCTCCAAACACCAAGGGAGTGGGCTGCTGCGTGAGGAGAGAGAAAGTAGAGAGAGAAACCTGCGCAGAAATTTGGAGAAGAAGATGGAGAAGCTGAAGTTGAAGAAGTCCCAATCAAGTTATGAGAGATTTGGGACCAAGTCTTATTGATAAGTGACTTTTAGGTCATTTGGGCATGTTCACACATGGCCAATGACCAAAAGTCATAAAAATAATGTAAATGCCTATAACTCTCCAATTTGGGGTCCAAAAAATACAACAAAAATATGTCTGGAAAGCTCTCGAAGAGAGCTTTCACATGGAAGGGTCAAAATATACAAAAGGAGAGTCCTTTGGGCCTTTATCCCCAACAACCTCCCACTTAAAGGACCAAGGAGGCTCCTTTAAGCTAAGTAACTCCCACCATCTGTATACATAGCTGATGTTGTGCCTTGGGTAGACACTTCGTGAGAGCATCTGCAGGATTCTGTGAAGTATTGACCTTGATCAAAGTGATCAGGCCATCCTCTAACACCTCTCTGATGAAGTGATATCTCACATCAATATGCTTTGTGCGAGCATGAAACATGGCATTCTTTGCCAAACATATGGCACTCTGGCTATCGCATCCAAGAAGAGGTGCTTTTTCAAGCATCCCAAACTCACTGCAGAGCCGAGCTAACCAAATGGCTTCTTTGGAAGCCTCTGTGGCTGAAATATATTCAGCCTCTGTAGTAGATAGTGCAACTATCCTCTGAAGTCTAGAGCACCATGAAATAGCTCCACCTGCAAGGATGTATACATAGCCACTTGTGGACTTGCGTGTGTCCACATCACCTGCCATGTCTGAATCACAAAATCCTTTTAACTCCAATGGACCCTTTCCATAACATAAGCATTTACTTTTGGTCCCTTTCAAATATCTCAAGATAGATTTGACTGCCTCCCAATGAGCTCTACCAGGATTAGCCATGAACCTGCTAACAACTCCCACTGCATGAGCAATGTCTGGCCGAGTGGCAACCATAGCATACATAAGTGAACCACAAGCTGATGCATATGGAACACTCTTCATGTAACTGGCTGCATCATCATTTTTGGGACAGTCATCCTTGGAAAGTTTAACATGTGGCTGCAATGGCACTCCAAGAGGCTTAGCATCAGCCACATTAAATCTGTCCAGCACTTTTTCAATGTACTTTTCTTGGGATACCTGCAAAGTATGCTGCTGTCTATCCCTTTTTATACGCATACCAAGAATATGCTCAGCTTCCCCAAGGTCTTTCATTGAGAATGCAGAGTTCAGCTGCTGTTTTAGAGCATTCAGAGTGCTCTTTTCTTCCCAGCCAGCAGCATATCATCTACATACAGTACAAGAATAATTGGGCTGCCATCTTCATCCTTTTTCGTGTACAAACAATGATCTGCATGGCTTCTTTTAAACCCATGTTTGAGCATAAATGCATCAAACTTCTTATACCATTGTCTGGGGGCCTGTTTCAGCCCATACAAGCTCCTTTTCAGTTTGCATACCAGATGCTCTTTTCCAGGAATGGCATATCCTTCTGGCTGTTTCATGTACAGCTCTTCATCTAAATCACCATGCAAAAAGGCTGTTTTAACATCCATTTGGAATAATTCCAAATCCAAGGCAGCTGTGAGAGCAAACAACACACGTAAAGTGGTCATTTTCACCACTGGAGAGAACACTTCTTGGAAATCAATGCCCTCTTTTTGGGCATATCCCTTAGCAACCAGCTTTGCCTTATACTTGGGTTTGCCATCAACAGTTTTGATTTTGTACACCCACTTGTTTGGAATGGCTTTCCTTCCTTTGGGTAACTCAACCAAATCCCAAGTATCATTTGCATGCAAGGCCTTTATCTCTTCCTGCATGGCTAACTCCCACTTCTTCTTGTGCTCACATAGCTTTGCCTCTTTATAAGTAAGAGGCTCACCCTCATCTGATAACATAATATAATGTATAGAGGGATCATATCTATTCACTCGCCTCCTAGGACGTATAGATCTTCTTACCCAATGATCAACATTACCGGGCAATGGATCTACATCAGGAGGTACATTAACTTCTTCATTGTTAACAGGCTGCTGTACATCATTTCCAGCCCTGTTTTCAGCATGAATAGGTGGCTGCATATGCCCTTCAGGAGCATCATTTTGTTGTCCAGCATCATCTGGCTCAATAACCACGGGCTCATTGTCATTTCCAGCCATATGTGGTGCATCCCCAGGGTCCATATCAGATTTAACTGGTGGCTGTACATGCTGAAATTTGACTCTTTTATGGTCATCTTTAGAGGCACAATTGTTTTTGAGCAGCCTTGCCTCATTAAATACAACATCTCGGCTGCGTATTACCTTCTTGAGTTGAGGTAGCCAAATCCTGTAGCCCATTTCACCTTCATCTCCATAACCCATGAAGATTCCTTTCATGGACTTTGCATCTAACTTGCTTCTCAACTCAGGCCTTATATGCACAAAAGCATCGCAACCAAAGATGCGTAGGTGGTCATATGAAGCTGGTTTGCCAGACCAAACCTCTTCTGGAATGCCACCTTTTAAGGACATATGAGGGGATCGATTGCAAACATGAACTGCAGTTTTCAAAGCCTCTCCCCAAAATCCATGAGGGAGATTAGCTGTGGACAGCATGCATCTCACCCTCTCACATAAAGTCCTATTATACCTTTCAGCCACACCGTTGGAAGAGGGGCTGTATGGGACTGTTAGCTCCCTCTTAATACCAAGATTTTCACAAAATCTATTGAATTCAGCACTTGTAAACTCACCCCCATTATCTGTACGTAAGCATTTCAGCTTTCTACCTGTTTGAGTGGTCACAAATGCATGAAATTTCTTAAATGAAGCAAAGGCTTCATCTTTAGATTTTAACAAATATACCCAAAGCTTCCTAGAGTAATCATCTACAAAAGAAACAAAGTAAAGAGCACCCCCCATAGATTTTGTGGGCATGCTACAAACATCAGAATGAACAAGATCAAGCACATTAGACTTACGAGAGACACCAGAGTAGTAAGAATTCTTTACTTGCTTACCATATTGGCATTCATTACAAAAATCAAGTTTTGAGCCTTTAGCATCAAACTTGTCCAAATTACATAGTTTATCAAGGCCTTTTTGACTCATGTGACCAAGCCTTTTATGCCATAATTCCATATGTGAATGGATTTAAGCCAAAGCAATAAACTTGCCCAGCAAGGCTTTACCATGCAAGCAATAAAGAGTCCCTTTCTTTGTACCTTTAACAATCAGCCTAGAGCCTTTGATAAGCTTCCATGACCCCTTCTCAAAGAGGGTACTATATCCATGCATATCCATTTGCCCAACAGACAATAAGCTTAAGCTTTTCTTGATGCTTGGTACATACCTTACATCATGCAAAACCAGCTCATTGGTACCATCCACTGTGAGATGCACTGTGCCAATACCTTCAATTGAACAAGCATGGTTATTTCCAAGATATACATGTCCATGGCTGCCTGCATGAAAGGTAGTGAAACACTCCTTAATAGGAGTTACATGAAACGATGCACCTGAATCTACAATCCATGTTTGTGACAAAGCATCATTCACAGTAAGCAAGGCATCAATCAAATCCCTCTTTGTGATCTGCATATCTTGTGCATGAATATTAATAGAAGGATCAATAACTTCAGCATGCTCTGCTTCCATAGTAGCACAAAGTATATCTTCTGCATCTGATAGCTCCTCAATGATGACACTAGAGGCCACATTGGCCTTCTCTTTGTCTTTGTCCTTTGAGGTATCATGTGCTTCATTCTTGGTGTCCTTTTTCTTCCTGTCACCTGTGTTCTTCTTTCTTTCTAGTTCAGCTTTATAGAATCTGCAATCAGGCTTCTTGTGACCTTTCCTACCACATTGATAACAAGTCACTTCAGCCTTGCCTTTGCTTTTGCTCCCGTTCCTCTGTACATTTCCACTTTTCTTTTTTGTTCTTCCTCTAGCCACATTGGCTGAACCACTGCCCTCTCCACTAGCTTTCCTCCTGATTTCCTCATTCAAAATAGAACCCCTTACACCATCAAAGGTAAGACTGGGGCTATTCGAAAGTGAAACAACCAATGTTTCCCACGAATCAGGTAAGGTCATCAACAAGAAGATGGCCTTAAGCTTATCATCAAATGGAGGTAATCCAGAGTCCTGCAATTGTGAAAGAGTACCTGTAAACAAAGATAAGTGCTCAGCCGCACTTTTTGACTCATCAAGCTGCATACACACTAGCTTACGCATAAGATGCACTTGATTTACAGGCGTGGTATTTTCATAAGTGGCTTTCAGCTTCTCCCATACCTCAAAAGAAGTTGTAAGGCCTTTCAAATCCACTAAGATTTCATCTGATACAGCCATCTTGATGTAAGTGATGGCCTTCTTGTTTAGGTTCATCCATGTTGCATCTGTCATATCTTCAGGCTTGACTTCCTCAAGAGCCCCTTCACAATCTTTAAGAAAGAGGATGCCCAACATTCTCTCTTTCCACAAATCGAAACCATTACCTTCAAATCTCTTGATCTCAAACAAGCTTTTGACATCAGAGGAGGTAGAGGCCATGTTTGCACACTAAGAGCTTCAAAATTTCACCAAAAAAGGTAAAATTCACCTGCTGTCCTGTGCGCAATTACCTTAGGAGACTATAGCTGAGAAATCAAGCCCAAAAACTGTTCAAAACTTGTAAAAAACAATTTCTGAAATTTTCTGCAGAAAATTTCAGAAAATTCCAGAAAGCTGTAATTGCATCAAAAACAACAAATTTGTTGTTTTTCAACCACAAAAGGCATACATAGATGTAAAACCAAGGCAATGGGTGCTTGTTTTCACAAAAGCCCCAATTTTTGCAGCAATATGACCTGTAAAATCAGAGAAATGACCTACTGTAATAAGTTTCCAGCAAGTATGCACTTCCTCAATCTTTGTGCATGTCCTCCCACTTGAAAAATGAGAGAATTTTTGCCACAAAAGACCTGTAGATGAAAAAATCAGCAATGTGGATGCTGAAAAAGACCTGTGGGGATACAAAAGGAAGAATAGAAGAGATTCTTCGCGATGAAACTCTCTAAAAAGCACAAAATTTGCTTCAGCTTTGCTCCGGGCTGAAGTAATCCTCCAAAAACAACACTTTTATCGCGAAAAAAGAAGGTTTTTCGCGATGAAATTCTCCCAAATGCAAGAAAACACCTTCAGCTTAACATAGGCTGAAGTGGAAAAGCACTTCGAGCAACTTTGTCGCGATGGAACAGCTCAAGGCTCTGATACCAGTTGAAAGAGGCCGCGGAGAGCTACGTCGTGGTGTGCTCGGTTGCTCCAAACACCAAGGGAGTGGGCTGCTGCGTGAGGAGAGAGAAAGTAGAGAGAGAAACCTGCGCAGAAATTTGGAGAAGAAGATGGAGAAGCTGAAGTTGAAGAAGTCCCAATCAAGTTATGAGAGATTTGGGACCAAGTCTTATTGATAAGTGACTTTTAGGTCATTTGGGCATGTTCACACATGGCCAATGACCAAAAGTCATAAAAATAATGTAAATGCCTATAACTCCCCAATTTGGGGTCCAAAAAATACAACAAAAATATGTCTGGAAAGCTCTCGAAGAGAGCTTTCACATGGAAGGGTCAAAATATACAAAAGGAGAGTCCTTGGGGCCTTTATCCCCAACATGCTCTTCATATCAAAGGTCCTTGTGTGTGCTCGTGGATACTTTGCATGGTCTTTGAAAATTATAAAGGTACCAAAACCTTCAATAACTACAACAAATATACCTAACTATCATACTCCCCTAGTACCATATTAGAAGAGGATTGTTAGAAAACATGTCAAAAATAGAGAAACCTTCCACTAGGGAGCTCAACCTTCAAGTCAAGATTGTTGAATGCAAATGGCCAAAAACTAGTCAAAGGCTTGTCAAACTGGTCAAAGATGGTCAAAATTTGAGTAAAATTCTTATTACATATCCTTAGTAGAGCTCAATGGGAGCTACCAAACATATATAACACTACATCAACCACCAGCAAAATCTAGTCCAAAGGTTGGTCAAAATCTAGTCGACGGCTCGTCAAAATCTAGTCAACCTGCAAATATATTCAAGATGCTTTGAATCATCATACCCTTGTGGCTTGTCCATGTATACTTCATCCTGCAACTTTCCATGTAAGAAAGCATTTTTCATATCCATCTCACGCAAAATCCATCCTTTTGTTGCGACTTATGCAACAAGTGCCCTAAGAGTAGCCATTTTAGTTACAAGGTTGAAAATTTACTCATAATCAATGTCATATGTATGTGCATATCCTTTTGCTACCAATGGTGCTTTACACCTACTTATACTACATCAGTATTATGCTTCACCTTGTAAACCAACTTCGAGCCTATGGGTTTCTTTCCTTGTGAGAATGGAGCAAGCTATTAGAGGAGCACTAGATTGTGCTCTTTAACTACACTAGACAAGATTTCGGAAATATACTTCAGATTACAAGATCACCCACGTAAGGAAATAATACAAGAAATAATATTGATACAAACGTTCCCACAACTCGAGACTGATAGGTATAGATAACTCAACTGGAGATGATGCAGAGGATCCCACAACCTCGGATCGTAGGTATGAAGCAAGATCTCTTGATTACAAGAACTCCCTTCAGGGAGATGAACTAGATACAAGAAATAACTAGACAAGATCTCGTACTACGAGATTACAAGAGGACAAGGCTAGATGTCCAAGAACTAGACTACTCCGGACTAGAACAAGGAACAAGACAAGAACTTGAACTGGAACTTTGAAAGTACTTACTTGGTGATCAAGACTCCTTGAGCTCCCAAGATTGGTATTGGCAAGACTGAGTATTTATGTGGCCAATCCCTCCTTATATGGGTTTTCAAGGGCGGTTCATCAAAGGCGGTTGGATTTGATGATGTCATCAATTCGAAACATGATCTCTTGATGTCAGAATCAAGAGAGAACACAATCAATCTTAGGGTTTTGGCATGTTTCGAACGCTCCAAATTCTAAACCAATCATGAGATATAGAAGACACATTGAATCTGAAGTTCAAGATGGTTTCCTTTGTCCATGACATCACCTCCCCCTCAAGCGACAAGTTCCATGAGGAACGGTCATGATCTTTGGTCTCGGATTCATTGGCTTTTTCTTATGAAATTCTCAAACCTTGATTGGTGCTATGTGAAGGTTCTGTGTAGGTTCCCAACTGCGATCACTGATGTCATACCCTTTCCAATGAACAAGGTCCTCCAATCTTCCTCGGGATATTCTTGAATCTAGGACATGCTCGACTTTCTTCATGATCATAAATCTCAATAGGTGGTGAAGGACTAGGTCTCTTCTCCCTCAATGGTGAAAGCTGATATGGTTCCAACATAGATACATGGAAAATTAGATGTATTCCAACTGCGATCACTGATGTCATACCCTTTCCAATGAACAAGGTCCTCCAATCTTCCTCGGGATATTCTTGAATCTAGGACATGCTCGACTTTGAATTCTTCATGATCATAAATCTCGATAGGTGGTGAAGGACTAGGTCTCTTCTCCCTCAATGGTGAAAGCTGATATGGTTCCAACATAGATACATGGAAAATTAGATGTATTCTCATGGTACTTGGTAACTAGAGCTTGAAAGTGATTGGATTAATATTGACCAAGATGGTGAATGGACCGAATCTCTGATGGTCTACCATTGCAGAAGACCTCGAAGTCTTCGAATTATTCCTGAGTAACCACACTTTATCCCCAATGTGATAGGATGGATTTTGAACACGATGCTAATCTGCATAATACTTATAATTTTCTTGAGCTCTATGGATCTCCTCCTTGAGTTCTTTGTGAATATCCATGAGATACCGGGTCTTATCTTTGGCACTTGGGTTCTTGACATGATTTCAGAGTTGTATATCCATCTTTGGATGTTGCCCATAATTTGCACATAAGATGTATGAACACTATTGTTATAAGCAAACTCTGCAAAGGGTAAAAGCTCAAACCAATCATTTTGATGATAGATGATGATGCAACGGAGCTATTGCTCTAGGACTTGATTCACCCGTCTTGTTTGTCCATCAGTCTCTGGATGATTGATTGTAGATAGTTTAACTTGAATACCAAGGAGCTTGCAAAGACTGTTCCAAAAGCTAGATATGAATTACAGACCTCGATCACTGACAATATCATCAGGCAATCCATGAAGCCTAACTATGTATCTGAGAAAAACTCTAGCAGTGGTTGCACCTGTGATTGCCTTGGTAGTTGGAATGAAGTGTGCCATCTTTATAAATATACCCAATATAACAAGAATGGCATCATACTTATCCCACTTTAGTAGATCTATGATGAAATCCATAGATAATGAAGCCCGTGGCCTTTCTAGAATAGGTAAAGATTGCAAGAGGCTATGAGGTATATGTCACGGCACCTTAGATCCATGGCAAGTATTACAAGTTCGGATATATTCTTTGACTTCCTTCCACATTTCAGACCATATTTTATTCACTCCAAAATATCCTCTTGCAAGGTTGTCATTCGAGGGACATACAATAGGTTCTTATACAATAGTAACCCATCCTTTTTCCTGAAATTCATTTACTTCTTCGACTTTTCCTTCTTGAGTTTTCTGCTTAACATTACAAAACAATTCATCTTGTGATAGAGGTTGAATCTTCATGATAGTTTGAAGAGATAGCTGCTAATTGGAGATGTTCAGGCTTGAGTAATACACTCTCTTGTTGATCAAAGGCCTCTTCACCTTTCTTTGGTGCAAGGGAAGATCTTCTTGACAAGGCATCTGGCTCATATTGATGACGTCCTGGATGGTATGTGATGACAAAGTCGAACCTGGATAAAAAGTTACTCCATCGAGATTGCCTTCTATTGAGGATGCGGATGGTCATAAAATACTCTAAGTTCTTGTGATCTGTATACACAGTAACTTTACGAGCTCCTCCTTCTCAATGGTGATGCCAGGTATCAAACGTGCCCACTATCGCAAGAAGTTCTTTATCATGGATTTCATAATTAACCTCTGGAGGTGAAAATTTCCTTGAATGATATGCAACTGGATGTAGGTGCCCATCACCTCCATATTGGGATAGAATGGCCCCTAGGGTGAAGTCTGATGCATCTGTCTCTAGGAAGAAGGGCTTGCTAGAATCAAGATGAACTAGAACTGGTGCAGTGGGAATGTTGATTTCAAGGTCTAAAAGGCTTTTTTTACTCCTTCCATCCATGAGAATTTCGAGTCCCTATAAGCTTCGTAAGAGGTGTCACTATCTTGGAGTAATCTCTTATGAATATCTTGTAAAAATTGGCAAACCCTAGAAAACATTGTACATCTTGAACACATGAAGGTGGTTGCCAATCAAAGATTGTCTTGATCTTCTTAGGGTCCATAAGGATTCCTTTCTCTGAGACAATGTACCCTAAAAACTCCACTTCTGTCTCATGGAAAGAGCACTTCTCCAATTTTGCATGTAAACCTTTTTCTCTTAGTTTCTCCAAGACTATCTTTACATGATATTCATGATCCTCTAGATTTTTGGAGAATATCAGAATATCAGTGAGATATATTACCACAAAATCATCTAATACTCTCAAAAGATATCATTCATCATATGTTGAAAGACAGCTCGAGCATTTGTGAGCCCAAATGGCATAACTACATATTCAAAATACCCATACCTTGTTTGAAATGTTGTCATCCATTCATCTCCTTCTCTGATCCTGACAAGATTATATGCTCCTTGAAGGTCAATCTTCGTGAAGAACTTTGCTTTTCCGAGGCAATCCAAGAGCTTTGATATAAGTGGTAGAGGGTATCTATTCTTTATTGTGACTTTATTCAACCCACAATAGTCTATGCACATTCAGAGAGTCTCGTCCTTCTTCTTTACAAATAGGATAGGGGCTCCTACAAGACACTTCGAGTGTTTGATAAACCCCTTGGCTAGAGGATGGTGTCACTATCTTGGAGTAATCTCTTATGAATATCTTGTAAAAATTGGCAAACCCTAGAAAACATTGTACATCTTGAACACATGAAGTTGGTTGTCAATCAAAGATTGTCTTGATCTTCTTAGGGTCCATAAAGATTCCTTTCTTTGAGACAATGTACCCTAAAAACTCCACTTCTGTCTCATGGAAAGAGCACTTCTCCAATTTTGCATGTAAACCTTTTTCTCTTAGTTTCTCCAAGACTATCTTTACGTGATATTCATGATCCTCTAGATTTTTGGAGAATATCAGAATATCATCGAGATATATTACCACAAAATCATCTAAATACTCTCAAAAGATATCATTCATCATATGTCGAAAGACAGCTCGAGCATTTGTGAGCCCAAATGGCAGAACTACATATTCAAAATACCCATACCTTGTTTGAAATGTTGTCTTCCATTCATCTCCTTTCTCTGATCCCGACAAGATTATAAGCTCCTTGAAGGTCAATCTTCGTGAAGAACTTTGCTTTTCCGAGGCGATCCAAGAGCTTTGATATAAGTGGTAGAGGGTATATGTTCTTTATTGTGACTTTATTCAACCCACAATAGTCTATGCACTTCGGAGAGTCTCGTCCTTCTTCTTTACAAATAGGATAGGGGCTCCTATAAGACACTTCGAGTGTTTGATAAACTCCTTGGCTAGATTCTCATCAATATTCTTACATAATTCTATAAGTTCCTTTGGGGATAGTCCATACATTGGTCCGAAGGGTGGTTCTCCCTCTTGAAGTTCTATGGCACAATCATAAGGTCTCTGCTCTCATAGTATATCTGCATTCTTCTTTTCAAAAACATCTTCAAAACCTTCGTATTGGTCCCATAGCTTCATTGAATCATCTTTCTTGGGCTCTTGAGTTGGTATGGCATAAATCATATATATTGGTTCCTTCCTTAGTGCATGTATGAAGGCTTTGGCTTCGACATATGTTGAGTTCTTCTTGATATCTCGATGGGTGATTTTATTCTTTTCCCAATTAATGTATGGATTATGTTTCTTTAACCATGGCATCCCAATGATAACCAGATTCACTTGACTCGATATTACGTTGAAACATATAGGGGAATCATGGTCACCAAGGTGTACTCTTAATGGTGTGGTTTCCATGGTTATATTCCTAGATGCTAGAGGTCGTCCATCTACTACTTCAGCTACTACTCGTTTCTTCTTCCGAAGTATTGGAATTGCATGTTTCTTAATCAATCCTTCATCGATGAAACATGAGGAGGCTCCTGAATGATGAATCTAGTAGGGTTATAAGGGAAAGGGTCTTCTTAGGCATGATTAACTTCACAGGGGCAAGACATGTTTCTATGGGTGTAGCTCGAATTATGAGACCCTTTCTTATATCATGCTCCGACTGTACGTTCTCTTTTACAACTAGACTTCCGCGTTTCCCTCCTCTACAAGGGTGGCTGCGACTCGAGAGTTTGTTCTCTTGTTAGGACAATTAACTGCAATATGTCCAAGGTTTCCACAATAGAGGCATAACTTGTTAACTCTCCTTCTCTGTTTCTCTTGTGGTGTTAGAGGCTAAAACCTAGTTACATCTATCTGCATGGGTTCGGGCATAGACTCATCTTTAGGAATGGGCTTGAGGGGTTTCCATTGGCAAGGTCTTCCTTTTACTTGTTTTTCTTGTTTAAAAAGGTGGTTATCACATTGAATAGCTTGGGTGATGTATTCATTCAATGTCTTAACCTATGGCATCATACGCAAAAGGTCCTTCACATCATCTGTTAAACCATCAAAATTGGCTTATGAAATAATCTTCATGCCAAGTGAGATCACATATCAACTTCCTAAATTCTGATGCATAGGCAGAGGCAGGGCAGTTACCTTGACGTAGCTTCCGGAGTTTTGTTTCTTCCATTCGGCTTGTATTTGCATCTCAAAATGTGGCGATGAGCTCTCGAAGAAACCCCTCATAGTCTTGAAGTACTTCCATGTTCTACTCCAAGATTGGGATGCTTGAAGATTCCCGATTCATTCTTGCAATTCCTAAAGCCTACATGCACTGGATTTTCCATCTCGACTTGTGTCTATGAGTTAGGTCCTCGATTTGTTATTGGAGACTCTGAAGTGATGCCACAATTTGTTCATAAGCGTTCTCCATGATGCCTCATCTTGGATAGAAGCTAGTCTTGCCAAAACGTCAGGGAGCGCTAGATTGTGCTCTCTGACTACACTAGACAAGATTTCGAAAATATACTTCTAATTACAAGATCACCCATGTAGGGAAATAATACAAGAAATAATACTGATACAAGAATTCCCACAATCCGAGACTCATAGGTATAGGTAACTAAACTAGAGATGATATAGAAGATCCCACAACCCGGGACCCTAGGTATGAAGCAAGATCTCTTGATTACGAGAACTCCCTTCAGGAAGATGAACTAGATACAAGAAATAACTAGACAAGATCTCGTACTACAAGATTACACGAGGACAAGGCTAGATGTCCAAGAACTAGACTACTCAGGACTAGAAAAAGGAACAAGACAAGAACTAGAATTGGAACTTCGAAAGTATTTACTCCGTGATCAAGACTCCTTGAGCTCCCAAGACTCGTATTGGCAAGATTGAGTATATATGTGGCCAACCCCTCCTTCTATAGGTTTTCAAAGGCGGTTACGAATTGATGATGTCATTGATGAATCATGATACCATTAATTCGAAACATGATCTTTGGATGTCAGAATCAAGCATGACGAGAGTCGATCTTAGGGTTTTGGTACATTCCGGACGCAATGGAAGCATTGGTTTCTCCGAATTCTGAACCAATCATGAGATATAGAAGTCACATGAAATCTGAGGTTCATGATGGATTCCTTTGTCCATGACTCAAGCTTCCCGGTTTCATTTCCATAAAGTATAGCAATCTCCTCATCCATAACTTTCTCCCCATCTGCATTTCCGATTGCATCTTCAAAACAAGAAGGTTCAATATCTTGTAAGCACAATGGAGAGCCATATAGTTGTAAATGCTTGCACTGAATTATGCATCCTCTCATATCTTCTTGGTCCTACCTCACTTCTTGTTGTATCATTTGCATGTGCCTTTCTTACTCCTTGAAGACAACTCCTTAGAGTCTTCAAGTAGGGCAATCCAAATTCCTCATCAAGACTCTTTTCTAAACCACTTGGTTCTCCATCAATATCTTTAAATCCTGTAGATGTATTATTACTAGCAAAAATCTTTTCTTTCTCGGATGAAGTTTATGAATTTGCTGGACTAAAATTTCCATGCAATCTTCCTCTCCAAAGGTTTGAGTTGGAACTATTGCTCGATAACTATCTCGTGCACTCAGAACTTGAGGTTTTGAAGTTGAGTTTCCAGCATTTCCTTTGTCATTTGACTTTTGAGTCAACATTAAGTCCTTTTGCATGAACAACAATAGGAGTTCTATTCATATTGTATAGCGGAGTGTGCATGAAGCAATTTTTCTCAACCATCAAGGCTCTTGCTATTTCTCCATGTCTATTTTTGCATTCAGCGACACCATTCTGTTGTGGTATGTACCTACATGAAAATTCCCTTCCAATTCCATGACTCTTTAGGCAATTACTGAATTCATTTGATATGTATTCACCTCCTCCATCATATCCTAATGTTTAAATATACTTCCTTTTCTTTTCCACCAAATATACCCATACTTTTAATGTATGGTCATCAATGAATGTGATATAAAACTTGCAACCTCCCATGGATGTGGTCTTTGCAAGGCCCCAAAAATCTTATGTACTATCTCTAGTACATTCTTACTAAATGAAAACCCAAGCCAAGAAACATGATCGCTCCTCGTGGAACTCGTCCCTTTGGGGGGAGGTAATGTAATGGAGACACATGAAGAAACCTTCACCAAGCCAAGAATATATACGGATTTACAATATCTCATGATTGGATATTGTAAATCCGTATATATTTTGAGTTGATGACATCATCAATTCGTAACTGCCCTTCACCACCTATATGAGGGTTTGGCCACTCATATCCTCGACAATGCCAATCTTGGGAGCTCAAGCAATCTCGATATTCAAGTAGGTACTTTTCAAGTCCCAAGCTCGAGTTCTTGTCTTATTCCTTGTTCTAGTCTTGTCTAGTCTAGTATTCTTGACATCTCGCCATGTATTATTGTAATCTCGTAGTATGAGTTCCTGTCCAATTAATTCTTCACTAAGTACGTCTCCCTCAAGGGAGCTCTTCTACGATCCCGGGTTGTGGGATCTCTTGTATCCTATCTAGTCCACTTATCCATACTTATATTGTCCACTCAAGTAGGTACTTTTCAAGTCCCAAGCTCGAGTTCTTGTCTTATTCCTTATTCTAGTCTTGTCTAGTGTAGTATTCTAGACATCTCGCCATGTACTATTGTAATCTCGTAGTATGAGATCCTGTCCAATTAATTCTTTCACTAAGTACGTCTCCCTCAAGGGAGCTCTTCTACAATCCCGGGTTGTGGGATCTCTTGTATCCTATCTAGTCCACTTATCTCGTGTATCCTATCTAGTCCACTTATCCATACTTATGGGTCTCGAATTATGAGGCTTCTTATAAGAGTTCTATAGTCTTATATTATTTCTCCTGCAAGGATTATCTTGTAATTAGAAGAAGATTTTCGAAATCTTGTTCAAGTCTAGTAGGACAAAATCTAGTACCCCCCCTCATATCTTCAACCTTAAACATTGGTAGTTCGTTGACAAGCCCTTTTATCTGCATAACTTCTACCTCTGCAAATCTGCATGTCCAATTCATTTGTGCCATATCTCTATGTCAACAATAACATCGGCACCTTTTACTAACATGGCTTCATCCATTTCAAAAACTTCCACGTTCAAGGTAAACATCCTATCCTCTTTGTTCCCTTTGGCGATCATCCTTCCATTCTTCTTGTGCTCTTCTAAATATAACCCATCAGAATTGAATTCTTGATCAATCATTTGTCCGATAAAAACTACATCCTTTGTTATATTAGCAATATGCAATACATCAAAATGATGTTTTATCTTTCCATCCTCCATGAACAGTGTTACGTCTTTCTATGCTCGATATGATATGATGTATCATCATCTCTTTCAACAAATCAAGGACTTTCAATTTCTACAAAGTACTAAACCATTATGCATGCATGGTCATGTGATTTGAAGGACCTAAATCAACATACTAAACATTACCATTTGATTTTGAAACATAAGCACATATTCTTTTGATTATATGATGCTAAACCATAAATAGATTCTCTAAATCATCTACACCTACCAATGCATGGTTGTTTTGTTGCTTACTATTGTTTTGATTTTTCAACCTTCAATCACATTCAAAGTGATTAACTTTACCACAATTTTAGTATCCTTTAATGTTAATCATTTCTTCAAAAATTTATGCGGCCTCCTTAGATTCCCTACCTCGAATCTGTCATCTCTTGCATTAGTTTTTAGTTTACCTTGGTCTTTGTTATTGTTTCCTCTTTCACTTATGAAGCCTTTGCCTCGGCCTCTTTCTCTACCAAAGAAGAATTCTTGCTCAAGACTAGCTTTCCCTTTAGAATTTGAGTCTTCACCAAAGTTCTTTTCTTCAATTACCAGAATGGACACAAGATTAACAAAACTTGGAATATTCTCTCAGGTATGAATATCAGTTTTGAATTGCTTATATGCAACTCCTAAACCACGAAGGCATATTTCAACCCTATCAATGTTATCATCACATCTACATTAACGTCAATAGATGCAAGTGACTCACATATACTTTTGATTCTTAAGATGTAGTCACTTATCGACGGTTTTTATTATCTCCTTCGATGTACTTCCAATGGCTTTTCCGATCAAAGAATTCGTCATTCTGAATATCCAAGCATGAAAATTATTCTTATCAAACTTGTCGCTCATAAAGTGACTCATTCCATCAACACTTTCCCTTTTTGCATAATTTACTAAAACACTAAAACATTAGGAGCATTATCTCTTTTTGAACACAGTCACACTATCTCTTCTATAACACGATCACACTGCGACTTCACGGTTTGCACTCAGAAAACACAATTTTCGTGTATCAAAGCTATGCGAAATCACTTGAAACTCAAGATTTTATATATTTGAGAGATTTTGAATAGAATGCAAATTACAATTTTGCAAATAGGTCAGTTTTTCCTATGGACCCAATCTTGTGGGCTCAAAAAGAAGATCAAAATAGCTTAGAAACAAAAATTTGCACACCAAATTTTGTAACAACATGAAATCGTTTTTGAGGCATGTTTACTCCAGGTCTTTTCACAAACTCTTCAACGTTGACTTTGTTTAGAAGCTCTCTACAAAAACATTGACTCTAATACCATGCCACGAGAAGGGAAATAAGGAAGAGAGCTCTTCCACACTCTCACATATAAGGAAAGGAGAACACATACATTAAGGCAAGGAAAAATGGTATTCTTCTACTTCTTCTAATGCATAAAGAGAATATACATGGAAGACTTAAAACAACAATACAACCAATACAATAAATAAAGATCGATATGTAAAGAAAACATAATGTCCACAAACGAATGAATTGGAAAGAAACAAAAGTGTCATCGCTCTCGGTAGATAAATCTGAAGACGATGAGTAAAAATATCCCTAACATATGCCAATGTAACCACTATACATATCAGAGAAACGAAAAGTGATATGTGTCATCCTTAATCATCACTTATATCTCAACACTTTATACCCATCAATATTTGCTCCTAACAAAAATTGGATCTGTGTTTTATAGAATATTTTGAAGACTTTTTTCTAAAACTTTGGGAATCAACATGCCTACGGTTGGAAGGAACATGCTCTATTTGAAATGGGGAAACATGGCAAGTACTTGTTTCCTGTTTCCACTGCAATAACTTGGAGCAATATTCAAAAATTTGTCCAACTTTGAAATCTGAAGGAATAAAGTTCATCCCTTCGTATCCTGCGAATAAGGTTATGATTCCCGAAGAACAGATTTTTGGTAAACAACGAATTCCCTTCCCAAGGGTTACGCCAGCTCCCAAACCAGATTCAGCAACATGCACCTCCTCCTACTCCCCTAACTCCAATTTAAAAGTAGTTTAGCAAAGAGGATAGATGGAGAAAGTACTACTAAAGAACTAGTTGGGGGAAGGTTGGAGAAACATCGAAAAGGAGTATTGATGATGAGGGTTTCACTACAGTAACCTACAAAAAGGCTTTACTGCGTGGTAAACGTAGCAATAAAAAGAAGACGTACAAGTGCCTTTTTTTGCTCCGGATCTGTGCGAGTGTACCGGAGAAGTAAGGATTCAAGAAATATACACGGACTCTGCCTGAAGGAAGTAATAAGAGTTCTTCAATAGACGCGGTCCGAAGGTCATTCCACCATTCAGTGTCCACGTGCTCCCATAGACGATCCTGCATGAATGGAGATGTGGAAGTACGTGAAGGGCGTACGAATTATGCGATGAAAACCGGGGACTATCAAATACACGGTGCTTTTGTATTTACTTGGAAGAACTCCACAACATGTGCACTCCATAGCGCTCGATGAGTTCTCAGAAAGACGGCAATCTTCTGTAATAGTTCAACTGTATGCTCCCTCGTCAGCTCCATAATCACCGAAAGTTTCTGTGAAAGTTTCTGAAAGTTTCTGAAAGTTTCTGTGAAATGCGCTCTACGAAAGCTGGCCCTGAACCTCTACCAAAGACTTAAACGCCCGGGAAGAAGTTCTTCGTGGTTAATTACGAAGGCGCTGCGAGTGCTTGAGATAACTGCCAGCATCAAGAACTGGCAGCACAACTGAAGGAACGCTTGGGCGTAGCTCGTGGCGGGGTCGAACCCATGACCTGGTGATCCGCTGGTACCAGCTTCCGAACATTTTCTTTTTAAGGTAAATTAGGAACAGAACGCAAAAGCGCAATCCTTTAATACAAGGTTTTCAGAGACGTTCATAATGGAGACACTCGATCGTCTCATATGAGCTTTTTGGAGACATTGATAAACCTGAATAATCTCTTACTTTTTTTTTTGGAAGCTCGACTTTTGAGCTACTTTGAGGTCAAGGGCTCACTACTCGTAGATCATTTCGACGTTAGCTCTTAAATTGGACGATTAAGAAGTCTCTTAGGTGTATATGCTTTTTTTTTTCAAGCTAATAGAAGAATTTTCATTAGGACTTGAGCCAGATCAATTGAACACCATTCAAAGTGCAAAGATCAATTGAACACCACTCAAAGTGCAAACCACTACTAATTCATCAAAATTGCACATCTTTACTTCCAAATTTTTCAGACCAACCAACCAACTATCTCTCCAAGAAGAGCTTTCTTCCAAATGATCGGGTGATCAAATTTGAGAATTTTGCAAACTATGTTCCACACTTTGGCACGCTTTAGATGATAATAAAAGAGGTGGTTGACATCTCTTGTGGTTTGAAACATCGTTTGCACCATGGAACAGCCTTACTGATTTTATTGGCTTTCACATCGATCCAAATCCCCCATTTAAGATTTGCCACGAAAGGAGTTCTTTCTTTATTTCCACCAGTGGGTGTCAAAGCTCTTTGAACCTGAACTCCCATCGAATCCACTTTCGATTGAGAGTGTAACACCCAACTCTCTCCCAATGATAAGAATGTCTTTTTACATGTTTCCATAACTTCATTTTAGTCCCATCAAGTGAGGATTATCCTCACCAAGCAACAAGCGAACCTCTACAGCATCCCAATCCCTAATCCGACTCGGCTACAAGCACCAATCATCATACTCCAATATAAGGCTTGCATTAATGTCTCCTTATCAAATCAAATATATTTTAGTATTATTCTACATATGCTTCTAGCTATGGAAACCCTTTGACCAAGTCCATTTATCTCCTCTTCGGATGTTATGCAATTCAAATGGCTTGATACTTGAAATAGGGAACCAAATTGATTCATTTTTCGTTCAACCCATCATCCCCTTCCAATCATCACTTAAATAACAATGAGGCTTCATCCTATTCCAAACTTTCCAAAGAGAAGTCACAAGCCTAGAGCCTTTGGGAATTGTTTGAGTAGGAGAAAATAGAATCATTGGTGAGTTTATGATTATTCCACCTAGGGGAGCAAAGAGTGATAGATTTTGATTATTTCTAAATATTAGTTATGAACAAGTTTCAATATTATTAATCCTTGATTTGATTATTCATTTGGCAATCAGCTTGTTCATTAGGGCAACATGCATGTATGTTGGTATGTATGTATGTATGTATGTATGTATGTATGTATGTATGTATGTATGTATGTATGTATGTATGTATGTATGTATGTATGTATGTATGTATGCATGTATGTATGTATGTATGTATGGAGATAGTTTATATAGACACACACGCATATATGTGTGTGTATACATACATACATATATTTGTATGTATGCATGTATTTATATGTATGTATGCATGCATGCATGTATGTATGCATGTATGTATGTATGTATGTATGTATGTATGTATGTATGTATGTATGTATGTATGTATGTATGTATGTATGTACGTATGTATGTATGTATGTATGTATGCATATATGTGTGCATGCTTGCATGTATGTATGTATGTTTGTGTGTATGGATCCATGTGTGAATGTATGTATGTATGTATGTATGTATGTATGTATATGTGTGTCTATGCATATATATATATATATATATATATATATATATATATATATATATATATATATATATATATATATATATATATATATATATATATATATATACATATATATATATGTGTGTGTGTGTGTGTGTGTTTGTGTTTGTGTGTGTGTGTGTGTGTGTGTATGTATGTATCTATGTATGTATGTATATATGTATGTATGTATGTATGTATGTATGTATGTATGTATGTATGTATGTATGTATGTATGTATGCATGCATGTATGTGTGCATGCTTGCATGTATGTATGTGTGTATGTGTGTATGGACCCATGCATGCATGTATGTACGTATGTACATGTGTGTCTATGCATATATATATATATATATATATATATATATATATATATATATATATATATATATATATATATATATATATATATATATATATATATATATATATATATATATATATATATATATATATATATATATATATACATACATACATACATGCATACATACACACATATATATTTGTAAATATAATATATATATATATATATATATATATATATATATATATATATATATATATATATATATATATATATATATATATATATATATATATATATATGTGTGTGTGTGTGTGTGTGTGTAGATATATACATACACACACACACATATATATGTGTGTGTGTGTGTATGTGTGTGTGTTGTAAGAAATGATAGCACAACAAAATAGAACAATAGATAGAGTTGAGAAAAAAATTCAGACAAAGAGGGATGCAAATTGAGAGATAGAGAACATGCAACTACAAAGATGGTATTGTGCATCGGTGCACTCCCAATATGGAGCTTAGATGGCGATCTAGATAGTCTCTAGATGAAGCGCTTACTAGTATGCAATGTTATGTAGAGCTACATATGGCCCATACTTATAAAGCTTTTGCAATGGGAGTCGATATATATAAACATAGTTGGGAGAGAAAAAATGGTTGGCAAAATGTATAATCTGCTATTTCTCCACAACCAAAATTCATATTATCTCGACCCTATAGGCTAGGGGGATAGGGCCCCCGGACCTCAGAGAAGGGGCAAGCCCCCCTTTGCACTCCACCATTAAGGTTTTATGGGGGGACCGTGTGGCACTATGCCACAAGGCCTTTATTTTCACCTTGAATGGCAATCCAATGGCCAAGAAGTTTGTGCCCTACCTAGCCTAATTTCTAGACTTATAGAGATCATCTATTACCATCAACGATCACACATACACTTAAATTAACTTAGAAGTTAGGATTCCACGAATGTCTAAGCTCTCACAATGGCTTCTCCTCGTAATGAAGGCCTCACAACTTAGAGCGCCATGGATCATTTGTGTCCATTTGAGGGTGGAGTATTGAGTATATCTAACATCCCCCTCATTGTCCACCATGGAGTGAACTACCTCCTTGGTCTAATGCGAAGCTTTAGAAAGTGTCGATGAAGTTGCTCTCTCCCAAGAGCCTTGAAAAAGATTTCTGTTCCATTTTCTTCAATTGGACAATAGCTTATTTCCACGATCCATCCTCGAGCAACTCATGCACATAGTCATAATGAATTTCTATGTGCTTGGTACATGCATGGAAAATAGGATTCTTCGCGAAGGCCATGCAACTTTGGTTGTCACACTTCAACCTTGTAGCCTCCTACCTTGTATCCATGCATAAAACATATTTCTTCACATGCTACTTTGTAGTTAGCTTCATTAGAAGATAATGCTACAGTCGGCTGCTCCCTACTACTCCAAGAGAAAATCCTGAATCCTAAAGAAAAGCAATATCTAGAACTTGATTTTCTGGTATCAATATCTCCCGCCAAATTTGAATCATAGTATCCAACCAGAGATGATCCTTCTTCATAGTGAATACCATAATCAATGGTTCCTTTCATGTACTTGAGTATCTGCATACTTGCCTTCCAATGAATTTGGAAAGGCTTATTAGAGAACCTTCTTAGTACTCCAACAACCTAGGAGATATCTAGTCTGCTATTACACAAGTAGATGAGACTTCCAAATAATTTTTTTGTATATTCTAATATCCACTAGAGGTGAAATATCTTCAATGGATAATTTTAAGTTGACCTCCATAGGTGTAGAAATCTCCTTGCAATCCTCCATGTCAAATGCCTTCAAAATTTATCTTACATACTTTTGTTGATAGATGAAAATCTTCCCTGGTTCCTGTCGTACTTCAAGGCCCAAGCAATAATGCATTGAGCCTAAGTCTTTCATGTCAAATTCTGAACTTAGGGCACCTTTTATTTGTTGAAGGAGACCATCATCATTTCTTGTAGTCACAACATAATCTACATAGAGGACAATCAAAATTTTCTTCCCTCCTCTCTTTAGAACATAAAAGTTAGCATCATAAGCACACCTTTTGAAACCTAGATCCAAGAGATACGGGGAGCCTCAAACCCTGGTGGCTGAGATACATATACCTCCTCCTTGAGTCTCCATTTAGGAATGTTGATTTGACATCCATGTGATAGATTGTTCATCATTTATGCGGAGCAAGAACTAATATTAGTGGAATAGAATTCATCCTTCTAGTCAGGGCAAATGGTTCACAAAATTCAACCCCTTCAACTTGTGAGTATTCATGTGCAACAAGTCTTGCTTTGTACTTTTCAAAAGTATCAACCTTGTACTTTATATTCCAGACCCACTTGGTGTAAATGACTTTGTGCTTAGGGGGTTGATCCAGTAGCTCCCGAGTTCCATTCTTCATGATATTGTCATATTCTATTTGCATGGCAGCCCTCCAATTCGGATCGTGGAGTGTGTCTCCCACATTGGTTGGTTCCTTTGCTTGTTCTTGAATGAATTCAACAATTAGGGTTGTATTTAAAATATGGGAGCTTTTCCATCTCTACCTCTATTTTCTCTATGATCACCCTTGGTCCATGTACAACCTATTATAGTGATTGTGGGATGGGGTTTGCAGAATCATAGAGCGGCCTCGTCCAACATAGCAATGGCTTTTCTGCTTGGGTGATGAAAGGTTGGTGACTTTTAGACTCATCATCTGACGATGAAACTTCCTTCTCTTGTTTATAAGAGATAGATCTTGGGCCAAGTTCATAGTGGATTTCCCCTTTGCCTTGTGATAAAATGGAAGCTCCCTTTTCATCTTCCACCACATGTGTCTGCTCCTCCTTAAGCACCACATCATGACTTGCCATGTTTTTCTTAGCCTCAGGGTTGTAATACTTATAAGACCTTTTATCCCTACTATACCCTAAGAAGATACATTTGATGATTTTTGGTCGTAGCTTATTTCTCATCCTATTTGAAACATGTACATAACATTCACTTCCAAATACTTTAAAATGGGAAAAATGGCTTTTTACTAGTGTAGGCCTCTTGTGAAGTCTTTCCATCAAGTGTCTTGGTGTAACTTCAATTCAAGGTGGAGACATTAGTGTTAACAACCTCTATCCACAATTGATTTGGCAAACCCTTTCCCTTCAACATGCGTTTGCCATCTCCAAGGTTCATTTTGACATTCTACAACACCATTTGTTGTGTGAGTTGATGCTCGATTCCTTTACTATTGAAAAAATTTTCAAATTCTATTGATGTAAACTCATCACCATCATATGTATTAAATTTATTCATTGTCTTCTCCATTTTAGTTTCAACAAGCTGAATCCATTCTTTAAACTTACCAAAAGCTTGAGCTTTATCATGAAGGAAGTACCCCCACATCTTCTCGCTAAAGTCATTGACAAGTAACATGAAGTAGGGAGATCTATCGAAGGCTTGTGTAGGCATTTTTTCACACAAAGCCAGCATGCACCAACTCTAGAGGATAGCTTGCTCTGTTGTTGATTTTTTGTGGAAATGCCTTCTTTGTTGCTTGCCCATTATGCAAGCTTCATATGGTAACAATAAGTCGTAACAAACGAGAGCTATGTCAATAAATGAGGAATCATTAGTCAAGAAACAAGAAAATTATGCCTTATCTTTCAAAGCCCTTTATACTAGTATACATATATTTCAAAAATATTTTGAAAACATGTGTTACATTTTTATCATTTTTTGAAAATTTTGGAACTCAAAATGTGCCAGAAATTCCAGTCTAAGTACATTGATATTTCCAAAATCTATATGTAAAATATAAAAGAGATTAAAAATTGCATACAGAAGATAAAGATTGAAACTTGTATTCGAAGGAGGATTTTGGATAGCGAATTGATTATGCTACACAACATGATTTCATCATGCAAATTGCTTTGGAGAATTTGTGTAAGCAACAAAAAGATCATAGATTTTCAAATCAAGCCACAAATTTTTTCATCTATGTCTACACCCCCCCTCATTGGATGCATTTGTTTCAGTATGAGATTGTTGCAAGCTCTATTTTATTTCTTCTATATCAACAAGAGCCTTATCCTCATCAAGTACAACCAAGTTCTGCAAGATCAAGCACATATCTTCTTCTTTTTTATTATGATTAGCTATCTCAGATAGATCTAGAAGTTTTTTCTTTATCATATTGATGGTTGCTTTCTCAAAGTGCCCTGTTTTTGTTAAGACAAAATCATAAACAAGAATATCTACTTCATCAATTTTAAGATTAGATACTCCAAATATTCTTTTTACTTTTTGAACCCGATTGTTTGGTGTCACATACCATTTCTAAAGTGTACCCACCTATGAATGCATTACTACTTTTAGTATAATACCAATGGACTGTCAAAATGGCTGTTCTATCTTGAGCAATATCCTTAATGACATCTAAAGCATTTGCAATCCATAATGGATTAGTAGATTCATCACCATCAACAAGGATTGCAATAAGCTAGATTTCTATGCCATCATGCTTCAATCTATTTTGTCATCCGTGACCTTCATAAATATTCCTTTCTAGTGAGTGTATTAAACTTTGAAGTGTATCTAAATTATGGTCCACATTCAATCTTTGTGTGCTAAAATCCTGGGTGAATGGAATGTCACTTGGTCAATGTCCTGCAATGTTATCCTTTATAATCTATTCTTGATGGTTAAAAAAACCATCCCACCAAGATACATCTTGATCCCCAACATATTTTTTCACACGCTCAATCTATCTCTTCTTTTCAATAAGTAAATGCATCCACCTTTTAATTTCCTCAACCATATTTCTACATTTTTCCATATTGTTTTTATCTTCATATGGTGATCGTTTTGCACCATAAACAATGAAATTAGGAACATGCAATAAAAATCTGCATCCATCCTTGGGCTCCCACCCATGAGAAGATGAGTATTGCTTTGCAAATAAAAGAGTGATGTCATCATGCCTCCTCCTCAAGAGTACATGGTTGAAACTAATATTGTTCAACAGAGCACTGTTATCAAGACCTCGTGAGAAAAACTGCTTGAAGTCATAAGTCTATGTAAGATGTTGAACTTTAGGTTTTGGAGCATACGCTTTAGAAATCAACATAGATAATATTGGAAGAGTAAAATCATTATAGCATGCTTATCTCTTACAATGTGATCATCAGTGCTCCCAACTAAAATAAAATTTTACCTTAACCTTCGAAAACATTTGTCTATCAACAATCATGCATAAATATCCAAAGATTGTAGAATTTTTATTCTCTCTTGCAATATTAGCAAGCTTCAAATATAGAGTTGGTGGCAACTGACCCTCCCATGATTGCAGAACTTTAGAATCACAATGATAGTAAGGCTTGGATCATAATGCACATTGGGATATGTGAAGAATGTTGAGAATATGAGAGTGCATCTCCTTTTTGTATCTTGGAGTCACTCTATTTCCATTCCATTTCCATTTTATATTATATCCTTTGTATTTTGGTACCTTGCCATTTGCTTCTACCATTGTATTCATTCTCTTTTGAGGGGAATTATCCCACATGAGATGTACTTTGGAGAGCCCCTCCCAAATCCATATAAGAAGGGCCTCTGCCCCCATTTGTACTTGGTTAGAAGTTTGAGGAGCCTACTCCATGCTCTTGGCAAGCTCATTTCTAATCCATATGAATTTACCCATTTCTTGGTCTACTCTCTTTGAGTCTCTCACACTCTTTCTTTTGTGAGTACACTCTTCTTTTCATTTTGCTTCTACGCATGTACTCTCTACATAGTATCAAAGCGCTAGGTAGAGGTCTTGGTGGTGCGTTTGGTGGTCATTTTGGTGGTGGTGTTGGTGCATGAGTTTGGTGATGTTGCTCTCCTCCCATTTGGAGAAGCTTTTTGCAATCAGTTTTACTCTTTAGGGCTTGATTTTTCCCATTTGCCCACCCTCCCACCCTTCTTCTTTATCATTTGTATCCCCTTTAAGCCCATTTTCCCCTCCCACCCACCCTCTTTTGTGGAACGTGCTACTAGTTGGTTTCATTGTTGTTCTCATTGTTATGGTTGTTTTCATGGAGTTGATGGTGATCCTCAACATTTAAGTGTTTATAAACACTTTGATGTTTGGTGTTAATTAGTGTTGACAACTTCATTTTCTATCGTCATCTCCTAAATAACTTAAAGCGGGTGCACTTCATCGTTTGGTGGTCCTCATAACCATAGCTTATGCATTGTTACTCTACTCATTGAACATTGTCATATGTGTAGTATGTCCATGTTCGCATGTGAAGACGGGGCAATGCTATGAGATTTTGATGGAACCTCG
This sequence comes from Ceratopteris richardii, assembly GCA_020310875.1. Classification (NCBI taxonomy): domain Eukaryota; kingdom Viridiplantae; phylum Streptophyta; class Polypodiopsida; order Polypodiales; family Pteridaceae; genus Ceratopteris; species Ceratopteris richardii. Next base: position 113,020,268 of record CM035429.1, on the reverse strand, counting down.
TGAAGAGACACCATCCAACTAGTGTCTTGTTGCAGCAAAGACATAACCCCCTCCGACAAGCTTAACTCATATGTGCATCTCTCTGTGTATGGTTGCAAATGAAATGCACCATAGTCTATTCAGAAGTAGTCTACTGAGAAGTATTCTATTGAGAAGTAGTGACATTTGTGGATCACATGCACCATCTCTGACTTAGAGAGAGAGAGAGAAAGAGAATGAGAGAGATCTGCACCTTCTCTATTGCAGAGAGAGAATGAGAGAGAGAGAGAGACAAAGAGAATATATTCTACTGCACCTGTTGATGTGCATCTTCCATCACTAATTAACAAGTTTGAAGTTCATGTGTTGAATGAGTACGTGAATTGTGCATCTACAGCAACTGCACTCGAGCCATCGATACTTGCACATCTCCTCCATGTCAGACAGTGAATCATCTATGTGTCCTAGAGCAAGGAGAGAGAGAGAAAGAGAGAGGGACACCTCATTGTACTGCTCTTTTGAAACTCATGCCGCTTCTTGTCTAGAGATGCCCCAATAGATCAACTGGCTCTAGCAGGATTCACTGCTACACATGTTGCAGCATCTGTGCTCAAGATTCTTGGTCGATCACATGAATCCCTAGATATTACGCAATAATATGTCATGGCTTGTAGAAGGATACTTTGTAGATGAGTATTACTCTAACAAGTTGTAGGATTATGTACATTCAAAGAAAGAGTCAGTTAGCTTGGGAAGCAGCAAAATGCTTTATAATTGGTGGATTTTTGCTAGACTATACAACTATCTTCTAGCCATATACAACATGCATTGTGAGGTTTAATGGTCAGTTTTAAGTCAAAATCATGGCAAGAAATCTCTCTAATCATAGGTGTCTAATAAACTAAATAGTTACCTTCTAGCCATTTTTGCTACACATCTCTGCTACAGTGAGATAACAAGAAACCACTCTATGCCATTTTCCTTGCTGCCATAGCTAGGCCATTATCTCCTTTGGCAGTTGCAGAGTGAGCGCAATACCTATGACGTCTCTAGTTGTGACAGAAAAACTAACAAATTTGCATTCGGTGTAGAAGAAGCACTTCACGTGGTTTCATTAATTTCACCTAGAGGGAAGCACAAGTGTTAAAGTAGATTACATATATGTGATGTCACACGCATATTTCTTGGCACTATTTTATGTGCTCAGATGAAGCGCTTGGCACAATTTTCCTGCAATCATTCTCCAAGCAACAGTAATAGACTGGTGGCTGATATCAACTGGTGACGAAAAGTTGCATACTTCGACTACTCCAAATATAGCAATATAGTTAGCTTAAATTTTTGTCACGCATTTACGTGGAGCACACTATAGTATCTACATTCAAAATTCTTTTCTAAAAAATTGCCATGGCCTTGCCAGTGCACCATTATTTGATATTTCTCTATTTTAGAGGGATCACACAGTAATTATTTTCTGATTTGCTAATGCAAGGGAGCACATGATTTCATGTGGTGGTGATCATATGGCGAATGTGTGTCCCAATGTAACACAACTACAAGCCAATCCCAGTGGCCAGTACTATACCATTGAGAGATGATACACGAATCACACGGCTCCAGACTGCCCATACAACAAACAAGTAGTATGACAGAACTACCCGCAAGCATACTCGCAACCAGGTAGGTATCAAGGCCAATACAATGCTCAACCTCATTACTACATGCCTCCTCAAAACTATCCTTATCAGGCTCAACAGAGACCACAACCTGTTTTAGCTCAGCAGCCGCCCCCACAAGCTAATGTTATCCTAGTCAAATATGCTGCTGTAGAAGAAAACCTCAATAGGGCTTTAGTGCCTTCTTCACCCCCGATCACGGAGAGTGATCCAAATTCTAACAGTTTTGACTCTACTCATGTAGATAGTCCACCTACATATTATTTAGAGTCACCAGAACATGTGGAAACATATCAATACGATAGTCCACCATTGGAACCCAGTTGGGAGCCCAATTATGCTAATGTGATGTATGCCAACCCTAATCCGCAGCCCCAATTGAGACAACAAAGACCACAAGGCCCTAGAGGACCATGCTTTAGATGCCAAGGAGATCAGTTCATAAAGGATTGTCCACATCCTTCGATAGAAGGACAATCACAATACTATAACATACACGGCTTTTGTGCCAAGTGTGGTAAAGAGCATGTCATAAAAGATTGTCCCAAAAACCCCGCTAATGCATCAAAAGTGACACCCATCAATGTGATAGGTATTGTGCACAACAGAGATGGATCCAACCCTACATACGTGCCTATCCAAGCTATAACAAGACCCCATGCGCTCTTACAAAATCAACAGCTTAATCCTAAGAAAATAACTAAAAGTAGCAAAGTTGGAGAGTCTAGTAACAAAAAGACGAAATCTTGGAAAGATTCTAGAGAAAGAATTAAGAGGAAATGGAGTAAAAAGATAACTGAGTTGGAAGGAGGCCTCAAGGAATCCTGAGCTAAAATCCTAGAGTTGACTTCTCAAGCAGCTAATCAGGAGAACCTAGCTCAGAAATCAGGATGAGTTCTAGCAGAACCCATGCTAGAAAACCTAGACATGATGTTTCGTGCATATCAGGCTAGACTAAAGGAAGGACCCCAAATAGCTGAAATGAGTAAGAACTACCCTCGAGTAGATTTAGAAATTGAAAGAACTAAACTTTGCATGAAGATGGTAGAATTAGCACAAACTATGTTCGAAGCCTCTCGTTATCTTAATTGGAATAACATGGCAAAACCAGAATTACACTTTCAAGGACTACTGGAGAGGTTAGAATACTTGATTGATAGCAAGGAGAAAAAGAATCTGCATAGGAACCCCAGTGTCTCAGAGACCCAACAAAAGAATGCACCATCCCTGTCTTAAGTACCAAATACAGAGGGTGAAGACAACCTGTCTTCCATACATAGGTATTCACATGAATTTCTAAGAGAAATCCAAGAAGAGAAATGGAGAAAAGAACAAGAAACCCATCCTCCTATTCAAGAAATAGACGACTTGCAGGAACAATTTCCCTAAGACATCCCCTCTATCTACGATGATGTAGAGGAAGAACAACTGAGTGAACACACAGATTTTGAATCCAATTCTTTGCAAGAATTACCTCAGTTCACAGGACCTTGGGAAGCCAAGTCTATTAGCATGAGAGCACCCACGATAATAGTGAGGAATGAAGGCTCAGTGATTCCTAGAAACACGGAAGTGATAAAGAACACCAAAGTACAATGCCATCTCACTCTGGAGGAATTATTGAAGCTTAAACCAGAATTGTGGAAACATGTAGCAAATCAATTCCCTGAGCTTGCTACTACCCCCTCACAAATAGGATCACACAAGAAGGTACCAGACATACCCGTGGAAAGAATTGGAGATTTAAGCGAAGGAGAGGAAGGTAACACTTATCTTCCAATAGCCCATCAGGGCTACACCACCAAAGCCATCTTAGATTCAGGAGCCGGAGTAGCCATCGCTACTACTGCTTTATGGAAACATTGGGGTAAGCCAGCATTAAGACCCACCAGGATGAAGCTACAAATGGCTGACGGACATATAAAGAAACTATTAGGCTTATTGGAAGGCATATCTCTCACCACTTGTGGTGTGGAGTTTGAGCATACTTTTTCTATTTGTGATTTTGGGAAAAATCATGCTTACAAGATGATTTTAGGACGACCATTCATGCATCAATTGCAAATCGTACAAGATTGGGGAACAAATTCGTTATACTTGCAACATTTAGGAGTGACTACTAAAGTCAATCTTAAAGACTATTCCCATTGAGATGTACCCCCAATACAATGGAATACCATCCATAAGACACAAGAAGAAACAGAATCAGTGCACTCATTGGAATCAGATCCCTCATGGTTGCACGAGGATACTCATCTATGGATGTCTAAGGTAGCCAAACAAGAGGAAGAATGGTTCGAAGCTAGGACTTTAGGTTCAGAACAACATCCACGAACTCTTCAAGACCCAGCTTATGCACCTATAGTATTTCCAAACGAGGAATTTGAGCCTCATGGTTGGGCAGAAATTTTAGCAACAATGGATGTAGCCATCAATGAAGAACAATGGACACCCCACTGTGATGAGGATGGCTATGACATCTCAATCTTCACAATAGAGCCAATCATGTGTGATTCAATTATAGAAGAATGTGAACCTAACAGTGATGCATTCGAGGATGCAAGTGACTTTGATCTAGAGTCAATTATTATGGACCCTCCATTTGCATCAGATGAGGAATATTTCTATGAGGTAGAAGCTCACCCTCAGAGACACGAAGAAATTATGAATGATGTGAGGTTAACCACACAAGTGACTGCCAAAAGTGAAGGTAAGAAAAGGAAGAAGAAAGAAACCATGTCAGAGGAAGAAGAATCTTTGTTTGAGGTTCCTGAGAACTTCAAGAAGTATGAACTAGAAGATAGAAGAATGATGGTACAAATGCTTAAAAGAAAAGCTGATGTTGGAGAAGTATATGATAACCGAGAGAAAACCAAAAAAATCATAGTCACCATAGAAAGAGGAAGAAAAATGTACATACATAGGGCATGATTTGACAAATGAAGAAGAAGAAAAATTAGTTGCCCTATTACGAGAATATAGAGATGTGTTCGCTTGGAGTTACAAAGACTTGAAAGGAGTAGACCCGGATATATGCTCCCATAGAATCCCTATGACTCCAGATGCAAAGCCTACGAAACAGAAACCGTACACGTACAATGATAACTATGCTGCGAAGATTAAAGAAGAAATAGATCGTTTGATAGAAGCAAGATTCATTTACGAAATTGAGCATACCGAATGGGTATCCCCCATTGTGATTGTGCCCAAAAAGAATGGAAAATTACATGTGTGTATTAACCTTAAAAAAGTTAATGCGGCCACGATTAGAGACAGTTATCCTCTTCCTATCACGGAACATTTATTGGAAAGAGTTGCGGGAAAGGAAGTTTATAGCTTTCTTGATGGTTTCTCAGGCTATAATCAAGTAGCCATTGCTCCAGAAGATCAGAATAAGATGGCTTTTGCCACAGAATGGGGCATATTTGCATTTTGCGTGATGCCATTTGGGCTCACAAATGCACCCACCACTTTCCAGTGACTTATGTGTCATGTTTTTAAGGAATTCTTACGCAAGAATTTGGAAGTCTATGTCAATGACATATGTACTCATTCGAATATGATGCAGACTCATATCCCAAAATTAAGACAAGTATTTGACAAATGTCGAGAATATCAAGTTTGTTTGAACCCAGAAAAGTGTGTTTTCATGGTCAGACAAGGCAAAATTCTAGGACACATTGTGTCAAAGAACGGAATCTCTACGGATGAAGAAAAAGTAAAAGAAATGCAGATCTACCTATACCAAATAACGTAAAAGAAGTACAGGCATTTATGGGTCATTGTGGTTATTACAGACGCTTCATACATATGTATGCAATCATAGCCAAGTCTTTGTACTCTCTTTTGACCAAGTTTGAATGGACAGATGAGTGTGAGAATTCATTCAATGAACTTAAACAACGTTTGTGCTCGGCACCAATATTAGCAACCCCAAATTGGAGCAAGCCATTCCATGTACATGTGGATGCATCCAACTATGCCATAGGATGTGTGTCGGCACAACCCTCGAGTGAAGGTAATATAGACCTCCCCATAGCTTACGCGAGCAGACAGTTGAACACAGCAGAAAGAAACTACACCACTACAGAACGAGAAGGATCCGGAATGATCTATGCAGTCAAGAAATTGAGGCATTACTTGTTGGCAAATAAGTTCAAGTTCTTTACTGATCATCAAGCGTTATTGTACTTAGTCAATAAGCCATGTAACATAGGACGACTGATACGTTGGTTTCTATTACTCATGGAGTATGACTTTGAAGTAGTAGTCAGGAAAGGAAAGACACATCTAAGAGCTGACCACCTTTCAATATTAACCACAGGAGAAGCTCCTCAAGGGATAGCGGATGAATTACCTGATGCATATCTGTTTAACTTGGAGATAGTACCAGAATGGGCTAAGCCGATTGTCCCTATTCTCACATATGGACCCAAGAATCCTAGGATAAGGATCAAAGAAGGAGAGATTACCAAGTCTCAGAGATATCAAATCATAGTAGGAAGTATATATAAACAAGATAATCAAAAGATTCTTGCTTGTTGTGTAGATGAATCAGAACATGCGAATTGATTGCAATTAGCACACATAGGTGCATTAAAGCAACATCATTCAAAATATCGTACATTGCATACTCTGCATAGACTAAGAGTATATTGGCCTTCTATGGAAGCAAATGTCTACAAGATGTGTAAAGAATGCCCTGTTTGTTGTGAAAGACCACCAGTAGAACATGCTACATTATATGTGTGTCTCTCACACTAGAATGGAGTGAACCTTTGGTGACGTACTTGAGGAAGAACACATTCCCTCAAGGAATGACCTTAGCATGACAATGCAGTCTAGAGCACAAAGCTCAAGACTATTCCCTTATTGGCAACAATCTATACAAACGAGGACGAGATGGATACCTAAGACAATGTGTTCATGAGAGCGATTATTTGAACGTACTAGAAACTGCACACCAAGGTGTTGCAGGAGGTCATTTTGGCCCCGATAGGGTAATCAAAGCCATATTGTTTGCAGGATTATGGTGGCCCACTCTTAACATGGATGCACATACCTATCTTAAGAGATGTGATGTGTGCCAGAGAACTCAATTTCCTACTCGCAGAGATGAAATGCCATTGAAACCCATGATGGGAGGACGTGCATTTTCGAAGTGGGGTATAGACTTTGTAGGACCCATTAACCCCCCTGCAAAAGGAATTCATGCTGAATACATCATAGTTGCAATAGATTATCTTACCAAATTGGTAGAGGCCAAGGCCACAAAAAAGAATGATACACACATGAATGCAAAATTCTTATTTGAAAATGTCTTTGCAAGATATGGATTGCCTATAGAGTTAGTGAGAGATCGAGGAACTCACTTCATAAACCAATTCATTGAATATTTGTTACAGGATTTTATGGTGATTCACAAGAAATCCGCACCATATCATCCTCAGGCCAATGGTCAAGTAGAAAGCACTAACAAGATCCTTTGTAACGTACTGACAAAACTCGTGAACAACAAACGTTCAGATTGGGACAAACAGTTACACCATGCTGTTTAGGCATATCGAGTGGCCTACAAGACTATACTCAATGCAACTCCCTTTCAGATGGTTTTTGGTCAGAATGCTATGCTTCCTTTGGACTTCTTGATATGACTCTTAAGGTTGCACAAGAACATCAGTGGACCGGCCATGAATTGTCATCAAGAATACTGGACTTGGAACGATTAGAAGAAACCAGGCTGAAAGAAGTAGCAGGTATATATGCAACAAAGAAGCGACAGAAAGCCTATTTTGATGCACATGTGAAAGACAAAGGCTTAAAAGAAGGAGATTTAGTCTTGGTGTATACGCTGAAACAACATGCACAAAAATTAGAAAAGCGAGGTTATGGACCTATGATCATTAACAGACTCTCAACAAGTGGAGCGGTACAATTAGCCACCTTAGAAGGAGACATAATGCCTAATTACATTAGTGGCTGTAGAGTCAAGCTTTATCAGGAACCTCTTATTGAGGATATGCTTAGAAGACTCATGTTGGCAAAGAAGCGTAAGGAGGAAGAAAAAAGAATATGAGCTGAAGCTCAGGCAGAAGCTATAGAACGCATTAAGCACATGAAGCTAAGAAGACAAGACTAGGGAGAGAACATTATCACCATTTGGAAACAACACCCAGATACCCCATGGCCATGTGTCAAGTTAAGTCAACCACTCATCCTAGCATAGTGGACAAGAGACCATTCATTAGAGTCAGGCTAGAGCACGGCAACCCTTGCCAGGAGCTCAGGGCTTTAATTGACTAAGGTGCTGCAACTAGTGCGATTAAATGGTCCCACTATAAGGACTCAGGAATAGAAATGCGGCCAATTGAGGCATACCTCATAGGGTTAGGAGGCATGGAGACCCCTTGCATGGGTGAGGTGGACCTTCCTATCCTCATACGTGATGTGACCATGACAACAAATTTACTCGTGTGCCATGATGATGACCTGATAGAACCCCTAATCCTTGGCCAAGATTGGCTATACGATCAGTCAGTGGACCTAAAACTTAGACAAGGCTCCTTGCAGATTGGAACCTTAGATTAGTAGTGAGTGATACCACTTGACTTCCCTAACAACACTCCACCTGAGGTATGTAATCCTAGACCATATGAACGACAAGCGTCGGAGGACCGAAAGATCTTTGGGCAGATCCCTCGGCTAAGCACGCTCATTCCAAAGTCAACCCATGAGAGCTTGGCGATGGATAGTTGCCAGATAAAAGAGTATCAACAAATTTTCCCCCGGTCTTCCAGCAGCGGACAGGTGGGTTACATCAGCGGTTAGGTGGACTGCATCAGCAGCCACATGGGCATAACACCTTGTAGTGCCCATCCTTCCACACTTACTACGGGCTGGCCTAGATTTCTTATGAAAAACGAAGCACTTCCTAATGGGCAAGTTTCGCAAGTGTTGGATCTCCCTTCTTTTCCAAAGCAGAGTGTCCATCAGACGTCTCAACCTCAAAGTTACCATCTCACATCTCCTCGACCTTCTTCGACCTCTACGAACATTCAACAAATTTGGGTTGCCAAGAAGTACCTAATCAATCGACCCACACCCACGCAGATATGGGTACCCAAACAATGTATTATAGCTCAACACTCGAGCCATGTAACATATACCCCTAAGAAATCCTTTCATCCCTTAATACCACCACATCCAATATCATCTTTTGTTCCTCAGCAGAAACATACCACCCACTCAGCAACTCTTAGGAAGTGGATACCGAAATGTATCCAAAAGCCTCCTCAGAACCCGTTGTCTAACATAACTCCCATCCCTACTAATCTCCATCCTTGTAATAACTCATTCACAACTGAACTTTGTACAAATTCACACACTATCACTCAACATCACTTGTAATAACATCTCATCAAGCAATGTATGCACTATCTAAAGCATGTAGGTGTCTAGAGACCTACATTACCTTTGCAAAAATCATTCCATAAACCACCTCACAACACTTGGCTACACAGGTTACACATCGATTATGGAAAGGGATTGGGATCTCACTTTATTGGGATCATGATTAATTTCCATACTAATGTGCTAATCTTTTGTAGCAGATCTTCTCCACATTCGCATCATTCATCATGCAGACAGAAGGACTGTCTGAAGATGGTCTCAGTGTACCATTGGTCAATTTTGGTGAATTACTGGCTGAGCCATATCCCATGGCTCAACCACCCGAATTTCAAGGATTCTTAGGACCTATGCCAATTGATGATCCTCCCAGGGGATATATAGAAAAAGTTCATCGTAATTCCCATTGGTTTCAAGGTTTAGCAAGACCATTGGCGGATGCAGATTTCATTTTTGATGCCACATTGACTTTTGACAGTAGTAAAAGGGGATAGTATCAGTTCTTCTCCAGAGAATTTGAAGCACTCCAAAATACAGAAGACTTGAAGCACGTTTGGGCTAGAGCAGGCTTTATAGAATACTTAAGTGATCCACTGCCCAAACCAGATTTTTATAGATGTTATTACCTGGTGACCACATTTACAGCCTCCCAGAATAAGGACTTGCTGAGTACTTTCATTTTGCCATCTTTGGTAAATTACCCCCCTTTCAAAAAGTTCTACTTGTCAAAAGATTTGATTCGAGCAGCAATTAAAATCCACGGAACTCACACGCCAACAGAGCGAGAAAGGCTGATTCTAGAGCTGACGAAGCATGGTGATGTTATCAAATGGGAAGACATTTCAGCCATCACACCTGAGCTATCTAAGCCATTACATATATGTATGCAACATTTTTGCATTCCCGGCTCAGGATCATTTTACTATGCCTCACAAGCGTATTTGGTTTGGCTTATATTTGACATGTATTGGGCCCCAAACAGTAGATCTTGCAAGCTTGATTATTGACCAGTTGTATCTAGCACAACACAGATGGGAAAGGAAAAAAGTCATCCATGGATGTTGTGCTCTCACGCGAATTGTATATATGTGCTTGGCATACGATTTGCCAATAAAGCGTGCTATGACGAGTGAAGAATTGAAGGATTTTAAATGAACGGCCAAGAACGCCAAAAAAGCTAGCAAGGGACGAGTAGGAAAGCGCATGCGAGGATCTATCCCATGCCTACAAGTTCCAGAGTCCCCGTCACCTCAACCATCTCTAGAACAGTCACCTATAGAACCCCATGCACCTATACAACCTATTCGCATACAATTGTCATGATCGGTTATCACGGAAGGCACTACCAGTACTGTTACCTCTCAAGAAACCATAGTTTAGGAACCTACCACTACAACAGAAATTCCCACCTCCATTGGTGCGGAAGCATTTACTTTTTTGATACCCAACTTAGAGGTAGAACCAATGAATACCACGTTCGATTTTGAAATGCCGGACGTTTTTTCAAATGAATTTCAGTTTTCAGAAGGACAACTATTCTCTCAGGAGTATGAACGTCCAAGTTACCCTACCACTCCCCCTGATCAACCGCAAGAGCAAGTAGTCTCCAACTCTGAAGAAGAAAGGACAGAAACCAATGACGACGACGGAGACAATGAAGCCAGTCAGGCAAGCCATGAATCTCAAGAGAATGTGCAGACGGATGAACACGAACAACACACTGACACTCAGGGTGACACCAGTAGTTATGAAGATGAGACATTTGAAGCAGTTGCCTACACATTGGCAATCTAGAAGTTATACCGCACCATACAAGCCATTTGGGCGAGCAAAAAACTCTTAGAGGAAGAAAGCCAAGTGCTTGTAGAATAGAAACTCGCCATAGGAGGTTTTGAAGAAGCCTACATCCAAGGTTTCAGAGAACTAGTCAAGTAAGTAGGCACTAATGAAGCATTACGATATTTGCTGAGAAAGCCATTACCACAGTTTGACCCATGCCAAATTCGCTTACTATCAAAACTGGGTCAATATATTCGTGTACCAACAGATACCGAGTCATCACACCAGGCTAGGGAAGCCCGCCTCATTCCTGAAGGATCTTTAGCAGAAGAAATGATCATCATCGACTCCCTGCCCCACACTTCTACTGTACAGACCACCACTGTTGTCGAAGTACCCACCACCCCAACCGCTCCTCTTTCACCTCCCATCCCTCCCGTCTCTCCTATACACCCTGCCTCTCCTAGACCATCCACATCCTTTGATAGTGCGGTAGCAGAAGCCTTCGTTGCCTCAATTCCACTCACCCTCTCCGCACCTACACAACCTAGCCTCCCTCCTAGGAATTCCACCTTTCTATCCAGTCCATTTCTCCATCCTCCATCCCTTCCCTCCCCACCCCTCCAAGACCCCTATTCCCATTTCCACCTCCATTGACCTTCTCCCCCATCTCACCTCCCCGACCCACTGTACTTCCTCTCTCCCCTCTCCACCAAGGAATACAAGAAACCCCATCTATAAATTATTCAGCCACCTTTGTAAATCCTGTATTCACACCCACTCACACACCCACTGTCACTCCACTATTCACAGTCACTGCACTCGACACCATGTCTAGTGACATGGACATATCACCACCCACCGCACCAACACTCACCTCATCCATTTCACCACCACATTTAGGCACATCACATTTTTTCACAATCACCATGGCATCCACTTTCCCATCCCTATTTCCCCTTCCCCTTGCATCAACACCCACACCCACAACATCTTCTCTCACCCTGCCATTAATACTATCACCCACAATCGACACTGCATTCCGTGAAATGTTCGCATGTATGACAGAAATGCGAGATGAATTTGCATCTCTAAGCACCAGTTATCAGACGCTGCAACAAACCATGAATGACTTACAGACGCAGCTAAATTCATCAACCATTGAGAACGCCTCCCTTAACACATGTTACCAAGAGCTATGCCAGGCCTACCACAAACTAGAACTCGAAAGTGAATAGAAGAAAAAAGAGGCCATTACTGATATAGACAATTTATTAAGGGCTCAAACCATTCGCAATGCGATGCTCACTAGAAACATGGGTCTACTCAAACACGTTGTCCCCTCCGAATCCATGAAGATATTATTGGAAGATCATGTCAGACTACTAGAGGATTATGATAGCATGAATGAGGCATATCAAAAGCTTAGAGAAGAACACAAAATATTACAGTTAAGAGCACCAGTACAACAAGTATCACCAACTCCTGTGGCCACATCTCCTGAAATCATAGAGGAACTCAACACTTTACGTGCCGACGTATTGACTCTTCAAACACAAAATAGCAGCATACGAAGCACCCTCTAGGCCAGATTCCCCATCGAAACTACCAGTGGATGAAGAAACAGTAACTATCCTGGTGGAGGACACTTTTGAAGAAGCTTATGAACCCCAACCCATCCCAGGCGAAAGAGTCACGGCCAAGGGCCAGACCACATTTGAACTCCCTACCCCCGCGTGGATGAAGACTGTAGAAGAACTTGGCAAGACCCACTCGACATGAGTGGAAGCACAATTACATGCAATGGCTATGATAGAAGAACAAATTTTACAATCCCCTTATTTCGCTCACTTGGCCCCTCGCAGATATATTTATGGGCATGAGCTACAATATAAGCCATATTTAATGGCAGAATATCAGCTAGCCATCAAAAAGGAAATAGGCAAGAAACCCTCCCACGCAACTCAGTTTGAGCCTGATGATTTGCCACCAGAAGCGCAGAGCAGAGAAATATTTCAACTAACTTGGCGCCATGACTTATTACAGGAATATCCAGAAATGATGAGCACATGGGCCAAGGCACCACTCCATTTAAAATATAATCCATGTTGGGGACCGATACCACGACGCCGCTCCTGGAAGGCCTTTGCAATCAAAGTACAGAACAACAAGCAATGCCAGGACTTGCTCAATTACCCGTACTTCACACCACCCCGTGGACCACCCACTGTTGGATGATGGCAACGATTCGCCACTGGCTCCCTCGCTTATGATGAATGGATGATGTACCAGCGCATATGACTGTCAAAATATTTGACATGATGCAAATAGTATTCAAAGTCTTCCGTCGCGTCAAGGCACCACATGTGAACACCCTGGGATTCAAGCATGGCAATCAAGATTCCGCTTATGATATGAGTACGACACCATCGCTCCGGGTGTTTCATGTTCGGCATTGTCATCAAATATTAACCGGCGTGCTATAAAATGACCTTCGAAGAAATGTTCACTACCGGTTTTTTGAGAATACCATTAAGAGGTGTTCATAAGTAGGCCCACACACTTACTTCAGTTATTTGCCTATGAACAACTGGTGTACTCTACGCACTGCAGACTCCCACCACCAGAGGAACCTCAAGCCATCGATTGGGAAAAAATCGAAGCCAATCTTGCAAGAGGTATCTGCATTTCAAAGCACACCCTTACTCATGACCTACTATAGAATTATATCCGACAGACCCCACGACACGGTACTATCGAGGACGACAGAAGCGAGAGGGAGGGGGATGTTGGCAGTAGCCAGAGGCACAGACGACACATAAGTATGTGAAGGCGGACCACAATGAAGTAGTGGGGAGCCAGTCGGATTATTTTTTCAAACAAATATGTTTTAAAATACTTTTTCCAAAACCATCAATAATGATTTTCATCACTCTTGTATCATATGTAACATAGAACAACCACTTTTGTAATGAAATGTTCCATTTTGTGCGAGTCGAGGAGTCCTCAAGCTTGAGGAGCTTAGGTAGAATGAGCCTACCAATTTTGGTTATTTTTAGACTTCGTTTACCCCTTCAAATAGCACTTAGAACCTATTTTTTAACTATGCCAATCACTAGATGTGAAACCGATCAAAACTAGTCTAGAATCTATAAAACGAGCTAGAGAGCTCATTTTTGGGGTTAGCTAATGTAGAATTGTATGAGCTAGTGTGAGCTTGAGCTTGTAATTGAGATATTGAGTAATAGAGTCTATTTTCCTACCTTCCATTGTGTCTTGATTGTCTCTTCATTGTGTGTGTGTATGTGTGTGTGTATGTGTGTGTGTGCATCTCTATGATTCTCACCTTCACTCTCACTACATCTCACATTCACGATCTTCATATCACTCCTATCTCTTCCGCGGATTGACATTAAGGAGGTGGAGCTTCTTAACGTGGTACTTACCATTGTGCTAGAGCAACACCTCATTAGGACCAGCACTAGACTACCCACCTGTAAAAAGAGGAAGCAAAGTATCATACATGTCTTTGGAGCTAACATATGTCTTAGTACATGAAAGCAATGGCTGAATAGCATCTTCCACAAAAACAACATCACGGCTAACCAAAATGTGTTTAGTCTGTGGATGATACAGATGATAGCCTTTACTTTCAGAACTGTACCCAACAAAAATACATCTTACTCTTTTATCATCCAATTTTTTGCGATGTTGTTCATGCACTAATGCATATGCCAAACAACCAAAAACACGCAAATGTGCAACAGATGGCTTGTGATCATGCCAAGCCTCATATGGAGTGATAGATTGAAGAACTTTAGTGGGACACCTATTAAGTACATATGCTGCACACATGACAGTCTCAAGCCAGAAACTATGTGGTAAAGTCCTGACTCTTGACCATACACCTCTCCATCTCCATGAGTGACCTGTTCTTTCATTTAGCAACTCCATTCTGTTGAGGTGTATATGGCACTGTGCACTGGTGTTCTATCCCATATTTAGCCTGAAGTGCATTAAAATCAGAAGACCTATCATATATTCTCCCCCTTGCTTTTACATGCTGAAAGATTTTTAGCCAAAACCAAAAACTGTTTGAAGCACATGAACACTTCGGACTTTGCCTTCAATCGATATACCCATGCATGCCTGGAAAAATCATCGATGAAAGTCACGAAGTAAAGATAATTTCCAAAAGAAGGTGTTTGCATAGGACCACAAACATCACTATGTACAAGCTGCAATTTCTGAGTAGCCTGAACTGAACCATCTTTTGGAAAGGAGGAGCATTGCATTTTGCCCAAAATACAGCCTTCACAAACATGTTATCCCAGTGCCTCAAGTTTGGGCAAAGAGGACACCATTTCAGATTTCTGCAGGTGTAGCAAACTAGCAAAATTTAGATGACCAAAGCATGCATGCCAAAGCTTTGCATCTGATATAGCCTGCGAATCATGTACTGCACATGCCAAATCATTTACAGATCTTTCATAGTCTATGAGCTTATATAGCCCACGGCATAGAATGCCAGAAGCAATAATCACGTTGCCATTTGACAGATCATGAACTGTACATCTATCATCAACAAATTTCATAGCCAAGTCAATCTTGGCTAATGCAGAAACTGATAACAGATTTTTCTTGATCCCTAGCACAAACAAAGCATGTGACAAAGTGAAAGAACTACCATCAGCAGTAGTCAAAATGATCTTATCAACTCCCATAATAGGATAAGAGGAGTTGTTGGCGCATGTAACAGTATTTCTTGTAGGGGCAGGCTCGAGTGAAGAGAAGAAACTGCACTGCGAGGTAATATCTTTGGTCGCCCCACTGTCAAAGTACCAAACATCTGAGTCTATAGCAGACATGCATTGCTCATGAGAAGATGGGTCAAAACTGCAAACAGTAATAAACGCCCATTCTTCTTCCTGCACAAGATTAGCAGACTCCGTTTTTGCTGTAGAGGCTTGTGCAACAACCATTCGTGCCTCTTTCTTATTTGCCTCTTTAGTAGCCAATTTTGGACAGTTCTTTATGATATGATCATTTCCTTTACAGTACTTGCAAAACAATTTCTGCTTTTTTGATTTTTTCTCATCTTTATCTTGGTTCCTCGAATGTGTAGCATTTGCAAATTTCTACTTACTAGTGGAAGAGCTCCATTTTCCTTTGCCCTTCTAATTAGGCAGGAAAGCTTGATCTGCAACATGCATAATGGACCTATTCTGCCTAGACTCATCCCCCTGCAACAGAATAGAGACTAACTCCTCAAATGACAAGGCATTTGGATTGCCTTTCATCATCAACTAAAGAGTAGAAGCAAAAATCTGATATGAATCAGGAAGACCATTCAAACGGTCGAGTGAGCTATCTCATATAACCTCATCAGCAAAAATCAATTGTTCCTTCAAGTCTTTCATCTTTGTTAGAAAACTGTCCATGGAGTCACCTTCATTCATGCCTCCAACTGTTTCCGGAGGTAAGCAACACAAGCCTCATTCCTAGCTTGGTACAATGTGGTAAGAGTATCCCAAGCATCCTTAGCTTTTCTGCAAGAGTGTATGTTAGGAAGAATGGCACGTTTAACAGACAAAGCTATCAATGCATGTGCCTGAGCATCTCTGCCATCCCAATGAATCTGCTCTACAATAGCTGCAGTAGAACCCGCAGCACGAACACGAATATGCAGAATATCATCATCTTCGATACCTTCTTCATCAGCTTCAGTACCTGCAGTTGTAATAGTTGCAAGTATGATAGGACATTTTTCAACATCCTGCATAATGTTCCACAGTCCTTTTGCAACCAATACATGTCGCGTCATATAAGCCCACAACGAGTATTTGGTACCATCCAACTTATCCTCAACAACCAACATACAAAATGCATCACTGCTTTCGGCCATGGCCGGTGACTAAAATACCTTGATGCAAAAAATTGACTGTATCTCAAAAAGTTAAACAGAACTACCCAGACGAATTCCGCTAGACCTATAGCAGACTTCGAGATGCTTATATTGGCGAACAGAAACTGGTATATACCTTTGGCACAAAAAGATGAAATAGCCTGCACAAGCACTACGATAGTGCATTCAGAGGCCAAAACCAGCTCAAATCGTGATTTCGGCACCACATAGCGAAGCTGTTTTGATCTCAAAAACACGTTGAGTATGCTCGCCAAAATTCGTGCGATTTTGAGACTACAACCGGAGGAGTTTCGATGACACCCTAGATGAAGCGACGTCCTGCTCTGATACCAATTGTTGGAGTTAGACGTCTGCGAAAGCACGTGAACAGCACAAGGAAGAAGAAGAATCTTGGAGCACAACACACAATACTGAATGTATTACTAGGGAATGTACAAAGATGAATAGCCCATTAGGGCAATAGGCATATATACAAGCCGGGGGAAAAGACCTCCTAAAGAGGGAAAAAAGTGCCCCGGCGGTCCTAGTGTGTTCACACACATCACTACCTAAATATATCAACAAGTTTTATTCTCTCTCGACGGTCACTCACTTTGGCACTAAGTGCCCCTTCCTTCTAACATCAAGCAATATAAGAAGAAAGTGTTTGTGTGATCTGGGAGGCTATTCTGAGCCCCCAAAGTGTTTCTCAATGCATTTGGGCTACTCTAAGCCCCTCTTGTTGTGTCACATCGATTCATCTCTATTGCCTTATCCAATGCAAGGCTATTCTAAACCCCCCTCTCAAGGTGTCTACTTCATTTTTGGTGCAAGTATAGAGCTAATCTAAGCCCCCACCCCTACCCAAAATCAATTTGTAAATCAATTTTTATCGCAAATGTGGTAACTTCGTTTCAATGGCAATAATGTCAACGATTTCAAATGCCACATCATCCAGTCAATTATATTTACCCTCGTTTACGCTCATATTCATGCCAAAAGATGAAAAGCTAAATGGCACAAATTACAACCTATGGAGGGATACATTCAGGGCCTATCTCTATACAAATTTGTTGTATGAGGTAGTCGAAGGCACAAAACGAGAGCCTGATAAGGATATCGACCTAGGAGCTTGGAACATATGGAATGTAAAGGACAAGTGAGCATTAGGCCAACTTCTCCTAGCATGCAACGAACTGACAAAGGGTCACATCACTGCATGTAAGACCTCAAAAGAGGCTTGGGACATTCTAGCCAATTTATATGAGGATAAAACACTTTCCAAGATCTATGCCTTAGAAGCCAAATTTCACGATCTCACTGTAGGTCCATAAGACACAATCACAAAATTTATAGCCCAATTTGAAGATTATCAACGCAAGTTAGCACTTTGTGGATGACAAGTTTCAAGTGAAGACATGGCTATAAGATTGCTTAACAAGCTTCCTAAGTCCTATGAAACATTTGTGACTACTCTATATAATAGAGGTCAAGCACTCACTTGGGAAGAAGTGAGGAGATTGTTGCTTCTTTATGAATCTCGACAAAAGACCCAAGCTACCCAAGAAACAACTATGAAGGCTAAATCCACCTTCCAGAAGAATAAAGGACAAAAGGGAGATCAAGAATC
Source organism: Ceratopteris richardii (assembly GCA_020310875.1). Taxonomy (NCBI): domain Eukaryota; kingdom Viridiplantae; phylum Streptophyta; class Polypodiopsida; order Polypodiales; family Pteridaceae; genus Ceratopteris; species Ceratopteris richardii. The sequence continues at coordinate 113,001,892 of CM035429.1, read as the reverse complement.
AAAGGAAAAAGGCAAGAAGAAGTTCACTTGCAATTTTTATGGCAAGTCTAGCCACATCGAAAAATACTGCTTCAAGAAGAAGAACAAGGATAATTCTAAGTCTGCTTCAAAAACCGAACATCACTCTCACTGCACAAGTGAAGATCTCTTTCTCACAACTGAACACAAAGCACTTGTAGCATCCACTCCCAAGAAAAAATGGATTTTTGATAGTGGTCCTTCATCACAAATGTGTAATGACAAAGATGATTTTCATGAGTTTGAAGAGCATAAAGGTCAAGTGTATCTTGGGAACAACAAGTGCATTGAAATCCAAGGAAGAGGAAAAGTTCAAGTCACAAACTCTAAAGATGAGACCAAGTCACTCAAAGATGTTCTTTATGTACCAAGCCTTTGTAAGAATTTTCTCTGGGTAAAATCTATTAGAAAGTGAAACATGATGGTGCAATTTGATCACAAAAAAGTTCAAGTCATGAATTGTGGATCCAATGAAGTGATAGATCAACGCTTTGAAGACAAAAGTCTCTACAAGCTTTCAAGTTTTATGGCCAAAGATTCAAGTCTTAGCTTGTGGCATTGTAGATTTGGACATAAACCTTGCTTAGCTAAGATCTCTTCCAATCATATTGTCAAAGGTCTACCCAGGATCGCAAAAGTGGAATTAAACTGCCAAGCATAAGCCAAGCAAACGATTGTCCCTTTGCCTATAGAAGCATCCATTTATACAAATAAACCCTTAGCATTAGTCCATGCCGATATTTTTGGAACTATGCATACACCTTCTCTAAGTGGATCAATTTACTTCTTCCTGATAGTAGATGAATTCACTAGATATACCTGAGTTTATCCACTCAAGCAGAAAGAGGAGGCCTCCAAGTTCTTTGAAGGTCATCTGATCTGATGGAGACAGTAGCTTTGTCAATCACAACTTCTCCAAGTACTTGAAGCAACATGGAATCAAGTATCAAGCAATGCATGATACTCAACAAGGTATTGCCTTACAGAAGATTCGAAGTGTGATCCAGATGGCCAAGGTTATGCTTAGTCAAAAGCAACTTCTACTAAAGTTTTGGGGTGAAGCAATACAAACAACAATTCATATTTAGAATAGAGGGTTCTCAAATGTCTTGAAGAACAAAACACCATTTGAGGCTTACTTTCACAAGAAGCCGAGTGTGATCTATTTTCACGTCTTTGGTAGTGATGCCTATGTCCAAGGCCATGATGATGATCGGCCTAAGCCGTACATTTATCGGGTATAGTGACTGAGAAAAGGCATACAAACCCTACGACCCAAAGAGTCACTCAGTTACAGTAACAAAAAACTACACCTTTGATGAATACTCTAAGTATTCATCCCTTTTGGATCCTCCCATTTTCGTTTCAGAGGGGGATCATTCCAGTTTCAAACAGTCACACTATGTGGGGCATGCTCTCTTTGTACATGACTTTCTAGATCATGGTACAATTTTTGAGCATGAGGAATCAGATACCATCGCAACTTATACATCAGATGGCTACACCTCCTATCGTACCATCGAAGGTTTCTATTTCCCCTCAGCTTCAGTTGGGAATTACTCCAAGATCAATGACTTGTCATTTTCCATTCCTATCTTTGAGAGTCCACTTACCTCGTCTACAACAACATTTTGAGCATGTACTCTTCCATTCTTGGAGTCCAACATCTTTTCATTTACCACAGGATACTCCAACATCTACTTGCATTAATCAATGAGTTGGATCCTCTTCTGAGCCAGCTTCTGGATTTAGAGGGGGCTTCCATGGTCCTACCGACACACATCATGACTTTTTACACTCCATGGAGGACTACAACATACATATGTACTACCATGTGACTATGATTTTGTGCTTCATGCTTTATATTTCATTCTTGCAGCAAGCACTTTCAAAAGTTAAGTGAGTTAGAGAGGTAGGTTAGTCTTTTCTCATGCATGATAGCTGAACCACTTCACTTTCCATCACATGGGCACATGTCATCATACGTTTGGTTTGGTCGGTTCATCAGATTGATAATTAAGCGTGTATCAATTCCCCACTATACGCACTTGTGTGACAAACCAGATTTAGTCTCTTTGGCACATCCTAAGGATTTGTGACTTAGGTACACAATTGCCTTTCATCATCAACTGAAGAGTAGAAGCAAAACTCTGATATGAATCAGGAAGACCATTCAGAACGGTCAAGTGAGCTATCTCGTAGAACCTCAGTGTCCACCCAACCTTTAGAATCTTCTTGACACATATGTTTCTCCTATTTTAGTCGACCTAATACGTGTGCTGCTAATTATAAAAATATTAAATAGCAGTTACCAAGGAAGGTATTAAGCCACATGTAAAATGGGAGGAGCAAATTTATCTTGAAGATTTTGAAGGATAGAAAAATAATTTTAAAGGATGGGCAAACAAAAAATGTCCATTCAATGCAGGTTTTTATTCTTACTTTAGATAAGATAAGAACAAGAACTTGAATTGAATGGACACTTTTTGTCCGAGATCTTTTAAAACTATTAATGCATCTTTCAAAATATTCGCAAAAAATTTGATTGTTTGGATGGCATGATACAATTGTTTGTTTTGGAGGATATGAAGTATGTACCTTCATTGAATGATTTGTGGATTCTATCATATGTTCAGTTTGAAAGTGTGAGAAGCGGGTTTATAATTGTTATTCAAAGAAATTGGCACTATTTATAGGCCATATGATGGTGACCTGGATGAATCACATGCACAGAGGTTACTCAAAATAGAGCAACCTGATTATAATGGACTAGTGCCAGCAGGATTGGTAGGGTATGCAATAAACCTCTTGCATGTCAATGATGAGCATCTAAACTTTAGGATACAAAGTGGAAATCATGGTGGCTTGAGAGGATCACTTTTATACAGCTTGTTCAAAGAACTTCAGGTTTATGACAGTAGGAGGAATCTTTTAAGAGCGAAAGATGCACTTAAAACTGGAGGAATATCATTGGATGGTGGTGTGGTCCATGCAAAAGGGTGTGAAGATTTTGGGCATTGGTCTTTATCTTTCCCTTAACTCACTGTTACTATCAGTGTATAGTCTTTCACATACAAATGCTTTCATTTATTTTCCAATTCGCCAAAAAAGATAATTCTTATATGCATGATCGCCTGTTGAATATGCTACGGAATAGTTTTCCTTTGTGTACTGTGTCTGGTCAAAGTGCATGTTTATGTTCTCTTCTCTCACATCTTATGAAGAAACTGTTGGGCGTGTGTAGAAGTGCGAGAGACACACAAGAAGCACAAACGCAACAAGACACACGGAGAAGACGATGGCTGGAATAGCTCTCTCTATTGATCGATGAACTAAACTGAAGTAAGAGCTGAATAATATCCCTAAGTAGAAAGTACCACCACATATGAGAGTATCAAGTATGTGGTAACATGGGAAAAAACCTCTAGCCAGCACTAGAGTAAAAAGTGCCCATGTATAGGGAAAAGGTTCACATCAAAGCTACTCGAGGAACACATAAGTGTAACAAACCCCCCTGCAGCGAATGATGTGAACACATACAGGGAGTGACAGATCAGCCCCCACAAGGTAATAAGCCTAAAGCTTTGCGAAAAGCTTCAAACTTTTCCCGTGGAAGAGCTTTGGTGAATATGTCTGCCACATTATCTTGTGTAGGCACATATACCAAATCAATATCTCCTGCATGAAGGCGCTCTCTCACATAGTGATAATGCACCTCAATATGTTTGGTCCGTGCATGAAACACTGGGTTTCGTGCAACAGCCAAAGCACTCTGATTATCTGTGAGAATATGCATAGCAGCATCAATCTCCATGCAAAGATCCATCAATAGGCGTCTCAGCCATATACACTCCACTGTAGCTGTGAAAACTGCCCTGTACTCAGCTTCACAACTCGATGTCGCCACTGTAGGTTGCTTCTTACTCAACCAAGATATGCATGAGTCTCCAAGGAAAAAGCAATTACCACTAGTGGACACGCGAGTATCATAACAACTAGCCCAATCACTATCTGTAAAAGCATGCAAGCATGGCTGAATATCTCTGCCATAAAAGAGACCTAAGCTCAAAGTGCCTCGAAGATATCTAAACACACGTTTCACCACTTGCCAATGCTTAGTGCCAGGGCTATGCATGAATCGACTCAACTGGGAAACTGCATACTGTATATCGGGCCTTGTGTTGCATGCATAAATAAGACATCCCACAACCTGCTGATAAAGACAAGTATCAAATGCATCACTGGAATCCTCAACTGAGAACCTGAATCCTATCTCAACTGGTGTGGAAACTGGCTTGCAATCCTCAAAGTCAAAACGCTGAAGTAGTTTCTCAACATACTTGGCTTGATGCATAACAATTCCCCCCTCAACGGATACAAACTAGATGCCAAGATAGTAGCTCAAAAAACCAAGATAAGTGACATCAAAAGTATGCTGCAAATCAGCCATAAAAATGTCAAGTTTTGCATCACATGACCCAGTCAAGAGTATGTCATCGACATAAAGAACAAGCACTATAAGATCAGCCCCATTTTTGCGTACATAGAGTGTGCTTTCAATCGGGCTACATGTGAAGCCAAGAGCAATCAAGTGCTTATGTATTTTGTCATACCATGCACGTGGAGCTTGCTTGAGACCATACAAGGCTTTATGCAAGCGACAAACCATATGCTCCTTCCCTTTCATAGCAAATCCAGGAGGTTGCTTCACATAGACCTCTTCTTGCAAATCTCCATTCAAGAAGGCTGTTTTTATGTCCAATTGATGCACTTTCCAACCTCGATGGGCAGCCAATGCAACCACGGTACGAATGGTAGTCATGCGTGAAGTAGGTGCAAAAGTTTCCTCATAGTCAATGCCATATTGTTGTGCATATCCTTTGGCAACCAATCTAGCTTTGTAGCGATCAATGCTACCATCAGATTTTCTCTTAATCTTGTAAACCCACTTTGTACCAATGGCATTCTTTCCTTTTGGCAATTCACATAACTCCCAAGTACCATTCCTATGTATGGAATCCATTTCTGATTGCATAGCACTCATCCATTGTGGATCGCCACATGCATCTTCAAAAGAAACTGGCTCTTCATTACATGCTGTAGCAATAAGAGAATAATCCACAAAATTACTTGATGCATGGTGAAAGCTTGATCTTGTTCTAGCAAGTAAAGGTGCACTCAATTTGCTGTCCTGCAAAGTTTGTTTCAGCCACTTTTGCATAGATTGTGCACTCTTGATAGACATGCGTTCATTATGTAAAACATCTTCAATATGTACATCATGCGTGGGCTGAATTTCATGCTCAATTTCAGCCATATTTTGACGCAAATGTTCAGCCATATGTGGCTGGAAATTTCCAACAGTTTTGACAATTTTTGGCTGAATTTTTTCAGCCATGTTTGGGTGGAAGTTCTCTGCATTTTCAGCCCTATTTGGCTGGAATTTTTCAGCCCTTTGAACCTCAGTTGGCTGGTCTACATGGCCATAGTCAAGCGCACCATTTTGGAACAAAGGCATGAGTGTATCAAACACATCTTGTGAGCTAACTGTTGGCAGTTTTTTGCATTCAAGTAGAGGGAAAACTGAATTTTCAGCAAATACCACATCTCGACTCACAATAATTGTGTTCGTCAATGGATGGTACAACCAATATCCCTTACTTTGAGCACTATAACCAACAAATATACATTTCTTTGCCTTGTCATCAAATTTGTGACGTTGTTGTGATGGCACAAGAGCATATGCCAAACAACCAAACACACGCATATGACTAACCATAGGCTTATGACCATTCCAAGCCTCATAAGGAGTGATGACTCTCAATGCTTTTGTAGGGCAGTGATTCAACACATAGTTTGCACACATGATCGCTTCCATCCAAAACTTATGAGGAAGATGCTTTCCTTTAACCATACATCGTGCCATTTCAAGTAGAGTTCTATTTTTACGCTCGGCAACACCATTTTGTTGAGGTGTATATGACACCGTACATTGGTGTGAAATACCTCTTTCACGAAGAAAAGCATTAAACTCATGTGACATGTATTCCCCACCACGATCCGTGCGTAGAGTCAAAAGCTTTTGTGAAGAAAAAATTTCAGCCATAGCTAAAAATGCTTTGAAGCAAGAAAATACCTCATTCTTTGCTTTCATAGGATACACCCATGTATGGCGAGTAGCATCATCAATGAAGGTAACAAAATATACATGCTTCCCAAAAGATGGAGTCTTGACCGGACCACATACATCACTATGAACAAGTTGCAATTTTCTTGTAGTGTGTGTATGACTATCTTTTGGAAAAGAAGCACGATGCATTTTTCCAAGAATGCAACCTTCACATGCATGCTTTTCAATGGACTCAAGTGTAGGCAAGCCAATAACCATGTCCTTCTTTTGCAAGCAGAGCAAACTATTGAAGTTCAAGTGACCAAAACGAGCATGCCAAAGCTCCATTTCAGCCATGGAAGAAGTATGAGCAACTAAGGCATTCGAGGCAGCCCTCTTGTATGTATCCATGCGATACAAACCATTACATAATGTACCGGACATCACGATAACATCGCCATTGTTGAAATCATGAACCATACACTTATCATCAACAAAGTGTACAGGAATCCAGCTTTGGCAATCAACGGAACTGAAATTAAGTTCTTCTTGATACCGGGCACATACAATGCATTTTTCAAGAGAATCACACCTCCATTTGCAGCCATAAGCTCAATTTCTCCTACTCCAATGATAGGATAAGAGGCATTGTTTGCACACACCACATGTCCTCCTTTAGGTGCATCTTTCAAAGAGGCAAAAAATCTTTTGCATGATGTTATGTGCTTTGAAGCACCACTATCAAAGAACCAATCCGAATCAGCCTCACTCACAACCATACATTTAGAATGTAAAGAAGCATCATAATGACATGTAACAACACATGCCCAAAAATCTTGAGCCATGTTAGCTTCATCATTCTTTGCATTTGTTGAATTTTCAGCAATAGACATGCCTGATTCCTTCTGCTTTTCATTGCATTTAGCAAGCTTTCTACACTCATCAATAGTATGACCAGCCTTCCGGCAATATTTGCATCTCTTCCTCTTTTGGAAATCACCATCATTAGAGGAATGAGTGGAAGAGGAAGCTTGAGGCTTTGCTTTTGATGAACCCAAAGCTGAACCATACTTTCTTTTCCCCTTTTGTGAGATAGCAAGTGCTTGCGTTCCCTCAATCAAACCACTCCTATTCACTCTAGATTGCTCTTCTTGCAAAAGAAGAGACACAACCTCATCAAATGCATACATATTAGGATTTCCTTTTGCAAGCAAACGGAGTGTAGTAGCAAAGCTTTGAAAAGATTCTGGTAATCCTTTCAACAATGTAGAAATGAGTGATGCATCCGGAATGATCTCATCTATGTTTGCCAATTGCTCTTTCAAGTCCTTGATGCGTGTCACATACACATCCACCGACTCATTTTCAGCCATACATACATCCTCAAGTTGCTTCCTCAAGTATGCAACACATGCTTCATTACGCACGGCATACAAAGAAGCAAGAGTGTCCCATGCCTGTCGTGATGTAGAACATGACCGAATGTGTGGAACTATATGACGCTTCACTGAAAGCTCAATCAAAGCATGAGCTTGAGCATCTTTTCCATCCCATCTAAGCTACTCCTGTGTAGGTGGAGAAGGAGAAACCACTGTACTCGAAGAAGAAGCTCCATTTGTGACAGTAGACTGTGAAGTAGAAGCACCGGCCGGTCTTCGATCTACATCTGCCACTATGTTCCAAAGTTGTTTTGCAACAAGAACATGCTTCATCATGTAAGACCACATCGGATAGTTGGTCCCATCAAGCTTATCTTCAGCTTGAAGCATGCCAAACAAGTAATTGCTGCCTGCCATTTCACTAAGGAACAAGAATTTGATAAAATCTTCACTTCGACGAAAGCTGAAATGAATGCTGAAATTTCAGCTCACAAACCGTCACTCTGATGGCGATTCTGACTGCACGAATGGCTTCGAAATGGGGGTAAAATCCCAGCGCACCTAGTGGAAATGTTTCCGGCCTGTTGAAATTCAGAGTTCTATGCTCCGAAGTCGATTTGCACTGTTAAAGTGCGTGCGCGCCGCGACGCGAAAAACCGAAACTTGAGAAGAAGCTGAACCTGCTCTGATACCATTGTTGGGTGTGTGTAGAAGTGCAAGAGACACACAAGAAGCACACACAAGGAGCACAAACACAGCAAGACACACGGAGAAGACGATGGCTGGAATAGCTCTCTCTATTGATCGATGAACTAAACTGAAGTAAGAGCTGAATAATATCCCTAAGTACAAAGTACCACCACATATGAGAGTATCAAGTATGTGGTAACATGGCAAAAAACCTCTAGCCAGCACTAGAGTAAAAAGTGCCCATGTATAGGGAAAAGGTTCACATCAAAGCTACTCGAGGAACACATAAGTGTAACAGAAACATGATACAATATTTCTACTTGTTGTTGTAAAACAGGGAAAAGACAAAGGCTCTCTTTCCAGTCTATTCAAAGTCTGGAATCTTTTGTCCACACTTTGAATAGACTAGAAAGAGAACCTTTGTCTTTTCCTTGTTTTACAACAACAAGTAGAAATATTGTATCATGTTTCTTCAAGAGATGCAAGAGAAGAGAACATAAACATGCACTTTGACTAGACACAGTACACAAAGGAAAACTATTCCGTAGCATATTCAACAGGCAATCATGCACATAAGAATTATCTTATTTGGTGAACTGGAAAATAAATGAAAGCATTTGTATGTGAAAGACTATACCCTGATAGTAACAGTGAGTTAAGGGAAAGCGAAAGACCAATGCCCAACATCTTCAACTCTTTTGCACGGACCACACCACCATCCAATTACATTCCTCCAGTTTTAAGTGCATCTTTTGTCTTAAAAGATTCCTTCTAGTATCATAAACCTGAAGTTCTTTGAACAAGCTGTATAAAAGTGATCCTCTCAAGCCACCATGTTTTGCACTTTGTATCCTAAAGTTCAGATGCTCATCATTGACATGCAAGAGGTTTACTACATACCCCAGGAATCCCACTGGTACTAGTCCATTATAATCAGGTAGCTCTATCTTGAGTAACCTCTGTGCATGCGATTCATCCAGGTCACCATCATATGGCCTATAAACAGTGCCAAATTCTTTGAATAGCAATTATAAATCCCCTTCTCACACTTTCAAATTGAACATATGATAGAATCGACAAATCATTCAATGAAGCTACATACTGCATATCCTCCAAAACAAACAATCGTATCCTGCCATCCAAAACACTCAATTTTTTCGCGAATATTTTGAAAGATGCACATAAGCATACACATATATAAAATTATATGCATATATATATGTATATTTATTTATTTACTTTTTTTAATATATCTTTTTTTTATGAACTTACAGGTTATTATCTGTAAAGTTTTTACCACGTCAGAATATTCTTCCTACCTCACATGATGAAATGAAGAAGATAATCAACAATCTTGGTATAGATTCTCAATGTATACATGGATGTCTTAACGATTGTATTTTATATAGAGGTGAATATGCAAACTCTTTGACATGTCCCAAATGTCAATCTCCTCTATATAAGGGCGAAGAAGGTAAAATCCCAAAAAAGGTATTGAGACATTTTCCATTGGCTCCATGGATTATACATATGTTTCAAAGCCCCGAATTATCAAAGCTTTTGACTTGGGGACATGATCACAAAAGTACTGATGGAATAATCAAAATTCCTCATGATAGTGTTGCTTTTCAGCATATTGATTCTACATGGCCTGAATTTGCACAAAATCCACAGAATCTAAAGTTAGGAGTTGCATTAGATGGGGTTAATCCATTCACCATGAAATCCAATAAATGGTCAACATGGCCAGTGGTAGTCATAAACTACAATCTTCCGCCATATCTTAGCATTAAAAAGGAACATTTAATGCTTTCACTTTTAATCCCAGGCAAAAGACAAGTTAAAGATATGAATATATATCTTGCTCCTCTCATTGACAATCTCCAAGAGTTATGGAAAGGTATTAATGTCATTGATGTATCGAAAATCATCAATGAAATACATATTAGGGTTCGTGGTATTGTGACTTGGACTATTCATGATTTTCCAGGATATGGTGTTTGTTCAGGTATTGATGTAATTTTTTATTCAATATGCATGTAAATAAATATAATTTAATTTAATTATATTTTTATCATTTTCATGATGCAGGAATATCTACTAAGGGTTATAAAGCTTGTCCATATTGTGGATTGGTTGAGATCAATCTATAGTAAGAATCTCAACAAAAATATTTATCTTTGACATCGACGATTCTTGCCTGATGATCATCCATTAAGATCTAAAAGAGAAGCGATACATTTTAATGGAAAGCTTGAAACAGGTCAGTGTCCAAAACCTATGATGCCTATGGATTGGTATAAAAAATGGACAGATGGACCTCTGATAGATCCAGAATTAGAAATCTTTAGTGATGATTCAGATAAAGAGTATGTGAAGAGAGGTAAAGGAAAATTGGCACTCGCAGAGAACATATCAATATGATATTCTTTGGAGTATTGGAAAGAGTTAAAAGTATGTCATCTTCTTGATCCTATGCATATATTCAAAATATTGGCTATTCACTATGGCAGCATCTTCTTGGACTAAAAGATACCATAGCATCAAGGAATGATTTGAAAGATAAAAAATCCAAACCAAAGTTATGGGCAGTTTTTTATAGACATCGACAAAAAATGACTTATGCACCTGCTCCTTGGGTACTTACAACAAAAGAGATACAGACTATCAACAATAGAATTCAATTGATTAAGACTCCTATAGGATATGGAGCATCTTTTCAAAACATGTTTACTATGGATGATAAGAGCTTATCTGGGTTAAAGACCCATGACTGGCATAAATTTTTGAAACATATTTTACCTTTGGTTATCGATGGATGTACAACGAAAGGAGTACGAGATGTGATCTATCGTCTTGGATCACTTATAAGGTAATTATGATACTTTCATATTTAATATGTATGAATATTGGATATCTTTTATTTTTTAATTAACTTCTTTATAATTGTTTTTATGATATGTAAAGGTGGATTACATCCAAAGAGATTGACAAAAACTCGATCCCACAAAAAAAACGTGAATGCAAAGAGCTACTATCTTTGATGGAGAGAAAGAACTTCCTACTTCATTTTTTGATATTCAGGTTCATTTATTAGTGCATCTTGTAGATGAAATAGAGATTGCAAGTGTTGTCAACACTCGATGGATGTTTTGGGTCGAGCGATTTATGGGAATATTAAAAGGTTATGTGCGACAAAGAGCAAAACTAGAAGGATCCATGGCAAAGGGTTGGATGCTTGAAGAGTGCATGTATTACGTTAGTGAGTAGCTTGAAAGAGTTCATGAAGAAGCTCCATGTGCATGGACCAACGAGTCTTCTTCAAAAATAACAGATGAGGTATTATTAGGTAAGGGAGTTCCATTCTTATTCACATTTCAAGAAAAAAATGATGTTTTTACTTTTGTAGCATATAATAGCAAATGCATGCAAGCATTCCTTAGCAAGTACGAGGAACTTCAAAATCTCTAAAGTAAAAGGTGAAAAAACAAAAGATATAGAAGCAATCTCGATAATAATGAGATCACTGATATATCTTCTTTCACGGATTGGCTATATAGTCGTTTGCAATGCGCCAACGCAAATAATGAAGAAATCTCAGATGAGCAAAGAGAGTTAATGATAGGTTGTGAACGAAAGATAATTTTATTAAAATAATATTTTATTTTTTTCATATATGTATATTAGTTTCTATTTACTAATTGAATTTATTTTGCAGGCTCGAATGTTCACTAATATGTGGGATTTCGGACAGCATATTAGAATCAAAGCCATTGATTCTTTACGTAAAACAGAGGATTCTAGTATTGTTTCTTCTTTCAAGCAACTATCACATGCTAGCTCAAAAGACAGGAACCTTATAGATGGCAAACTTGGTTACGTAGGAAGTATTGTTGGTATCTACGAAATTTCATTTCGTACATTCAAACAAGTAGAAAAAGGTTTATATTTTTTATGATAGAGTTAGTTATTTTTTTAAGCACCTAATAATGGGTTTTTTTTGTTATATATTTTGATAGGTCATTTTGAAGGTTGACTGGTTTCGAGCCGAGTATAAAGGTAGTAATTCCACATTAAGAAAGGAATTATCTTGGTTTTCGGCAATTGATTCTTCCAAGGTAATGCGATCCCATATATTCTTCCTAGGCATATTGAACAAGAATTTTTTTATAAAAACCCAGATGCTCATCCTTGGTGGCAAGTCATTCATGTATAACCTAGAGGTAGGTCATTGTTTGAACAGGTCCGGTGAGATCTTGTTCCATTCCTGTATCTCATTGGTGGCGTACCTGTGGAGCATCCACTTGATCCATCTGGTGGACATTTTATGGAGTACCTGGTGATCCCACATGGTTGATACCACTTGGAGGCTATGGATTTCTAGATGGAGACTTCTTATTTGCTGTTACTACTGCTACATTCTTGGTGGACCTTTCTCTCATAGCCTAGCATCCTCCATACTCTACAAAATGGAGCTGCAGAGGGGGTGTTGAGAATATGAGTGTGCATCTCCCTTTCGTATCTTGGAGTCACTCTATTTCCATTCCATTTCCATTACATTTCCATTTTATATTATATCCTTTGTATTTGGGTACCTTTCCATTTGCTTCTACCATTGTATTCATTCTCCTTTGAGGGAAATTATCCCACATGAGATGTACTTTAGAGAGCCCTCTCAAATCTATATAATGAGGGCCTATCCCCCCATTTGTACTTGGCTAGAAGCTTGAGGAGCCTACTTCATGCTTTTGGCAATCTCATTTCTAATCCATACGAGTTTACCCATTTCTTGGTCTACTCACTTTGAGTCTCTCACACTCTTTCTTTTGTGAGTACACTCTTCTTTTCATTTTGCTTCCGCACGTGTACTCTCTACAAAGAAAACCTTAGACCTTATATTTCAATTCTATAGCAAGCACCAACCAAATGCATTTGCACAAGGTCTTCATCTCCAATATCCTTAGGAATGTGGGAAAAATGGAGTAGACATGTCTTCTTTGATCCATACCATCAATCAACAAACACATATAACATTGTGGATTTTTGAGTGCTTTACTTCGATGATGAATTGTGTTATTTCTTTTTAATGCTTGACTTTCATGATGGTTCTTGAGAAGACTTTTAAAACTATATTTTTATAATTTTTTTGGGTCCCTTTGCCATGTTTTTCAAAGTGGCCCGAATTGAGCATTCATCCATCCTAACTTTACGAGGAATACTCACATTGTTGAACTCTTCTTTCCATAATCGAGTAAAATTTTTATAATCCATATAATTTTCATCTCTTCTCTATAGACTTGAAATACTTCTCATCATGTAAATTTATGTAACAAGTGTAACCTTTCGGTTGTAGGCATGAATTCACAATGCAAACTAAAATAGTTCATCATTGCATGACAACCAATAGATCCTTTGGTCGCAATTCCATAACATGTATAAAAAATGAGATCTCCACTGATAATCCCTAGTTGAATCTTATGTATTTTCGAATTCCCTATGCTCATCACAATTTTAAATGTAACCTTACAACATCAGATCTTGACTAAAGTAATATTGAAAAGAAACATATGTTAGTAATATATTATCCTCAACCATTTACATGCAAAGACCAAGGTATACATCTTGCTTCTCACTATCTAAATTGAAGAATTTCTCTCTTAACTACCTTAGTTTTTTCATTCCTAATTTATATAAACATTTCAAACCACAACAATGCTTCATAATATCCAATGCAACATGTCTATCTGAAGTTAGGAATTGAGATCTTCTTTGACTTACTTTACGAGGCCTTCATTTAAAAGTGATGGATATGCTTTGTTTACTCTCTCTCTCTCTCTCTCTCTCTCTCTATATATATATATATATATATATATATATATTGACATCCTTTGCCCTGTTATCGTTAATGTCCATGTGAAAGGCCGAGTGGTCATCAGACACTTTTGTATATGTTCTTGATAAAGCAAATAGTGGCTTGGTCAACCACAGATTGTAAGTTTGACAACATTTGTATGACTTGATAAATTTGTGTTTGCGGTTTGTGTACTGTGTTTTTCTGTGTATTCTGCACTCCTTGTGTGGAGTATTGTATGCGGTGCCGGAGTTTGGGTTTGCATTATAAGGGTATTGTTGTAGAGCTCTCCTTGTTATCATTAGTGTCCATATGAAAGGTCAAATGACCATCAGACACTTTTGCATATGTTCTTTAATAAAACATATAGTGACCCAATCAGCCATAGACTATAAGTTCAACTACATTTATATGACCTAAGAAATCTATGTTCATGGTCTATGTATTGTATTTTGTTCTGTGTATTTTGCACTCCTATGTGGAGTATTGTGTGCCACACTAGAGCTTGGGTTTCTACTAGAATGGTATCGTTGAGGACATCTCAAGAAGGAGAGTCCACCATCATGCTTTGCCAAAGAAACACTTCACTGGTATCAGAGCATTTCGATGTAAAAGATTTGTTCCTATTATGCAAGTGAAGCGAGCACTCGCCTACTCACCCAAAGCTTTTGACTAAGGTGGTGACCAAGGCATAGGCCTTGTCATATTTTGTCATGCAACTCGCCGAATTCATTGTTGGCTTCACACGAGGGAGGACCTCGATGATCAAGGAAGATGGAGCTTCCTGGCACTTCTCAAGAGGTCATGACCCATCCCAATTTGTTCCCCCAAGTACTCGCTTAATTGAGAGAGCTCTTGCCACTAAGCTATACTTTTGTGGTGCTTGAGGAAGGGGAAAGACTAAGGTTCACATTACCTTGAACATGTTTTGGGCCCTCAAAGCTTCATTCTTTGTTTTCATAGCCTATTTTAAAGCATTTTTGGGTGATTTTTGGAGCCATTTTGGAGTACTTTCACATGTAGTTCTCTTCACACAGGTTCAAGAACATTAGCAAGAGTGTTCTTTGTACATCTACGACAACAGATATTCAGATTTGGGGCTATGTTTTCAGCCACAATAGTAAATCTACAAGTTTCTTTAAAGGTTCTCAGTTATGGTGGGAGCAACCATTGCAAGTTTATGCAGGTTTTTTGAGCCTAAAGAACAGAGTTGACAGACACTCATATGTGTTTTTTGCTAGTGTTTTGGGTGTTAATTCAACATTTCAGTGCCATTTGATTGCATATATTGAGCACATACACACTATGTACACTTTTGTGGATACCACTTATGTATGTCCATGTGATAATTGATATAACGGTTACATCTTTTTTGCATAAAGCCTTTTACATTTGATAAAGAGGGTTGTGGTGAGGTTTTCTTAACTGGGAGACACCCAGATGTTAGGGCTCTTTGGTGATGCAGGTGGAAGACTTACCCAACATTACCATATGATATGTAATCTAGCTGTTCATAGGTGCTTGATAAGCCTAGTTGGCTTCTTTTGGGTAAATGATTATATGTAGTGGAGTCAGTGATTCACTATGTAGGTTTTCATGTGAATAGTTGTAGTCTTATGAGATTTCGACACTGGTCATGCTCATTTTGCAGAGGAGATTTAAGCGAAAAAAAATTCTAGATTTTTTTGTTTTTCCAACTATACAATGGTCAACTTACTCCTTGATACACTTATTGATGTGAGCACATTCACTCTTACATAATCCTTTTAGTTGGCCATTATTGGTTATTAATTCATTTTTCTAGGGAGATAGTTGTTTTTTTCCTAGAATACAACACTTGATCATCCTTTCTTGAGCCTTAGTGGTGCTTGGACTATTCTAGCTCCATTCTCATTCTCATCAATTCTCTATCATCATGGCATCAGAAATCTCAGGCACGTTTGGTGGATCTTAGTATGGTGTCAATGTTCCGAGAGAAGCTATAACTTGCAAAGCAAATACCATTTTGAGATGGGGAAATTTGATGGCACAAACTTTTCTCTATGGAAGAATAAGATAAAAGATGTGTTGATTCAGAGAAGATAGTGGAAGGTAGTAAATGGAATCTCAAAGAAGCCTATTGATATGGATAACAATGATTAGAATGAGTTGGATGAAATGTCTAGGACTACCATTTGATTACACATGATAGATAATGTTTAATTTGAAATATTGAACTGTGAAAGTGCAGAGGATCTTTGGAAGAAGTTATGCAATAAATATGAAAAAGAGATGGCATCAAATAAAGTGTATTTAATGAGAAAGTTATATGATCTTCAGATGAAGGAAACAAATAGTGTTGCTACTCATCTAAATGATTCTGATGTTATTTTCACCCATTCACATGCCTAGAAAATAGAGATGGATAATGAAATCAAAGAAGACTTATTGTTATGCACCTTTCTTTCATCATGGGATATGTTTTGGACACTTATTAGCAATAGTGCACCTGGTGGTAAACTGTTGATATATTTAGCTAGTGATGTTTGTGAACACTCTAGGACTGCTGGGGCACTTTTTTCCCCTCTTTAGGAGGTCTTTTCCCCGGCTTGTATATACGCCTATTGCCCTAAAGGGCTACTTATCTTTGTACATTCTAGTGGTAATACATTCAGCATTGTGTGTTGTGCTCCTAGCTTCTTCTTCTTCCTTGTGCTATTTGTGTGCTTCCGCAGATGTCTAACTCCAACAATTGGTATCAGAGCAGGTTTCTGCTTCATCTATGGCATCGTCTACACCTCTCCAGTTGCAATCTCAGAATCACATGAAAATTGGTATCTATACTCAAATGTGTTTCAGAGATGAAAACATCTTCGCTTTGTGGTGTCAAAATCATGATATGAGCTGGTTTTGGCCTCCGAACGCACTTTTGTAACACTTGTGCAGGCTAGTTCATCTTTTTGTGCCAAAGGTATACACCAGTTTCAATTTGCTAGTATCAGCGTCTCAAAGTCTGCTACAAGTTTAGCAGAACTCGTCTTGGCAGTTCTGCTCAACTTTTTGAGATACAATCCATTATTTGCTTCAAAGTATTTTAGTCACTGGCCATGGCTGAAAGCAGTGATGTATTTCGTATGTTGGCTGTTGAGGATAAGTTGGATAGTACCAACTACCCATTATGGGCTTATATGATGCGACATGTATTGGTTGCAAAAGGACTATGGAATATTGTACAGGGTGTTGAAAGACATCATGTTACGCTTGCGAATACAGGTACTACAAATACAAGTGCTGGAGCTGATGGAGATGGTGTCAAAGATGATGATATTCTGTAGATTCCTGTTTGTGCTGCTGTTTCTATTGCACCTACTGCAGAGCAAATTCGTTGGGATGGAAGAGATGCTCAAGCACATGCATTGATAGCTTTGTCTATCAAACATGCCATTATTCTTCACATTCACTCTTGTAGGACAGGTAAGGATGCTTGGGATACACTTACCACATTGTACCAAGCTAGGAATGAGTCTCGTGTTGCTTACCTCCGAAAACAGTTGGAGAGTGAGCACATGAATGAGCGTGATTCTATGGACAATTTTCTGACAAAGATCAAGGATTTGAAAGAACAGTTGATTTCTGTTAATGAAGTTATACTAGATAGCTCACTTGTGTAGAATGTTCTGAATAGTCTTCCTGATTCATATCAGAGTTTTTCATCTACTCTTCGTTTGATGATGAAAGGCAATCCAAATGCCTTGTCATTTGAGGAGTTAGTCTCTGTTCTGTTGCAAGAAGATCAGTCTAGGCAGAACAGGTCCATCATGCGTGTTGCAGATCAAGCTTTCCTAGCTAGTGAGAAGGGCAAAGGATAATGGAGCTCTTCTACTAGTAACCAGAAATCTGCTAATGCTGCACATTCGAAGAAGGAAGAAAAATATGAGAAGAAATTAGAAAAGCAGAAATTGTTTTGCAAATACTATAAAGCAAATGATCATATCATCAAGAGCTATACAAAACTGGCTGCTAAAGAGGCAAAGAAGAAAGAGGCCAGAATGGTTGTGGCAGAGGCCTCTACACCGAAAATAGAATCTGATTAATCTTGTGTAGGAAGAAGAATGGGCGTTTACTAGTGTTTGCAATTTTGACCCATCTTCTCATGAGCAGTGCATGTCCGTAGTAGACTCAGATGTTTCACATTGTCGGATGCTTTATTTGTGCCAAGGATCACGAAGAATATGTTATCAGTCTCTACATTAGCCAAGATTGGCTTGGTTGTGAAATTTGTTGATGACAGATGTACAATTCATGATCTGTCAAATGGGGATGTTATTATTGCTTCTGGCATTTTATGTCGTGGGCTGTATAATCTCATAGACTATGAAAGATCTATGAATGATTCGACATGTGCAGTTCATGATTCGCAGGCTATGTCAGATGCAAAGCTTTGGCATGCACGCTTTGGTCATCTGAATTTTGCTAGTTTGCTACGCCTGCAAAAATCACAAATGGTGTCCTCTTTGCCCAAACTTGAGGCACCTGGAAAACATGTTTGTGAAGGCTGTATTTTGGACAAAATGTAGCATTCCTCCTTTACAAAAGATGGTTCAGTTCGGGCTACTCAGAAATTGCAACTTGTACATAGTGATGTTTGTGGTCCTATGCATACACCTTCTTTTGGGAACTACCTTTAGTTCATGATTTTCATCGATGATTTTTCTAGGCATGCATGGGTATATCCATTGAAGGCAAAGTCCGAAGTGTTTATGTGCTTCAAACAGTTTCTGGTTTTGGCTGAAAATCTATCAGCATGTAAAATGGGCACCCTCCGTTTTGATCGAGGGGGGGAATATATGTCTTCTGACTTCACTGCATTTTTCGCTGAACGTGGCATAAAACATCAGTGTACAATGTCGTATACACCTCAATAGAATGGAGTTGCTAAACAGAAGAATAGGTCACTCATGGTGATGGCAAGGTGTATGGTGAAGAATTTGGCTTTACCACATAGTTTCTGGCTTGAGGCCGTCATGTGTGCAGCATATGTACTTAACAGGTGTCCGACTAAAACGCTACAGTCTATCACTCCATATGAGGCTTGGCATGGTCGCAAGCCATCTGTTGCTCGTCTGTGTGCTTTTAGTTGTTTGGCATATGCATTAGTGCCTGAACAACATCATAGAAAATTGGATGATAAAGCTGTAAAATGTATTTTTGTTGCATACAATTCTGAAAGCAAAGGTTATGATCTGTATCATCCACAGACTAAACACATTCTGGTTAGTAGTGATGTTGTTTTTGTGGAAGAATGTATTCTACTAAGGAGACATCTGTTAGCTCCAAAGACATGTATGAGACTTTGCTGCCTCTTTTTACAGGTGGACAATCTAGTGCTGGTCCTAATGAGGCAAGTTCTCAGCCATTGCAGGTTTCATGTGATGATGCAGATCATTCCATTTCTGATGCAGATTTACATGATGCACTTGTTGATGAGAGAGTTGATATTGTGAATGCAAAAACTATGCCAAAATGGTTGGTGCAGACTTTGCGAGATAGTAAATTAGATGCACCTCTATCATATCGTACTTGTTCGGGCTCTCATAGTGCCTCTTTTCAATCATATTGCTATGCTATGGTTGCCTCTAGTCTTTGTGATGAGATTGAACCTGTTTCGTTTGATGAAGCACAAAATTCTGAACATTGGATGGCTAGAATGCAATCTGAATATGATGCTATCATGAAAAATGGTACCTGGTCTTTATGTGACTTGCCTCCTGGCAAGAAGGCCATTGGCACTAAGTGGGTATACAAGCCAAAGCGTAAACCTGATGGAACAATTGACAGGTATAAGGCTAGGCTTGTTGCAAAGGGTTATGCACAAGAAAGAGGCATTGATTTTGATGAAACCTTTGCTCCTACTTGCCAAATGACTACTGATCGTAGCATCTGTGCACTTGCAGCTCATCATCGTTGGAATGTACATCAGTTGGACATTAAAACAACATTTTTGAATGGTGACTTGCATGAAGAAGTGTATGTTTTTCAGCCCCGTGGTTTTGTGAAGAAAGGGCATGAAAACCAAGCGTGCATGTTAAATAAGGCATTATATGATTTAAAGCAAGCACCATGTGCTTGGTATGAAAAGATACATGCCTATCTGATTGCACATGGTCTTGAGAATAGTCCAACTGAAAGCACCTTATATGTTAAGCGTGCTAATGATGTGCTTCTAATCATTGTGGTGTATGTTGATGACATGCTGCTCACTGATCCTCATGACATGCATATTGCTGATTTTAAGGCTGATTTGCATGTCTCATTTGAGATGTCTGATTTGGGGCATTTGCATCACTATTTGGGCATCCAATTTATGCAAGTTGATGGTGGAATGGCTTTGTGTCAAACAAAATACATTGATACATTATTGCAGCATTTTGGCCTTGAAGACTGTAAGCCTATTGCCCCTCCTATGGAGATAGGTTTACGATTGAGTCTTCATGATGTTTGAGATGCATTTGATGTTGTTCTCTATTAGCAGGCTGTTGGATGCTTGATTTACTTATGCATTACTCAGCCAGATATTCAATTTGCTATCTCACAGATGAGCAGGTTTATGCATTGCCCAGGTGTCAAGCATTGGCAAGGGGTTAAGCGCATCTTTCACTACTTGAGTGGTACCTGGATACTTGGGTTGTTTTATCCCAAGGGGGATCATTATCACCAAATTTGCATGGTTCTTTTGACTCTAACGGGCATGGTTGCTATGACACTCGTGTGACCACTAGTGGTTTTTGCTTCATGCTTGGTAGCTCATGCATATCTTGGCTGAGCAAGAAGCAGCCCACTGTGGCCACTTCCAGTTGTGAGGCTGAGTATAGTGCAACTTTCACAGCGACTCTTGAGTGTGTGTGGCTCACAGGCCTTATGGCTGATTTGGGTGTTGGTCAGTCTTCTGCCACCACCATCTTCATTGATAGTCAGAGCACATTGGCAGTTGCGAGGAACCCTGTGTTCCATGCTCACACTAAGCACATTGAGGTGCATTATCATTATGTCAGGCAGAGGTTCTCTACTGGGGAGATCAACTTGGCATATGTGCCCACACAGGAGAACATTGCACACCTTTTTACGAAGGCTCTACCTAGGGAGAAGTTTGAAGCTTTTCGCAAAGCTTTGGGCTTACTTCCTTTTGTGGATTGATTCCACATAGCTTGGCACTTTCTTATACATGACTGCCAGCTCCTTGTTCACCGCATAATTCCGAGGGCGGATTTGTTGATATATTTAGGTAGTGATGTGTGTGAACACCCTAGGACCGTCGGGGCACTTTTTTTCCCTCTTTAGGAGGTTTTTTTCCCCCCGCTTGTATATACGCCTATTGCCCTAAAGGGCTACTTATCTTTGTACATTCTAGTGGTAATACATTCAACATTGTGTGTTGTGTTCCTAGCTTCTTCTTCTTCCTTGTGCTATTCGTGTGCTTCCGGAGACGTCTAACTCCAACATAAATTGGTATATGATGACATATGTGGAGCACTCTTGAGTGAGGAGATTAAGAGAAAATCTATGGTTGGCACTTAGAGTGGAAATGCATATAATGTTCGTGATTCTTACCAAGGGAAGAATTAGCAACGTGGTAAGAGAAAGAACAAGGAAAAGAATGGTCAACGAGATAAGAGAAGAAGTAAATCAAGGAAGAGGGATATCAAATGCCATTATTGTCATAAGAAAGGACACACAAGAAAGACTGCTATGCATTAAAGAATGCTAAAGGTAAAGCGAAGAATGTTGATGGGCATGTTAAACAATTACATGCACCATCTACTTTGACTATGAAGATTGAAGAAATTATTGGGTGTGTGTAGAAATGTGAGAGACACACGCGAAGCACACACAAGGAGCACAAATGTAGCAAGAAACACAGAGAAAATGGATGGTTGGAATAGCTCTCTCTACTGATGATTTTTAGAACTGAAGTAAGAGCTGAATAATATCCCTAAGTACAAAGAACCACCACATATGAGTGAATCATGTACGTGGTAACATGGGAAAAAAACCACGTGCCAACATTAGAGTAAAAAGTGCCCATGTATGGGAAAAAGGTTCACTTCAAAGCTACTTGAGGAACACATAAGTGTAACAAACCCCCCTAGAGCAATGTCATAGAGATTAACATCTGTACATTACTTTGGAGCCAAACCCATTAAATGCACTTTGGGAATTCGGTCATAAAGTACAAATATTATGAAAACAATTTGGATCGATCCTTTAGTCTTTTAGGTTCTGGAGCTAGAGGTGACAAAAAGTATTATTGAACCCATGTTGTTCCATGATTGTGTGAATACCCATATTATATCCATGTGAATCCATCGTTTATCCATGTATTTGCTTTATCCATGTGAATCCATCTTTTATCCATATATTTACTTTATCCATGTGAACTTGAACCCTACAATTTGTATTACAATGTGAAACCATTTTATGAAAGCTAATTATTAAAATAACATAACCAAATAAAACAAGAGCAAAGAAAACGTAAAAGCAATGAATGAGAAGGTTAAAAACAAAGCAAAAGAAATCAAAACAAGTAAAGCAAAAGATCATAAAATCAAAACGAACGCTAATTAAAAAGCGACGATTGTTTTTGTGATTTTTGCATGATTATGAGCACTATAAACATTGAAGATCAAGGACATACTTGGCATCACATGATCTCTTGAGCACTTGGTCTCAACGCAAGGTGAAGGAGGAGAAGGTCTCTACATCTTGAAGGAGATGAAGACATTGGAGGATTGAAGGAAGCATGCTCTACACACATGCTTGGAGGGGGCTCTACATACATGCTTGGAAGAGGCTCTACATACATGCTTGGAGGAGGCTCAAAATACATGCTTGGAGGAGGATTTTGAATATTATTATGAGACAATTAAGATCTATGATGAATTGGTAACATGTATTTTGTCATTATTTTCAATTAGAATTATATGAACACTTATTACGAATCAAGATTTCGCTTCTTTCAAAAAGGTAACATGTATTTTCATTACAATTTTATGAACATCTATTATGAATCAATTACCAATGTTCCCTTATTTCTTTCCTTCCAATTCTTACGACACTTATCTTTTCTGATTCTCATTAATCTCATCTATCGCCAACTTGCCTATCTTTTCTATTCCCATATTTCATATGACTTATGATGAATCCGTTAACCCCATCTCTCTTATCTCACCTATTTCCATCTTTCACATGATGAAGAATTTCTATCCAATTTTCACACCTCTCTTAGTTCCATTCTCCTATACGATGAATTTCACCTATCTCACCTATCTTTTCTACTTTTTGTTATGATGTTAATGAATTGTACAAGTGATTTGATTAATTCCATGATCTCATCTATCTATCTATGAGTGTCCATATATGAAATCTACTCCTAAGTTGCCCGAAGCACCTTGCGTGTACCGTCTATTTGGAACACTGTTAGTTGGCCTGATCCACCCAACTAAGGCCTTCACGGCAAGTGAACCTGTTCACAACATTTGACAAGTTAGGAGGTAGAATTACAAGCTCATTTCAAGTACTCATATTCTACTTTTACATTCATTACATAAGTGCACAATGGGCAAAAAAGGGTTATGCAAAACACACCACACAAGACATAGATTCATGAGTATAAGCATTGATTAAAAAGAAATTTTCAGAATACGATGAGGAATTTAAAGAGATGAACACATTTTCCAATCAAAAACTGAAAAATTATTATCTCTTCCTCAAGAATTAGATGAATTTTTTGAAGATAATAAAATATTATTTCAAATGTTAAAAGAGATGATTAATCATGAAGTATCAAGTTTGAAACACAAGTTTGAAATTTTGTTCAATCAAGTAAAAGAAATTCAATCATGAAAGTGTGAACATGAACATCAAGTACGAGTCCAAAATATGTCTATTGAAATTCTTGATAAAAAATATTCATTGGCTCATAAAAGATCCATCCCTAGAGCTAAACATAGAAGATTAAATCGAACTATAAGATGATTTTGGTGTGATCAATTTCGCCAT
This sequence comes from Ceratopteris richardii, assembly GCA_020310875.1. NCBI lineage: Eukaryota > Viridiplantae > Streptophyta > Polypodiopsida > Polypodiales > Pteridaceae > Ceratopteris > Ceratopteris richardii. The sequence goes on along the minus strand of CM035429.1, from coordinate 112,977,810 downwards.
ATGTTTTGGAATTGTAATGCGTATGAGAATGCTTGTAGACTTAAATTGGTCATTGAAATTGAAAGAAAAATTTGTGATTACCGTGTCCATTTACCTTTGCATTTGAACTAAGAAGAGGTGGAATTAAAGAATATTTTGATCAAACAAAATCTAAGCCAAGATCATTTAGAAAACAATAGAGCCCAAAGAGATATGATGATAAGTATTCTTTCGAACAAGAAACTATGATACCAGTTGACAATCAAGTTAAACTTTTTGAAGAAAAGAGAAGTGAACAAATCAAGTTGGATAAACAAAAAGTTAAACAAATTTTGCAAGAAAGATTGGAAGAGGATGCGCAACAATTTGAAAAGTCAATACAATTGAAAAAGAAACATGAAAAATATTATGATTCAAAGATTCTAGAGAAAGAACAATTTTTTGATCAAGAGAAAGTGAAAATTTTGAAAGCTCAATCGAGCCATGATATTAACAATGAAGAAAATAATCAAAGTGAACATGAGGATAACAAAGAAATGGATGAAGATGAAAGTACAAACAATGATTAGAACATTGAAGAAAAGGAAAAACAAATGATTGAATATATTATCAAACAAATTGAATACAATATGAAAAATTCATCAAAATCTTCTAACCTTTTATCTATGTAGAAAAGAAAAGTTTGAAGATGATCCATTACGAAAAGGTGTTGATGATTGAAGATGAACCATCAAGAGATCCATAGATAGGATATGATGAGAGAAATTCTAGTAAGGATGAATTGTAAAGCATGTTTTTTTTATACTAACTTTGATGTTTTTTATGAGACAGGAACATGCTTCTTCAAAATTATATTTGATGGTAATGATGGTTGAGATTATTGAGAGTGTTACAGTGATTTGAGAGATTTATTTGATTGAGGAGTGAGAATAGAGTGTTGAGTTTAAATGTATTTTTAGTATTCTTTTTCTACTCTCCATTATTTGCACCATATTGATTCTATTTTGCATTTAGAGTATGCATAAACCAATGTATATACACATATGTTTGTTTCTTTAGCTTGCATATTCTTCTTGCACTTGTAAAAAAAGAAGGGGGGAAGACAACATCCAATTTAAAAACAGATACCAAAAAGTCTAAAGTACCTCATCATCGACATCCTCTTATCCCTTTTGCACCATGATTATTTGAAAAATGCACTTAAAGTCTGCATGATAGGATCTCCCTACACGACCTTGCACCAAGGCACGTTTTGAGCTTTACCTATGCACTACGAGTGACAGAAAGGATTTATGTATATACACATGAAATGTATGAAAGTGAGCGCACATGCTTCATCTTCAAATACCAAATACGTTATCTTTTGCACCATAATTTTGACCATGCATTTTCAAAGTATGCAATTTGTAGGGCTACATTATATGGCCTTGCATAGGCACATTTCTTATCTTCCCATGCACTTGACAAATGATTTCAAATTCAATGTTCCCATGAAATGTCAATTTCTTTTTGAAGAGTTAATTACATCATCCGCCCATCGAGGACAATGTGCACATTTAGTAGGGGTGAACATCGTAGAGATTAACACCTCTACATTACTTTGGAGCCAAACCCATTAAAGGATGCACTTTGGGAATTCGGTCACAAAGTACAAAAACTATGAAAACAATTTGGATAGATCCTTTAGCCTTTTAACTTTTGAAGCTAGAGGTGATAGAAAATATTATTGAACCCATGTTGTTCCATGATTGTGTGAATACCAATATTATATCCATGTGAATCCATCTTTTATCCATGTATTTCCTTTATCCATGTGAATCCATCTTTTATCCATATATTTACTTTATGCATGTGAACCTGAACCCTACAATTTGTATTACAGTGTGAAACCATTTTATGAAAGCTAAAGTATTTGTTTATTAAAATAACAACCAAATAAAACAAGAGCAAACAAAACGTAAAAGCAATGAACGCGAAGCTTAAAAACAAAGCAAAAGAAATAAAAAGAAGTAAAGCAAAACATCGTAAAATCAAAACAAGTAAAGCAAAACATCGTAAAATCAAAACGAATGCTAATTAAAAAGCAACGACTGTTTTTGTGATTTTTGCATGATTTTTGTGGTTATAAAAATTGAAGATCAAGAACAATCTTGGCATCACATCATCTCTTGAGCACTTGATCTCAATACAAGGTGAAGGAGGAGAAGGTCTCTACATACTTGAAGGAGATGAAGACATTGGAGGATTGAAAGAAGGAGGCTCTACACACATGCTTGGAGGACGCTCTACATACATGTTTGGAGCAATTGTATGAACATTTATTATGAATCAATTATCGATGTTCCCTTATTTCTTTCCTTCCAATTCCTACGACACTTATCTTTTCTAATCCCATTAATCTCATCTATCTCCAACTTGCCTATCTTTTCTATTCCCATATTTCATATGATTTATGATGAATCCATTAACCCCATCTCTCTTATCTCACCTATTTCCATCTTTCACATGATGAAGAATTTCTATCCAGTTTTCACACATCTCTCTTAGTTCAAATTTCCTATATGATGAATTTCACCTATCTCACCTATCTTTTCTAATTTCTCTTATGATGTTTGTAGATCAATTTCTTGATCTATATGCTCGATGTGGTGTGTCCTCTTAAGTGCAATATGCACTGTGGGTTGCAATTTGAAGACTCAATGGGGAATAAAAATAGCATATACAATGACACAGTGAAATAAGAGAAAGAAGCTGAAATTATGAGTACAAACAGCTCAAAAGAGGATTATACAAACTTTGGGCAATCGGTAGGAAACATAAGCATACACCTTCATTCTAAGTGTTGGACTTTGGTTCCCTAAACATACATGCTCAAATCTAGTCTTCCAACTAGATGCTCAAGAGAAGATTAGCCAATCACTGCTTGCCCACTACTCACTCAGAGTGCCAAGCTAGCTAATGCCAAATCTACCAAGTGGAGCACTAGTGGTAAGCTAAGAGCTCTACACACACAACGAGAAGACAAAGCTGCAGGAGTGCATTCCTTCCTTGAGTCTCTCTCTGAGCTTCTCTTAGCTTGTTTCTCTTGGCTCCCCTTTGTTGAAGGAGAGGTCTACTTATATAGTTTTCCTGGAAGTAAAGGATAGCAAAAGGGGACAAAATTAGTTTCTTCTTTGGCAGGCTCTCTGACAATTTTGACAATTTTGGTACTTGTAAGCTTCCTTCTTGGTCCACTTTTCTGCGCCGTCACTATCTTCCAAATTGGTATTCGGCGTCGTCCACCGTCCATGAGTTCTCCGCGTGCAAGTGGCTAAAAATTTAGACTATATGGAGATCTGGAAAATTTAGTCTCTTTTTCAAGTGAAAAAGTAGACTAAATCAAAAGTACACCCTTTTCCTAAAAAATAGACTACTTTTGAATTAAGTAGACAAACTTCTTAAAAAATGGTGAACCTTTGAGTAAGTCGACTAACTTGTAAAATTTGACTAAAAAAATCGACTAGTTTGAGAAATTGGTAAACTTAGGAAAATTAGACAACTTAGAAAATTGGTGAACTGGGAGAATTAGACGACTTAGGAAAATAGGTGAAATGGGAAATTAGACAACTTGGGAAAATAGGTGAAATAGTAATTTTGGCAACTTGGGAAAATAGGTGAAATGGGAAAATAGACAACTTGGGAAAATAGGTGAAATGGGAACTAGGGAACTTGGGAAAATAGGTGAAATGGGAATTTAGATAACTAATAGGTGAAATGGGAATTTAGGCAACTTGGGAAAATAGGTGAAATGGGAAAATAGGCAACTTGGGAAAATAGGTGAAATGGGAATTAGGGAACTTGGGAAAATAGGTGAAATGGGAATTTAGATAACTTGGGAAAATAGGTGAAATGGGAATTTAGGCAACTTGGGTAAATAGGTGAAATGGGAAAATAGGCAACTTGGGAAAATAGGTGAAATGGGAATTAGGGAACTTGGGAAAATAGTTGAAATGGGAAATTTGGCCTTCTTCATGAACTGATGAGCTGGATTCCCCTTCCACCATTTTCTTGCTCTTCGCTTCTTCTGCTTCTCCTTTTGTTCGAAATCGAGGTAACTTGCCTTGTATTTGGCTTCTGCATCTTGAAAAGCAAAACAAAAAATACATTATTTTAAGGGTGTATCAAAGTACCCCGCTACAGGTTGCCCACCACTTAGACATTCTCTGTGCTCGGAGAAAAATAATACTCTTTTTTCTTCTGTCTTTTCTTTTTCTCTTTATCTTTTTTTTTGTTCTTCTTCTTCTTTTTCTTTTTCTCCTTTTTCTCCCTTTCTCTTTTTCTTACTTCTTTCTTTTTTGGTACAATAGAACAATCATTCAAAACACCTCCATTGGATACTTGTCCGCTCAATTAAACATGTATTGTAATGATTTTCCACATCATACTAGGTAGGTTTTAATGCACTTAAGCAATGCCTTCAATATGGCCAATGAGTGGAAGGTCCAGTAGCCTGATGATGACGAACATGTCCCCCACCTAGATCCAATTCTCTCTGTGCTTGCAACTAACTGCTATTGCTCATAACAAATGGACTGATTGAAAAAGTGACTTGCTGCAGACAATAAAGAGATCGAAAGTTGTCTTGCGCTTTAGGCTGTTGTGCATCTCTTCAATTCAGAAGTCAACTGGACTCAAAGAAACAAGGTGAAGAGAGAGGCGCTAGACTCAAACAACAAGGTGAAGAAAGAGGCGTTGCAAGATCAAATGGACTCCATGGTTCTTATTGAAAGGAATCGGTGAAGAGAAAAATTGACATGCCCAATTGCCCAAATCACTGCGCAGCTGTCTTTGATAATTTTGCAAACGACTTGACTAATAAAAGTCAACTAAATTATGAGCTCTTAAAAAAATCGACTTTGGAAAAGAAAAATCGACTGATTGACTAGAAAAAAAAATCAACTCATTGGCTGAAAGTTGGCTGAAATTGAGTATTTAGAGTTAAAAAAAATGGACCTACTTGACCCAAACAGTGACAAAAAAGGGGAAAAAAAAAATCGACGTAACAACTTCAAAAAAAAAAACGACCTATTCATTTGACAAAAAAATCGACTTTCTTTTTCGAAAAAATCGTCCTATTCATTTGACCAAAAAAATAGACTTTTTTTCTTCAAGAAATCGTCCTTTTTGACGTATAAACATCGGCCAAAAAAATCAACTTACATAGTTTAAAAAAATCAACCTTCTAAAAAAAAAAATCGACCTAAAAAAAAAAATCGACCTTTCTTAAAAAAAAATTTTGACCTAAAAAAAATCGACCGTTTTTTTTTTGGAAAAACAATTGACCTATCTACTAAAAAAAATCGACATTACCAAAAAATTGACTCCAACTCAATGTAAAAAAAAAAAACTTATGTTCATGGATAGAGATGATGGGTTTTATTGATGGGAAGTATAGTAAGTCTAATAGAGCATAAGGAAGGGACATGGTATGTACATTGTTCCTATAGTAGGTGATTCATATCTCATTCTGATTCTCGGTAGGGTTTGAGACGTGAATGGTTCACCAAAGGAATTTGGGTCCCTTCAAGAGTAGAGAGACGTATTGCACCTTGGGGAAGGATCTCTATTACCTTGTAAGGACCTGTCCATCTGGTGGATAACTTCTTTTCTTTCTTATTGTACAAGCTTGGTTGATATAGAAGGACCAACGATCCTTCTTGATCTCTGTCTTCCACAGATTCCTATCGTGCCATGCTTTCCGCTTCATCTACTCTTTCTCGAGAGTTGAATCTGCTATTGTTCTCTTCTCCTCCTGTTGATGTAATCTGTTCATATTGATGTTATTCATGACTTCTACATTACCGATCCTTGGATGTCCCACTCTGCTCGATGCCTTTAGAAATTCTAATGGAGCTATTGCTTCAAGACCATATACTAACTGGAAGGGAGTATGTTTGGTGGTTACCTTGAAAGCTGTCCTATATGCCCATACCACACTGAGGTAGGTAGTGCCCCATGTCAAGGGATGGAGATAGCACATTTTCCTCAAGAGCGAGACGAGTACCTTGTTGGTGCTTTCCGCTTGACCATTGGCTCGTGGGTAATATGCACATGATTTTTTGTGGAAAATTTTGTACTTCATAAATATTTCAGTTAGGGTTTTGTTGATAAAATGAGATCCTTGGTCACTTGTAACTTCAATTGGACAGACATACCTACAAAAAATATTTTCATACAAGAAAGAGGCTACCATATGAGAAGTGCAATCTTTTGTCGCCAAAACTTCTGCCCATTTGGTGGTGTAATCAGTGGCTACCAACAAGTACTTCACATTCGAGGGAGAAGTGATGGGATATATTGGCCCCACAAAATATAATCCCCATTTTTCGAATGGTCTCCATGATAAAGAAATTTGCAAAGGTTGGTTGTTGAGCTTACTTGGTTTTGGTGCACAACGTTGGCAAGTGTCGCATGTCTTTGCAGAATAGAATGCTCTCCAAGATTAACAGGAATTCCTTCTAAGTCATGGTAACTCCATGCAAACACATCCTTGAAGTTTTGCATGAAAGTGGTTACCTGATGGAGCAAGGATGGATGATCCCAAAGCCATGTTGCTAGTAAGATCGGTTGTGAGTGTTCCTCATTTCCAAGATTGACTTGCCTTACAGGTTGAGATGACATGGTTGATTGTTCGTTTTGATCTTCAAAATGCATTGTGGATAGGCCGACGATTCCTCTATGTTGATTTTTGATTCCTTTTCTTGCCTCCATGAAGGTGAAAGCTCTTTCATCCACGGTATGTCGGATGGTATTAGTAAGTCATCTATTGCAGCTCTTTTCTCCTTTCCTTGGGTCAAATCCTTCGAGACTCCTTTCTTTCCTCTCCTCAAGTCCATGACGGGTTCTCCAAGCCCAAGAGTTTCTACCTGTTCAGAGTCTCCTTCACAAATAGATATGCCATAACATGGAAAGGCTTCCATCCATTCCAAAAGATGTTGGTCATCGTTTATTTCAATTTCATTACATCCTTCCGCGATAGGAATGTGTTGTTCTTTGAGAATAGTGAAAGAATGAGCATTACCTCCATGAGATCCTTTCGGATCTAAGTGTACTTGTTTCTGTACTTTCCTTGGCAGGTTAACTAAAATAGTATCATTTCCTCAATCATGCATGGCTTGGATGTGCCTTAGCCATGGCCTCCCTATGAGTAAAGGAAAGCCTCCATTGACCTGCGGTAAATTTAACACCACAAAATCTAGAAAGAATGTCAGCCCGTCCATCTCTACCGGTACCTTCTCTACAATACCAAGAGGTTTAACTCGACTCTGGTCAGCCAAGGTTATTGTGAACTTTGCTTCACCTGAAGGTTGGAGTCCAAGTGATTTTAGGGTAAAATCTGGCATGAGATTTATGCCTGAACCTCCATCGATTATTACTCCATTTATAGTTATTCCATATATAGTGACTGATAGACATGGACTCCTGAAGTCGGTTAGAGAGTTGGTTGATACCTTTGTGAAGTTCTTGGAAATTGAAGCTTTCATCAGGTTTGTTGGAGTGTTCCCACCACTTATTGCAAGCATTGTCAGAGGAGACAATGTCTCTATGATCCCTATAACTTCACTTCTAAACCTTTCATCCAGTCTTAATAGATCTTACAATGATACCTGCTGGAAGGTTTTCTTTAATATTTCCTCTGTCTTGATGATGGATGGTATTGGAGAAGGTAGAGGAGGCTTGTTACATGAATGGAGTTCCCTCATCGTTTCTTTAAAAACTTTGTCTATTTCCTGCAAAACTCCAGAATTTTTTGTACCTGCATCTTTTTCTTGGAGGACCCTTGCTTTTGCTTTCTTTTTCTGGGCTCTTGTCTGAACCCCTTGTTCTTGATCCATTTCTTGCAACGCCACCACTCTAGCTTCTGGACTTGAGCTGAAGGATGGGCTTGCATTGAGTTCTTGATTTCCTTCTTCTCTCTGTTCTGAATCAGGTTCTAACTCTGGAGCATAGCTTGGGGTTTCTTTTTCTGGTCCATGATTGTGCAGGGAAACATCTCCATGAAGTTGACCAAGATCACTTAGTGGAGTGGCATGAATTTGGGCAAAAGAGTCGATTTCAAAAAATAGTCTATTTTCCTTAATTAAGTCATCCTAGGAAAATAAGTCGACTTCAAATATCTGACCTTTTTTAAGTAGACTATTTTTAAAAGTTTGAGCAACTTCAAGTCGACCATTTTCCAAAAATTGGTCTACTTTGTGAACGTGGTCATTTTTACAAAATTGGTCAAATTTTTTAGTCACTTGCTCCTCTTTTAAGTCGACTTGCTCAACTTGACCATTTTTAAAAAATGGGTCAACTTCTTTGGGTGAGAGAATTCGTCCAAATTGCCCAGGGGCATCACACACATTCGGGTCCTCTTTCTCAGATAAGTGCCACTGTGAGTGTACAGGAGAAAATTGGGTACCTAGATATTCAAGAGTGTTGCTCTCTTCTCTCTTACTTGAATGACTTGCTGGTTGCTTTCCCTTATTGACAGAGATAACATTGACTTGGTAGGATGGAGCTGATCCGCTTGTAGAAGCCTTCTGCTTCGAACAGTCCTTCGAATAATGATCCATTGTATCCGTGCAAAACCTGCAAGGTGGAGACCCTTCTGGGAGGGAGCATCTTCCTTGAAAATGCCCATATTCGCCACATCTATAGCACATGATAGGATGAGATGGTCTTCTAAATGGAGGTTTTATTTCGTTAGAGGAGTTTACCTGAGGAGTGGTATACATGCTTTTGATTTGAAATCGTGGAGTTGGTAATAAGGGCTGATGTATGGATACACTTGGTGATGCCCAATTCGCTTGCATCCCCTTGAGAAAATAGCAATCCCTTGCTTCATGGCCTGGTTTTCCACAAAATTGACACACCAACCTCTCCGAACAATCTTGAGAAGAATGTCTTGATTTCTTACATAAGGTGTACCAAATCGATGTTTTTACCTCTTTTCGCATTCTAAGCTCCTCCAATTCTTGTCGTAGTAGAGCTAGCGCTTCATCCCTTCCTTGCCAAGCACCTTTTTCCTCTTGCAAGGTCTTTTGTAACTTCAAGGCTTCTAACTCTTTTCTTAGTTGTGCAAGAGGCTCACTTGTGAATTCATCCGTACCTTCATGTTCTTTGAACTGGACTCTTGCTTCTTCGATCCTTGAGGCTGCAGCTTCGAATTCCTCCAATGATGCATCAGCTTGTAGCAACTCTCTAAGCTTTTGCTGAGAAGTTTTTGGTAGAGCCTTCTCTACCCATTTCTTGACTAGAAAATCCCCAACATTATGAGGAAGATGAGAAACTAACGACTTCACTCTGGTCATTAATTCATAGAATGCCTCTCCTTTTTGTAGTTTAAGATTTTCCAATTGATCAAGAATGTGTTCTCTGGAGTTACCTGGGGTAAATGTAGTTGTGAAGGCGGTTTTGAGGGCATCCCTAGTGGTGAAGTGTGCTTCATCGTGTTGATTGTACCATCGATCCGTGAGCCCTTCAAGAGTGGCCAAAAACAAGGCAAGGAAGGCATCTTCTCTCTGATGTAAACCACTACTCTTACATAGGGAAAGAAACCTCCTGATGTGATCATCCGCATCCTCATGAGGGGCTGCCTTGAAGGAAGGAAACTTGATGTTGATCCGAGAGAGCAAGTTAGTCAAATCATCCCCCATCACTGCCGCTTGTGGCCTTTGGTTGTCTGCCATGTCCGTCGAAGGAGGTGTTGAGTATGATCCAAGATGCCTTGCGATGATGATGGGTCGGGAAATGGAAATGGAAGTGGTGGAGCTCTAGGAGGGATGTAGTGTAATCTTTTGTGTTGATAACTCTTTATGGGAGTCTTTACGGGACTAAGGGATCCTTCCTTATGGTTGGAGCGAGTATGAGTCATAGACTATCGCTCTAACGCTCTTCATCAATTCGGTTCTTCTAAGGGCTGATTTTTTAACAAGTTCAAATTGCAACCAAGGTCCCACCGTGCGTGCCAAAATGAGCACCTGTAGATCAATTTCTTGATCTATATGCTCGATGTGGTGTGTCCTCTTAAGTGCAATATGCACTGTGGGTTGCAATTTGAAGACTCAATGGGGAATACAAATAGCATATGTTGATGTATAAAACACCACAAGAAATGAATTAATGTGACACTAGAACACCTCTATGGTCACCATTAACTCATTGCCACTCCAAACTTTGAGAAATGATAGCCTAAAGTGAGAACTTTGCTTCTACAGAAATTCCTAGTCACTGAAATGACATACCTTCAGTATTTTGCTAATTTCTCCTAGCTTAAGTATGCTTTCTCCATGAAACTTTATAGGCTGAAACTAGAAAAGTAGAGCTTTCCAACAAGCTATCATATGCATCAAACGGAGCTCTAGAACTCAAGTTATGGCCCTCACAAGATGACCCTGTATGACCTTCCAAGACTGGAAATCTTGCCTGTTTTAGTATTCTTGATGTCCAAAAATAAAAAATTCGATGCCTGGCATCGAATTTCAGTCCAAGTCGATGCCGAGCATCGACTTTGAGCTTTTTTAGGCCCTTTTTCTGCACCAGAAATACTCTCTTTTACACACACATGAAGAAGACCACTTGTATGCTAGAAGTCGATGCCAGGCATCGACTTTATGCTCAAACTCGATGCCAGGCATCGAGTTGCTCCACAAACTTCATATTTTTAAAAGATTCAACAACAGTTAACACACAGAGAATGAAAAAATGACTTTTGAGCCAAGATTCGATGCCAGGCATCGAATTGCTCAGAAAACTTGAACTTTTGAATTCATCACACAGTAGGCAAACATGGAGATGATGGAGAGAGGCTCATACACAGAACTTTACTCAGTTCTTCCCATAACTATAAAAAACTCAAAAGTTTTACAGATGCTTTCTCACTCAGAGAAGCCCGACTATACTCAGTCATACAAAAATGAGTTCTTCTCACTTTCTCATTGTCTTCCTCCTTCTTCTTCTCTCTCTCTCTCATCGCGTCAGTTAATACTAACTAACTTATATAGATTTTCTCATTCCCGTGATTTTTAAAAAACTTCTAGAACTAAAGTGAACTAACTTTACAAGTATGATACACTTGTGAATTTGTCCCTTCACATAGGCATGGGGTTTTCTTTCTAAGATTTGACCTTCAAATATATGTCTAATTAGTGATTGTTTCTCCAACAGCTCCCCCTCAATCACTAATTGACATTCCCTGTTTCTTCATATCTTCTTCTTTTCTTTTACTCCTGCCATGCTTTTGAATCTGCTGGTCTTCACACCATCCAAGCTCTTTGTCATTATGTCTGCTAACTGATCTTTAGTAGAAATGTATTCCACTTCAATCTCCTTCTCCATTACCTTTTCTCTAAGAAAATGATATTGGATCTCTATATGCTTTGTCCTTGCATGAAATACTGGATTTGCTGCAAGATAAAGTGAACTCATATTATCTCCATGTATTGTAGGTGTACCTTGATCAATGCCTAAGCTCTTGAACAATGTCTGCATCCATATGACTTCCTTAGCTGCTTCCACAAGTCCTTTGTACTCTGCTTCAGTTGATGATAATGCTACTGTATGTTGTTTCTTGGAACACCAACTTACAAGCTTATCACCAATGTATATCATGTAACCATGAGTTGATCTTCTGTCATCCTGGTTACCTGCCCAATCTGAATCACTATAGGCTCTCAACTTCAAATCTGATGTAAAAGGATAATATAATCCTTCTTTTATAGTTCCTTTGATATATCTGAGAACTCTTTGACCTGCAATCCAATGTGGGTCCTTTGGACAATGCATGAATTGTGACAAAACTCCCACTGCATAACTAAGATCAGGTCTTGTTAGTGTAGCATAAATCAAACTACCCACAAGAGATTGATACTTCCTCATATCTTTGTAGTCTGCACCATCATATTTACTGAGCTTGTGATTAACTTCAAGTGGAGTTGAAGCTTCTCTGCAATTTTCCATATCAAACTTCTTCAATAGATTCAGAAGATACCTTTCTTGTGATACATATATGCCATGATCTGTATAAGTGACTTCCATTCCAAGAAAGTATGACAACTTTCCTAGGTCACTGATCTTGAACTCTTTCTCAAGTAATCTCTTTACCTCCTTGATTCCTTCATCTGAAGTACCTGTGATTATAATGTCATCTACATAAATACAAATGTAGATTGTACCTTCCTCTGTTCTTTTGATAAGTAGACTTGAATCTGCTTTTGAACTTTGATATCCAAGATCATTGAGATACTTCACCAGTCTATAGTTCCAAGCTCTTGGAGCTTGCTTCAATCCATACAGTGCTCTTCTCAACCTGCAAACAAAATTTGGATACCTGGAATCTATAAACCCTTGAGGTTGTTCCATGTATACCTCATCTGATATGTATCCATTCAAGAATGCATTTTTTATATCCAATTGACTTAGAGTCCATCCTTTTGAAGCTGCAATAGCAATGATTGTCCTTATAGTTGACATCTTAGCTACGGGACTGAATGTCTCATCATAATCTATGCCATAGGTCTGGGCATAGCCTTTCACCACCAATCTAGCTTTGTATCTGGCTATACTTCCATCTGCAAGCTTCTTCACTTTATAAACCCATTTATTTCCAATTACTTTCTTACCATTTGGTTTAGGAACAAGTTCCCATGTCTTGTTCTCCTCCAGTGCATTGAACTCTTCCTTCATTGCTTCTTCCCATTGCTTCTTACCTTTAGCTTCATCATAGTTCTGAGGTTCTTCATCATCTTTGACCATATATGCATAGTTCTTATGAGTTATGTAAGAAGTATCATAAGAATACCTTTCTGGTTGTCTTCTAGTCCTGCTTGACCTTCTTGGTTCACATTCTTCATATGTGTCTGGATACACTTCTTCATCAAATATAGGAGCTTCTTCATTCCTTCTTGTTAATCCACTTCTGGATGTACTTGCTTGCATATAGTCTTCATCTCTATTCACCTGCACAATTGATTTTCCTTTCTCACATCTTCTTACCTCTTCTTCAAATTCTTCAGCTGTATGACTTTGATCTGCATACCAACTTTTCTGTTCATCAAATGTAACATCTCTAGAAACAAGAAATTGTTTGGTTAAAGGATTCCACAATCTGTAACCCATCTGCTTTTCATCATAACCAATGAACACATATTTTTCTGCCTTTGGTTCAAGTTTATGCCTAAGTTGTGATGGCACATAAGCATATGCAATTGATCCAAACACTCTACAATGATCTAGTGTTGGTTTCTTACCCCACCAAGCTTCATATGGAGTCATTCCATTCAGAGCTGCACATGGTAATCTATTCACAAGATATGTAGCTGTATTTACAGCCTCAGCCCAAAGATAATTTGGACAGTTCTTCTCCTTTAGCATAGCTCTAGCAAACTCAACCAAAGTCCTGTTCCTTCTTTCTGCTACACCATTTTGTTGTGGTGTATACCTGCAAGTTATTTCTCTCTTAATACCTGCACTCCAAAGATAATCATTGAACTCTTGGGAGAAGTATTCTCCCCCTCCATCAGACCTCTGTCTCTTAAGCTTTTGACCTGTGACTCTCTCTGCATATGCATGAAAATGCTTGAAGGCTCCAAACACTTCTGATCTTTCCTTCAAAACATATAATGTTATCCATCTTGTAGCATCATCAATGAAAAGAACATAATACCTTGAGCCACTGATAGATCCTTCTTTTGTTGGTCCCCATACATCTGTATGAATGAGCTCAAGTACTCCATCATGTTTGAATCCTTTCTTTTGAAATGGTAACCTGTGTGCTTTACCCATTTGACATGCTTCACATTTATAAACCATATGTTGACTTTGCACATTTGGTAATCCTAGTACAGACTGATTAGCAACCATAGCTTTAATTCCTCTTTCATTGAAATGACCTAATCTCTTATGCCAGAGATCAAGTTCTGTAATCACTGCTTCACCATGTGTGAGCAAAGCTTGACCAATGTTCCCTTGCACTCTTAAAGTAAAGAGTCTACCTTCTTTCTTACCAGAGACAATCTGATTATATCCATTCTCTGGATCTTCCACAAATACTCCTTCATTTGTAAACCTGACTTGAAAACCTTTTTCAACTATCTGTCCCACACTAATCAAGTTTTTAGGTATTGTAGGAACATACAAAACATTGGTTAGCAAATCTGCTCCACTCTTGCATTTCACTTTTCCAGTTGAATGTACACTATGTCTTGTATTATCACCAGTTTGAACTGTGTGACTAGAAATGCCTTTTTCCAAATCTGACATCAATTCTATGTTTCCTGACAAATGATTAGAACATCCAGAGTCAATGTAAAATACCTTTAGATCTTCTTTGTCTGATGTGCTGATTGAATTCATCATCAATGATGTATGACTTTCATTCTGTGTGTCATTTGCATAGTTGTAGTAGGTGGTGTTGTAGGATTGATTCTGTCCCCAACTTCTTCCTCCACCTCTACCATAGCCTCCTCTTTGACTTTGTCTACCTCTTTGAAAATTACTTTGATATCTTCCACCTCGACCTCTACTATTGTTGTTTTGATTCTGGTTTGATCCTTGTTGGTTGTGCCAACAGTCATGAGCCAAATGATTACTCAATCCACAGATCCAACAAGCCTTTTTGTTGTTATTTTGATTACCTCTTCCTCTTCCAAAACCTCTTGCTCTTCCTCTGCCAGTGCCTTTACCTCTTGCATAATAAGCTTGAGAATTAGACTCCTCTTCATCCTTTGCTTTACCTTTATCTCCTTTCTTCTTATTCTTCATGTACATTGCAGAACTTTGACCTTTATCTCCATCTCCCTTCAAGTCTTGCTCATATGTGAGCATCAAACCAAGCAACTGGTTCAAATCTGGAACATAATGATTTAATGAAAGTTCTGTTGATAAGACAAAAGGTTTCCACCTTTCATCCCCTCTCAAGCCTGCAAGTAGTTGAGCAATCAATCTGTGATCTTCAACATCTTCATCTATGGATCCAAGACTATCTGCTAGATCCTTCATCTTAGTGACATAATCACTAATGGTTTGACTTGGCTTCTTCTTGAATGTTGTAAACTCTGACCATAGACTTGCTTTCCGTGCTTTAGTAGTGCTTTGGAAATGATATTCCAATGCATTCCATATATCTTCTGATGATTCCAATCCTCTGATGTGTGGTAGCAAATGATCTGAGATTGTATTATAGATGTATGCTTTTGCACTTGCATCCTTCTTCTGCCAATGCTTTAAAGCATCAAGTTCTTCTTTCTTTGGTCGGCTTTCATCTTCAAATACTGGCTTCTCTTCTTCACCTGTTACATATACCATGAGATCCTTACTCATAAGTAAGGCTTCCATTCTCATTACCCATGCAGGGTAATTATCTCTGTCCAGTTTGTCAATGGAGATATGATCTGCCATAGTTCTTTCCTTCTACTGCAACCTGTGAGCTTAAAGGATAAAGGATAATACCTTTTGAAGTTCTTTGTGTATGAGGATACTTCGAAAGTAATCTTTTGATGCCTTGTGTCTTCAAATGCTTCACCTTTCAAACTTTACTGGAAAACTTTACAAAACTTCTCGTACCTTTGTCGTCTTCTGCTCTCGAGAATCTTTCTGCTCTGATACCACTTGTTGATGTATAAAACACCACAAGAAATGAATTAATGTGACACTAGAACACCTCTATGGTCACCATTAACTCATTGCCACTCCAAACTTTGAGAAATGATAGCCTAAAGTGAGAACTTTGCTTCTACAGAAATTCCTAGTCACTGAAATGACATACCTTCAGTATTTTGCTAATTTCTCCTAGCTCAAGTATGTTTTCTCCATGAAACTTTATAGGCTGAAACTAGAAGAGTAGAGCTTTCCAACAAGCTATCATATGCATCAAACAGAGCTCTAGAACTCAAGTTATGGCCCTCACAAGATGACCCTGTATGACCTTCCAAGACTGGAAATCTTGCCTGTTTTAGTATTCCTGATGTCCAAAAATAAAAAATTCGATGCCTGGCATCGAATTTCAGTCCAAGTCGATGCCGGGCATCGACTTTGAGCTTTTTTAGGCCCTTTTTCTGCACCAGAAATACTCTCTTTTACACACACATGAAGAAGACCACTTGTATGCTAGAAGTCGATGCCAGGCATCGACTTTATGCTCAAACTCGATGCCAGGCATCGAGTTGCTCCACAAACTTCATATTTTTAAAAGATTCAACAACAGTTAACACACAGAGAATGAAAAAATGACTTTTGAGCCAAGATTCGATGCCAGGCATCGAATTGCTCAGAAAACTTGAACTTTTGAATTCATCACACAGTAGGCAAACATGGAGATGATGGAGAGAGGCTCATACACAGAACTTTACTCAGTTCTTCTCATAACTATAAAAAACTCAAAAGTTTTACAGATGCTTTCTCACTCAGAGAAGCCCGACTATACTCAGTCATACAAAAATGAGTTCTTCTCACTTTCTCATTGTCTTCCTCCTTCTTCTTCTCTCTCTCTCTCATCGCGTCAGTTAATACTAACTAACTTATATAGATTTTCTCATTCCCGTGATTTTTAAAAAACTTCTAGAACTAAAGTGAACTAACTTTACAAGTATGATACACTTGTGAATTTGTCCCTTCACATAGGCATGGGGTTTTCTTTCTAAGATTTGACCTTCAAATATATGTCTAATTAGTGATTGTTTCTCCAACAGCATATACAATGACACAGTGAAATAAGAGAAAGAAGCTGAAATTATGAGTACAAACAGCTCAAAAGAGGATTATACA
Source organism: Ceratopteris richardii (assembly GCA_020310875.1). Taxonomy (NCBI): domain Eukaryota; kingdom Viridiplantae; phylum Streptophyta; class Polypodiopsida; order Polypodiales; family Pteridaceae; genus Ceratopteris; species Ceratopteris richardii. The sequence continues at coordinate 112,961,046 of CM035429.1, read as the reverse complement.
AACTTTGGGCAATCGGTAGGAGACATAAGCATACACCTTCAGTCCAAGTGCTGGACTTCAAATCTAGTCTTCCAACTAGATGCTCAAGAGAAGATTAGCCAATCACTGCTTGCCCACTACTCACTCAGAGTGCCAAGCTAGCTAATGCCAAATCTACCAAGTGGAGCACTAGTGGTAAGCTAAGAGCTCTACACACACAAAGAGAAGGCAAAGCTGCAGAAGTGCATTCCTTCCTTGAGTCTCTCTCTGAGCTTCTCTCAGCTTGTTTCTCATGGCTCCCCTTTGTTGAAGGAGAGGTCTACTTATATAGTTTTCCTAGAAGTAAAGGATAGCAAAAGGGGACAAAATTAGTTTCTTCTTTGGCAGGCTCTTTGACAATTTTGACAATTTTGGTACTTGGAAGCTTCCTTCTTGGTCCACTTTTCTGTGCCGTCACTGTCTTCCAAATTGGTATTCGGCGCCGTCCACCGTCCATGAGTTCTCCGCGTGCAAGTGGCTGAAAATTTAGAGTATATGGAGTGTTGATATATTTAGGTAGTGATGTGTGTGAACACACTAGGACCGCCGGGGCACTTTTTTCCCTCTTTAGGAGGTTTTTTTCCCCCGGCTTGTATATATGCCTATTGCCCTAATGGGCTACTTATCTTTGTACATTCTCTAGTAATACATTCAGTATTGTGTGTTTGTGCTCCAAGCTTCTTCTTCTTCCTTGTGCTGTTCGCGTGCTTTCGCAGACGTCTATCTCCAACAATTGGTATCAGAGCAGGTTGTCGCTTCTTCTAGGGCGCCGTCCTTAGATGTTTGGTACTTTGATAGTGGGGCGACCAAACATATTACCTCGCAGCGCAGTTTCTTTTTAAGATCATTCTGACTACTGCTGATGGTAGTTCTTTCACTTTGTCAGATGCTTTATTTGTGCCAGGGATAAAAAAGAACCTGTTATCAATTTCTGCATTAGCCAAGATTGGCTTGGTTGTGAAATTCGTTGATGACAGGTGTACAGTCCATGATCTCTCAAATGGTGATGTGATTATTGCTTCTGGCATTTTATGTCGTGGGTTGTATAAGCTCATAGACTATGAAAGATCTGTGAATGATTCGGCATGTGTAGTTCATGATTCTCAGGCTATGTCAGATGCAAAGCTTTGGCATGCACGCTTTGGTCATCTGAATTTTGCTATTTTGCTATGCCTGCAAAAATCTGAAATGGTGTCCTCTTTGCCCAAACTTGAGGCTCCTGGAAAACATGTTTGTGAAGGCTGTATTTTGGGCAAAATGCAGCATTCTTCCTTTCCAAAAGATGGTTCAGTTCGGGCTACGCAGAAATTGCAGCTTGTACATAGTGATGTCTGTGGTCCTATGCAGACACCCTCTTTTGGAAATTACCTTTACTTTGTGACTTTCATTCATGATTTTTCCAGGCATGCATGGGTATATCCACTCAAAGCAAAGTCCGAAGTGTTCATGTGCTTCAAACAGTTTTTGGTTTTGGCTGAAAATCTGTCAGCATGTAAAATGGGCACCCTTCGTTCTGATCGAGGGGAGGAATATATGTCTTAAAATTTTAATGCATTTCTGGCTGAACGTGGGATAAAACACCAATGTACAGTGTCGTATACACCTCAACAGAATGGAGTTGCTGAACGAAAGAACAGGTCACTCATGGAGATGGCGAGGTGCATGGTCAAAAGTCAAGCTTTACCGCATAGTTTCTGGCTTGAGGCTGTCATGTGTACAGCATATGTACTAAACAGGTGTCCCACTAAAGCGTTGCAGTCTATCACTCCATATGAGGCTTGGCATGACCGCAAGCCATCTGTTGCTCATGTGCGTGTTTTTGGTTGTTTGGCATATGCATTAGTGCTTGAACAACATCGCAGAAAATTGGATGATAAGGCAGTAAAATGTATTTTTGTTGGGTACAGTTTTGAAAGTAAAGGCTATCGTCTGTATCATCCACAAACTAAACGCATTTTGGTTAGCCGTGATGTTGTCTTTGTGGAAGATGCTATTCAGCCATTGCTTTCATGTACTAAGGAGACATCTGTTAGCTCCAAAGACATGTATGATACGTTGATGCCTCTTTTTACAGGTGGACAGTCTAGTGCTGGTCCTAATGAGGCAACTTCTTAGCCCTTGCAGGTTTCATATGATGATGTAGATCATTCTATTTCTGATGCAGATTTACATGATGCACTTGTTGATGACAAAGCTGATATTGAGCAGGTAGAAACTATGCCAAAATGGCTGGTGCAGACTTTGCGTGACAGCAAATTAGATGCACCTTTGTCATATCGTACTCGTTCAGGCTCTCATAGTGCCTCCTTTGCATCATATTGCTATGCTATGGCTGCGTCGAGTCTCTGTGATGAGAATGAGCCTGTTTCTTTTGATGAAGCACATAATTCAGAAAATTGGATGGCTGCCATGCAATCTGAATATGATGCTATAATGAAGAATGGTACATGGTCTTTATGTGACTTGCCTCCTAGCAAGAAGGCCATTGGCACTAAGTGGGTATACAAGCTGAAGCGTAAACCTGATGGTACAATTGATAGGTATAAGGCTAGGCTTGTTGCAAAGGGTTATGCGCAGGAAAGAGGCATTGATTTTGATGAGACCTTTGCACCTACATGCCGTATGACTACTGTTCGGAGCATTTGTGCACTTGCAGCCCATCATGGTTGGAATGTACATCAGTTGGACATTAAAACAACATTTTTGAATGGTGACTTACATGAAGAAGTGTATGTTTTTCAGCCCCGTGGATTTGTGCAGAAAGGGCATGAAAACCAGGTGTGCAGGTTAAAGAAGGCATTATATGGTTTAAAGCAAGCACCACGTGCTTGGTATGAGAAGATACATGCCTATCTAGTTGCACATGGTTTTGTGAACAGTCCAACTGAAAGCACCTTATATGTTAAGCGTGCTAATGATGTGCTTCTGATCATTGTTGTCTATGTTGATTACATGCTGCTCACTGGTCCTATTGAGAAGCATATTGCTGATTTCAAGGCTGATTTGCATGCCTCATTTGAGATGTCTGATTTGGGGCATTTGCATCACTATTTGGGCATTCAGTTTATGCAAGTTGATGGTGGAATGGCTTTGTGTCAAACGAAATATATTGACACATTATTGCAGCATTTTGGCCTTGAAGACTGTAAGCCTATTGCCACTCCTATGGAGACAGGTTTACGATTGAGTCTTCATGATGCTTGAGATGCATTTGATGTTGTTCTCTATCAGCAGGCTGTTGGATGCTTGATTTACTTATGCATTACTCGGCCAAATATTCAGTTTGCTGTCTCAGAGATGAGCAGGTTTATGCATTGCCCAGGAGTCACGCATTGGAAGACGGTTAAGCGCATCTTTCGCTACTTGAGTGGTAGTCGGCTACTTGGGTTGTTTTATCCCAAGGGGGGATCACTACTGCCAGATTTGCATGCTTTTTCTGACTCAGATTGGGCTGGTTGCTATGACACTCGTGTGTCCACCAGTGGTTTTTGCTTCATGCTTGGTAGCTCATGTATATCTTGGTTGAGCAAGAAGCAGCCTACTGTGGCCACTTCTAGTTGTGAGGCTGAGTATAGGGAAGCTTTCACAGCGACTGTTGAGTGTGTGTGGCTCAGACACCTTATGGCTGATTTGGGTGTTGGCCAGTCTTCTGCCACCACCATCTTCACTGACAGTCAGAGCGCATTGGCAGTTGCGAGGAACCCTATGTTCCATGCTCGCACTAAGCACATTGAGGTGCATTATCACTATGTCAGGGAGAGGTTCTCTGCTGGGGAGATCAGCTTGGCATATGTGCCCACGCAGGAGAACATTGCAGACCTTTTCACGAAGGCTCTGCCTAGGGAGAAGTTTGAAGCTTTCCGCAAAGCTTTGGGCTTACTTCCTTTTGTGGAGTGATTTCCACATAGCTTGGCACTTCTTTATAACAGCTCCTTGTTCACCGCATCACTCCCAAGGGGGATTTGTTGATATATTTAGGTAGTGATGTGTGTGAACACACTAGGACCGTCGGGGCACTTTTTTCCCTCTTTAGGAGGTTTTTTTCCCCCGGCTTGTATATACGCCTATTGCCCTAATGGGCTACTTATCTTTGTACATTCTCTAGTAATACATTCAGTATTGTGTGTTTGTGCTCCAAGCTTCTTCTTCTTCCTTGTGCTGTTCGTGTGCTTTCGCAGACGTCTATCTCCAACATGGAGATCTGGAAAATTTAGTCGCTTTTTCAAGTGAAAAAGTAGAATAAATCAAAAGTACACTCTTTTCTTAAAAAATAGACTACCTTTGAAGTAAGTAGACTAACTTCTTAGAAAATGGTGAACTTTTGAGTAAGTCGGGTAACTTGTAAAATTTGAGTAAAAAAATCGACTAGTTTGAGAAATTGGTCAACTTAGGAAAATTAGACAACTTAGAAAATTGGTGGACTGGGAGAATTAGACGACTTAGGAAAATAGGTGAAATGGGAAATTAGACAACTTGGGAAAATAGGTGAAATAGGAATTATGGCCTTCTTCATGAACTGATGAGTTGGATCCCCCTTCCACCATTTTCTTGCTCTTTGCGTCTTTTGCTTCTCCTTTTGTTCGAAATCGAGGTAACTTGCCTTCTGCTTGGCTTCTGCATCTTGAAAAGCAAAACAAAAAATACATTATTTTAAGGGTGTATCATAGTACCCCGCTACAATGTTAATGAATTGTAAAAGTGATTTGATTAATTCCCATGATCTCATCTATCTATCTATGAGTGTTTATATATGAACTCTACCTCCTAAGTTGCCCAAAGCACCTTGCATGTACCATCTATTTGGAACATTGGTAGTTAGCCTGATCCACCCAACTGATCCCTTCATGAAAGCGAATGATGTGAACACATACAAGGAGTGAAAAATCAGCCCCCACAAGGTAATAAGCCTAAAGATTTGCAAAAAGCTTCAAATTTTTCCTCTGGAAGAGTTTTGGTGAATATGTAAGCTAGAATATCTTGTGTAGGCACATATACCAAATCAATATCTCCTACATGAAGGCGCTCTCTCACATAGTGATAATACACCTCAATATGTTTGGTCCGTGCATGAAACACTGGGTCTCCTGCAACAACCAATGCACTCTGATTATTAGTGAGAATATGCATAACATCATCAATCTCCATGCAAAGAACCATCAATAGGCATCTCAACCATATACACTCCACTATAGTTATGAAAACTGCCTTGCACTCAGCTTCACAACTCGATCTCACCACTGTAGGTTGCTTCTTACTCAACCAAGATATGCAAGAGTCTCCAAGGAAAAAGCAATTACCACTCGTGGATACGCGAGTATCATAACAACTAACCCAATCAATATCTGTAAAAGCATGCAAGCATGATTGAATATCTCTTCCATAAAAGAGACCTAAACTCAAAGTTCCTTTGAGATATCTAAGCACGTTTCATCGCTTGCCAATGCTTAGTGTCAGGGCTATGCATGAATTGAATCAACTGGGAAACTACACACTATATATCCAGCCTTGTGTTTCATGCATATATAAGACATCCCACAGCTTGCTGATAAAGAGAACTAAGAAATGCATCATCGGAATCCTGAATTGAGAACCTAAATCCTATCTCAATTGGTGTCAAAACTCGCTTGCAATCCTCAAAGTCAAAACGCTGAAGTAGTTTTTCAACATACTTTGCTTGATGCATAACAATTTCCCCCTCAACGAATACAAACTAGATGCCAAGATAGTAGCTCAAAAGATCAAGATAAGTGACTTCAAAAGTATGCAGCAATTCAGCCATAAGAATATCAATTTTTGCATCACATGACCCAGTCAAGAGTATGTCATCGACATAAAGAACAAGCATTGTAAGATCAGGTCCATCTTTGCGTACGTAGAGTGTGCTTTCAGTTGGACTATATGTGAAGCCAAGAGCAAGCAAGTGCTTATGGATTTTGTCATACCATGCACGCGGAGCTTACTTGAGACCATACAAGGCTTTGTGCAAGCGAGAAACCATATGCTCTTGCCCGTTCATGGCAAATCTAGGAGTTTGCTTCACATAGACCTCTTCTTGCAAATCACCATTCAAGAGCTATTTTTATGTCCAAGTGATGTACCTTCCAACCTCGATGGGAAGTCAATGCAATCAGAGTATGAATGGTAGTCATGCATGAATGAGGTGCAAAAGTTTCCTCATAGTCAATAATGCCCTATTGCTGCACATATCCTTTGGCAACCAATCTAGTTTTGTAGTGATCAATGCTACCATCAGGCTTTCTCTTAACCTTGTAAACCCACTTTGTACCAATGACATCTTTCTCTTTTGGCAATTGACATAACTCCTAAGTACCTATGTATGGAATCCATTTTTGATTGCATAGCATTTATCCATTGTCGATCATCACATGCATCTTCAAAAGTAAGTGGCTCTTCATTACATGTTGTTGCAATAAGAGAATAATCCACAAAATTACTTGATGCATGGTGAGAGCTTGATCTTGTTCTATCAAGTAAAGGTGCACTCAATTTGTTGTCCTACAAAGTTTGTTTCAGCCGCTTTGGCATACTTTGTGCACTCTTGATAGACATGTATTCATTATGTAATACATCATCAACATGTATATCATGTCTGGACTGAATTTCATGCTCATTTTCAGCCATATTTTGATGCAAATGTTCAACCATATGTGGCTGGAAATTTCTAGCAGTTCCACCAATTTTTGGCTGAAAATTTTCAGTCATGTTTAGCTAGAAATTCTCTACATTTTCAACTCTATTTTGCTCAAATTTTTTAGCCCTTTAAGGCTTAGTTGGTTGGTCTACATGGCCATAGTCAAGCACATAATTTTGGAACAAAGGCATGAATGTATTGAACACATCTTGTGAGCTAACTATTGACTATTTTTTGCATTCAAGTAGAGGGAAAACTGAATTTTCAACAAATAACACATCTCGACTCACAATAATTGTGTTTGTCAATTGACAGTACAAACAATATCTCTTAGTTTTGGCACTATAACCAACAAATACACATTTCTTTGCCTTTTCATCAAGTTTGTGACGTTGTTGTGATGGCACAAGAGCATATGCCAAACAACCAAGCACGCGCATATGACTAACCATAGGCTTATGTCCATTGCAAGCCTCATAAGGAGTGATGACTCTCAATGTTTTTGTAGGGCAACGATTCAACACATAATTTGCACACATGAATGCTTCCATCCAAAACTTATGAGGAAGGTGCTTTCCTTTAACCCCTTATATGGAGCTCTTAAACCACAAAGGCACACTTCCACATTATCATCATCATCTACATTCATGCCAATAGATGCAAGTGACTCACATATGCTTTTGATTTTCAGGGTGTAGTCACTTACCGATATTCCCTTTTTCTCCAGTGTATGAAGCTCATAATTGAGTTGTAATTTTTGTACTTTTGTATTGGTCTCATACAATGTGAACAAACTATCCCAAGCCTATTTTAGAGTCTAGGCATCGTGTATATGTCTAATCATGCTATCATGTATGCTAACACATAGCCAATACATTACCTTTCATTCTCCTTGATTCCATTCTTCATATGCTCTTAATTGGTCCCCATTCTGATTGCTCTCTAGTAACTGCAAAGTGTTTTTGTTCTCTCCTTCGATGTACTTCCAATACATTACCCATCAAGAAATTCATCATTCTGAATCTCCAAGAATGGAAGTTGTTCTTGTATAGCTTATTGCTTATAAGTTGACTCATTCCATCTACACTTGTCATTTTTGCAGCGATTTTCAACACTACAAAAACACTAGAAGCAATACCTCTTTTTGAATACTATCACACTTTGATGTGATGGTTCGATCTCAGAAAAGCACAGTTGGTTATCACATAGATGGTTCCTTGTTTATCCATGTAGGAGTACTCTAAATTTGACCACATCGTGCTCAATTCAAAGGGTTGATCTCAATTCTAAGTTGGACAACTAGTCGTCAAAAACCATCCTCATAGATGTGAGCACCTAAGCGATTGGTTTGGATATATTCTAACTGGGTCTTGTAGGGACTTTCATGTGTTTGCAAGTATGCTAACCCTAAACTTTTTGTGGGTCTCTGCATGGTAAAAGACATTTTGAATCACTTGTCTCTAAACTCAACACGTAAGGATAGTCTCTCAATTATTCAGCTCACGACCTAGCTCTATGGTTGTATGGTTGATACTAGCCTCACATGATCTGATGCTTTGACTATCTGTTCTTAGGTGTCTACCTAACTAAGGTTCATATGACCAAACCACTTGCCTAATAGCAGGTACAACCGCGTTGCAATGTTCTTTGTATCAATCACTTGTTTGTTTTTAGTTCTTTTTAATGTGAAATTTGTTTTTAAGAGATATGCCTTCAGGAATACTTATGTTTTAATGTAACTTGATGTTTTGTTCGATCAATTTATATTCCTTTCACTTAGGGTTTTCCATAACTTTGCTCAAACAACTCTAGAAATTAGGGTTTCTTGAACTTGATTTGTGCCTATCGTAGCCCTAATTAATCAAAACAACTAAATGCACTTAGTCTAAGCTAAAAAATAGACTTAGGGGGTTCAGAGATCTTCCAACCTCAATTCAAGCGTGCTTGATGTTGCTCAGATACCCAAGATGCTCGCTCCCAGGCTTGCAATGCATTGGTATCTTGCTTTGCCTTCCAAATAGCTCCAATACCTTGTAAAATCCCAAAAAATAGGCTTGACATGATTGAATTTCGACAAATCCTAAAAATTTCTGAATTGTCTATCAGGATAGGCATGTCTATCGTGATAGACGATACCTATTATGGAAGGTTGTATGTTGCCACGGATTGGGTGGGCGAGCAAAAAGTTTCCATTCAATGCAAGTTCTTGTTCTTACCTTAGCTAAAGTAAAAACAAATACCTTCATTGAATGGACGCTCTCTTTCCATCCGTCCTTTAAATTTATTTTTCCATCCTTCAAAATCTTCGAAATAAATTTGGTTCTCCCATTTTCCAAACGACCTAATACCTCCATAGCTAACTGATACTTAATATTTGTATGCAAAATTTCCACCACCAATTTTGATAAAGGTAGAACATTTCAATATCAATCCTCCTATGATGCGCACTCTAGAGTCACTCTTAGAGAGTGGAAGAGGAGAATTGGCACACATTGAGCCACCCATACACACCCCTAAAGCAATAAAACCACTTCAACCTATTGAGGCAGATGCAATTGGGACTAACTCAATGAACCCAATCAAGCTAAATCCCTCAAGAAATAGTGAAAATAGTTCCTTCTGAAGTCCTAGATAAGGATACAAAGCACGAGGCTAAGCACCAAGAAAAGTCAGAACATGCATCTATGTTGATGTCGTGACAAAAGCTTGTTCACTAACAAGACTGCGGAAAATTACCACGACTCAACTAGAACTAAGCTAGAGTGATATTAGAACACCTCTATAATTATCAGTAGCTTAGCAACCTTGTGAAATTGAAAACTTTATAACTGTATTTAGTGAAAAACTGAAAATTCACTTTACAGAAAGCTTCGCGTTTCCTTCAAGCTTCAATTCTGAACTTATTTACTTCAGACTTTACACTACTGCATTTGTTTACAGTTAGATAATCTTTCCGTCACTTAACTGTGTCAAAACTATGTTTTGAACTCACCGAAATTTTACCGGAACTTCACCAGACTATTATCGGAATGTCACCGTAATCTTACCGGAATCAACTACAATTCTGTTTGTAATTACTTCAAATGATTGTTGATGAAGTAAGGAAGTAATACCTGAGCTTCCTTCAGTAAATAAACTCTTTCTGAAGTTTAAGAAAAAACTTCACCAGTTCTGAATGCCTTTTTACGATCAGACTTTGTACTATGTACTTGTCCCGTTTCACAAAACACTTTTGATCAACTTATAGTTGAGACTCCTAGCTTCAAAATGAGCTATCACTCATGAAAATCTTTACACTGTGTTACGAGATCTAACTCTCAGAAATACCGGAAAATGTTTACTGAGAAAACTGTAACTGTTAACTAAATTTCACAGTAACATGAAATTACTCAGATTTCTTCACATACAAAGAATGCGCTCAATCTTCCACATGAACATGTGTTTTCTATTAGAGAAGATGTGTACAAAATAGCGTGGCCTCACTTTGCTCATAGCTATGGAAAACTCTCCTACTCTGAGTAGTTATTCCTTACCATGTCTCTCAGATGAATACCCGACAATTCAGGTTCTATTATTCATCTCTACATACGCAATCTCTGGCGTCTTCTATATCACTATCCTCAATATCTATATGTGTTCTTCTTACCTCTCATATATTCTGGTTCTATGCTCTCTCTTATATACATTTTGATCCGAGATTCAAACTTATAATTCTGGAAGTTTCTACACCTTATATTACGGGCGTGAATTTGTCCCTTCACTAAGGCTTGATTTTCCTGAATGTTTTTTTTCTGCTTCTGTTTGTCTTTCTTCGTCTTTATGTATGTCTGTATGTCAAATTTGTGAGCGATTCTTCAACAATCTAAACTATGAGATCCAAGAGAGGACTTTGATTCCAATATCCCATATATTGTTGAGACTTGGCGAGATAAGTTTTTGGCATGAAATGCAAGACGAGAAATGCAAGAAATGGTAGGTGTCGAAACCTCCCTTCAATGAGCTTGATGCATAAGCATTCACCAAAATGAATGATATAGATGTCTAAGCTTTGGGCCTGTCAATGAGGAACCATTTCAATGTGAGAATGCTAGTCTAAATACCTTATCCATGTATTTTTGGTCCACATGAAGATACTTCATAGTGCAAAAGGGACAACACCTCTTCGTTCAAAGAAGAATTATCCAAAGAGTTCTCAAGGAACTCAAACTAATCTTAAGAAAGCTAGAGTGAAGTCTACATTGATAGTTTCGGAGATGATCAAGTTGAAACCTCACTACTAAGATGACATAGCTATCCTAGCAAGTCTAGATCCCAAAAAAGTGCAAATGGATACTCAAGTCAAGCAAATAAATCTAGATAAAGTGGGAGAGCACACTGAAGGAGATGGGGGGAATACTTGGATTCTTATCACCTTCAATGATGTCACGACTAAAGCCATTATTAACTCAGGGGTAGGAGTAGATGTTGTTAACAAGGCATTTGTGGGCCAAATGGGGTAGGCCATCTTTAAGGCCAAAAAGGATGAAGCTCCAACTAGTAGATGAGCATATGGAAAACCTTTACGACTGCTAGAAAGTGTAACCCTAATCACTTGTGATGTAGGCATTAAGCACACTCTCACCACCTATGATTTTGGAAAGGCAAGTAATTATGAGTTATTATTAGAAAGAACTTTCTTGTGCCAACTATAAGTGATGCAAGATTGATGTGGAAACGTGTTCCTACAACATCAAGTCTCTACAAGAAGGATATATTTGATGTCCAACTCATATAGAGATGTGCCACCACTCCAATGAAAGGCCATACATAAAAATGTAGAAGACTTGGCAGAAAGTGAGTCCTCTAGTGAGTCAGAGGTAGAGAATGAAGATTGGAGGCATGAGGACACTCATTTATGGATGTCCCAAGTTGCCCAAAGATAAGAGGCTAGGAGAAGAAAGAATGAAATACTCACACGGAGTAGTGAAACTTTGATAGACCTATTGAAGATCCCTCCTATGTGCCTGTGAGAATGATTGTGCTCAGATCATTGCTACCCTACATGTGGGAGTCAATGAGTAGATGCTCACCCCATGTCAAGATGAAGAAGACTACAACCTCTACATGGTGCAAGTGATATATGATGATGAAAAAGACAAGATAGATTATGGATTGTCCAAGGTCCCAATGTATGTGAAATTGAGAGAGGAAAGGGATACCTTGTTGTAAGAAGAGAAAGTAAAGAGCGAACATACATAGAAGATACTCTTAACATTGGGAAGCAGTCAAGATGATTTTAAGATATCTGAGTGGCATTAAGGACAAGTGTCTATGCTTAGGTAGAGGGAAAGCATCCATTATTGGTTACACAGATTCTGACTATGCTGGTTGTGTAGACAATCATAAGTCTACATCAGGGTACATTTTTCATTCTGCTCGAGGTGCTATCTCTTGGAGATGTCATCTTCAAGAATGTACAATTGTTTCCACCACATAAGCAGAGTATATTGTAGTAAGTGAGGCATGTAAGGAAGCATTGTGGCTTTCTCATCTTGCTTGTGATATGGTTTTACCTCAGCATGTACCTCGTTTGCTCAATGATAGTCAGAGTGCCATTGCTTTGGCTAAGAATCTAGTCTATCATGCAAAGACCAAACACATTGATGTGAGGTATCACTTCATTAGAGATTGCTTAGCCAGTGAGCGCATTATTCTTGAGAAGGTTCACACTCGAGATAATGTTGTAGATGCTTTGACTAAAGCTCTACCATAAGATAGCTTTCGACATCGTTGTCACTTTATGGGGGTTACTTGATTCATGATCTTACACAGTCATTTGTATACTGTGTAACATGCCCATCAAGTGGGAGGTATAATTTGTATACTTACACTCAGGTATTCTTTATCATTCTTTATTTTTATCCCATAGTTACTTTGGCCATATTGGTTTTTAGTGGGAGATTGTTACCGTTAGGATCCATGCGAAAGGCCAAATGGCCACCGAACACTTCTTTGTATATATTCTTTAATAAAACATATAGTGGCCTGGTCAGTCACAGAATGTAATTTCAACTGCATTTGTAACACTTTAAGAAGTATGTGTTTGTGCTCCTTGTGTACTGTGTTTTTCTATGTATTTTGTGGCCTCTATGTGGAGTATCATGTGCGGCCCTAGGAGCTTGGTTTTCTACTCTGAGGATATCATCCTAGAGCTCTCAAGAAGGAGAGTGCACCGTGGTGCATCACCATCGAAATACTTCAATTAAGAGATATATTTGCAGAGTCACAAGAAATTTTGTAGGTTATTAAACCGTGTATCATTATGACATTCAAGGGGGGATTGTTGGAAACAATGTTCCATGGTCCAAAACTTCAAGTTGTAGCTATATAAGTTGTTCTCAGAAGACTCTTCTTGAAGAGGGCGAGTGCAATAGAAACCTAATGTGGACATTGTAGAATAGTCTACAACAAGGTGACTTGGTAGCATGGTTAAGTCACAACACTCCTAAACCTCCCACACACATTCGAATCCCATCATGGACAACCATTGTAGTGCTAGAAGTTTTCTCTCAATATTTTTTTTTAGGAAATCCCTCGCAATGGTAGTTCGTGTAGCTTTTCAATTTTCTCAATAGATTTATTCACAATCATGTCTTGATTGGAGCTTTTTGTTAGCGATCTCAGCTTTTCAAGAGGGTCTCAAATACTAGACACAATCTCTTGTATCTAGTTCCTATTTTTGCCTAGATTCAAATATTGTTAGTTTGTATCATACACACATTGTAAGTTGACATTGGAATATAGATAGTGAAGGTGAGCATCATAGCTTACCGTTGCATTTCGAAAATCTTGTCTATTTTCTTTATCTCTCACTCATCTCCTTTTGAGTATTAAGGTGTGTATGCTAAGGTTCATGTGTTGGAAGATCATGTAAACCTATGATTAATTGTTATTGTAGCCCATCCCACTTCCAACATTTGGTATCATAGCATAATTGACATACACCCTTAATCAAGTATCCATTTCCCCTTAAAAACAACAAAAAACTACTTTTGCAAAAAAAGGATATTTTAGCATTTAGAGTCACGTTATTTGATCTTACCAATGCACTAAGGGAATATACGTTGACAAATTTTTGTGCACCCTCCAAGGTGTTACAACACATAGTTGATTTTAGATGGATTTTTGACAAGTACATGATCAAAAAAGTATATATGAATCCATAAAATTATATATTTACAATGTGCCAAAGAAAAATCCTTGGAAAAATCATCTATAAACATGGCATTTCAATTGATGAAGAGAAAGTAAGTTTGACTACGAAATTACCTAGAACTAGAAATGCATAAGAGATACGAGCCGTCATGGGCCATTGTGCCTATTACCATCACTTCATTCATATGTACATGGTAACCGACTAAATTCTATACTCACTGATCAATCACTTTGAATGCATTGAAGGCTGTGAGAAGCCTTTCCAAGAATTGGAGCGACATTTGATATCAACAACAATTCTAAAATTCCCAGATTGGACTAAGCCTTTCCATATTCATGTGGATTCTTCAAATTGTTCAATAGGATGTATATGAGCTCAACCGATTGATGATAATAAGATGGATTTCCCTATTGCATATGTCAATAGATAATTAAATAAAGAGTAGAGAAATTAGACTATGAGTAAGCGAGAAGGCCTAAGAATGGTGTATGCCATAAAGAAAATTAGGCATTACTTGATGTCTAAAAAAATTCAATGTCTTTGTAGACCGCCAACCCTCTTATACCTAGTGAACAAACCATGTTCCATAGGTAGATTGGTTAGATGATTCCAACTACTTATGGAGTACGACTTTGAGATAGTAATGAAAAAAGTGAGACACACATATGGGTCGATCATCTATTTAGACTTATTAATGAAGAAGCTAAAAGAACATTTAATTATGATATTCTAGATGAATATCCATTAAACTTGGAACTAGTACCAAAGTGGGCAGAACCTTTGACACCAATCCTTACTTTTGGTCCTAGTCATGCTCAAGTGATAACTTCTCCAAGAAGGTTACAAGAAGCATGCCAAACTCTAATCAATGCAAGTTGTCTCTACCATAGAGATAATCAAATCATGTTCTATTATTGTGTGGATGAAGCAAAGTAATGCATGCTCATTGGAGCCCATACGAAAATATTAGGCAATTATCTCCCTAGTTCTCACACTATGATGAGCTTGAAATGAGATGGAGTATATTCGCCAATGATGGAGAAAGATGTAGAGAGATTTCTTAGAGAGTCTAATGAGTGTAAATTGAAGAAACCAATCGAGAATGCTACAGGCTTTATAGAATAGCTTCCAATCAAGAGTGGAGCCTTCCCATGGTAGAAAACCTCAAGACACGCAAGCTATGGGCAAGCATGGCACTAATAAGACAAAGTTCTTTTGAGGAGAAATCCAAGGAATACACTTTGATAAAAAATCCCTTCAAGCCCTTTCTGATGGAAATAAGAGATTTTGATAAATGGGGTATAGAATTTATTAGTCCTATCCACCCACCCGCCAAAGGATCTCACACAAATTATATCATAGTCGCAACAAACTATTTGAATAAATGGGTTGAGGCCAAATTTACAACCAAAAAGGATGCTCAAATGACAACTAAGTTTCTATTTGGGCAAGTCTTTACATGCTTTGGACTTCCAATCGAGATTGTGAGTGATAGAGGGAATCAATTCATTAATGAGGTGATTTGAAATTTGCTAAGTATGTTTCTTATCATGCATAAGAAATTGGCACATATCATCCACAAGCATGTGGAAAAACCAAGAGCTCAAACAAAATCCTTTGCATTGTATTGACCAAATTGGTAAATGAAGATTAGAATGGGATAAGCAATTGCATCATGCATATGGGACTTATTGAGTGGCCTATTAGAAATCCTTAAGTACAAGACCATTCAACCTGGTCTAAGTTCAATAAGCTATATTATCAATCGAGCACAAGGATATGATTGGATTGGACATGAACTCTCTGAGCTAGTGGATAGTTTAGAAAAGCTCCAAGAGACACGATTGAGAGTAGTAGCATGCATTATGCAGCTAAGACGAGACAAAAGGCATACTTTGCCGCTCACATAAAAGACAATAAAATAAAATAAGGCAATTTAGTTATGATGTATACGCTTAAGAGACACAAAAAGAAGCTTCAAAAAGGACGTTATGGACCATTGGTAATCCATATGATTTTCCCTAGTGGTGCCATACAACTCTCTTATTTTGATGGAGATTTCATCCCTATTACATGAGTGGATGTAGAGTTAAGATCTATTAAGAGCCCCTCATAGGAAAGATGTTGCTTTAATTGCAACAAGCTAAGGATAGAAAGGCTAAAGAGTTGCACATCAAACAAAAAGCTCAACAAGAAGCCCTAGAATATATTAAGAAGAGAAAGTTGATGCAACAAAGAGTGGTAGAGTACATAGACGAAAAACAAGGTATTCATATGGGAATGTGTGAGGTTGATGATTCTTTGAAAAGGTTCATCAATCGATGACCACATATATGGGCTACTTCAGGAAATTCTTTTTAACAAGCCATCAAATATTTTCATAGACACTGGAGTTGTAAGCAATTTCATATGTAGACTTTGATATAAAAGCTACACGTTGCTTTCAAATCTATAAATGCTACATTGATTGGCATTGGCAATACATGTACACCATGCTTCCAACATTGGAAATACATGTACACCATGCTTTCAAGAAGCCACTATCCCAATTCATATTGTAGGACATACCACTACAGCCAAATTCATAGTGTGTAATGATGCTTCTCTGGCAAGTAATGTGGTCCTAAGGCAAGATTTTCTAGATCACTTTGTAGGCTTAGACCTAGCCACAAACCATCTCGCAATGAGAATTGATGATGAATGGATTATCATACAACTAGGGTAACTCATGAGTAATTAATGACAATGTTCCATAGACAAGAAATTTAAGCACATGGAATCAAAATGTCATGATAAATTGGATGCTAAGAAATGAATGAGACAACAAGTATTTCAGGAACCCAAGCAGAAAATGAAGTATAAATTACCTTGACCACGTAAGCAAGTATGGGTAGTTAAAGGGATTCCCTCCTCTTCACTTTCAAACCTTAAGAAGTATCAACAACAAAATCAAGGGAAAGAATGCATAAGGGGCTGTCCAATTAGTCTTATATCACAAGAAAAGTTTTAATCCCAAAGGCTTTAGTATAAGCACAAAAAGATCATACTCAAGTTTGGATTCTCAAGTCTAGTATTGTCTTTAATCCTTCCGAGAATATCAACACTATAAATCTTTAAAGGGAAAAGCAATTGACAAATATCAATTAAAATTACAACATGAAGTATTTCGACGGTGACGCACCATAGTTCAGTTGTGAAGTATTTCGATGGTGATGCACCATAGTCAGCTCTCCTTCTCAAGAGCTCCATGGAAATATCTTTAGAGTAGAAAACCAAGCTCCAAGTGCCACACACGATACTCCGCACAAAGGCTACAGAATACACAGAAAACATAGTACACAGGGAGCACAAACACAGACTTCTTAGCTATTACAAATGATCAAACTTATAGTCTATGGTTGACCAAACCACTATATGTTTTATTAAAGAATATATACAAAAGTTTACAGTGGCCATTTGGCCTTTCACATGGACACTAATGGTGACATCTCCCACTAAAGGCCAATATGGCCAAAGTAACTATGGGAGAAAAATGAAGAATGATAAAGAATACCTGAGTGTAAGTATACAAACTATACCTCCCACCTGATGGGCATGTTACACAATATACAAGTGATTATATAAGATCATGAATCAAGTAACCCTCATCAAGTGGCAACAGTGTCGAAAGCTCTCTTGTGATAGATCTTTAG
This sequence comes from Ceratopteris richardii, assembly GCA_020310875.1. NCBI lineage: Eukaryota > Viridiplantae > Streptophyta > Polypodiopsida > Polypodiales > Pteridaceae > Ceratopteris > Ceratopteris richardii. The sequence goes on along the minus strand of CM035429.1, from coordinate 112,943,489 downwards.
TCAAAGCATCTGCAACATTATCTAAAGTATGAACCTTCTCAAGAATAATGTGCGCAATGGCTAAGCAATCTCTAATGAAATGATACCTCACCTCAATGTGCTTGATCTTTGCATGATAGACCGGATTCTTATTTAAAGCAATGGCACTCTGACTATCACTAAGCAAACGAGGTACATGCTGAGGTAGACCCATATCACAAGCAAGATGAGAAAGCCACAATGCTTCCTTACATGCCTCACTTGCTACAACATACTCTCCTTTTGTGGTGGAAATAGTTGTACATTCTTGAAGATGAGCTCTCCAAGAGATAGCACCTCCAAGAAAATGAAAAATGTACCCTGATGTAGACTTACTATTCTCTACACAACCAACCTAGTCAAAATTTGTGTAACCAATAATGGATGTTTTCCCTCTACCTAAGCATAGACACTTGTCCTTAGTGCCACTCAGATATCTCAAAATCATCTTGACTGCTTCCCAATGTTTCTTGCCAAGATTAGACATATATCTGCTCACAACTCCCATTGCAAATGCAATGTCTAGTCTTTTAGCTACCATAGCATATATGAGACTACCAACAACAGACTGATAAGGAATTTTGTTCATGAATTCCTCACTGATTTGGGGTAATCATCCTTGCTCAATTTCACATATGGGGTAATCATCACATAAGGAATTTTCCTCACCTAATGTGGGGTAATCATCCTTGTTGAATTTCATATATGTGGGCAAAGGTGTACTCAATGTCTTTCCACCCTACATATTGAACCTGTGAAGTACTTTGGATATGTACTCAATTTGAGACAAATATATGCATCTTTTACTCCTATCAAGAGTAATGCGCATGCCAAGAATATGTTTGGCATCCCTCAAATCCTTCATACCAAATGTTTGACTCAACTTCTTTTTGCAAATTGACAAGTCATAAGAGGACTTCCGAGCAATCAACATATCATCGACATAGAGTATCAAGCATATCAAGTTGCCATCTGAGTATCTCTTTGTGTAGAGACAATGATCCTCATTGCTTTGAGAATAGCCTTGAGATTCATAAAAGCATCAAAATTTTGGTACCATTTGTTGATATATTTAGATAGTGATGTGTGTGAACACACTAAGAGCACGGATGCACTTTTTTCCCTCTTTAGGAGGTTTTTTTCCCCCTGCTTGTATATATGCCTATAGCCCTAATGGGTTACTTATCTTTGTACATTCTAGTGGTAATACATTCAATATTCTTTGTTGTGCTCCAAGCTTCTTCTTTTTCCTTGTGTTGTTTGCATGCTTTTGTAGATGTTTAACTCCAACAATTGGTATCAGAGCATGTGGCCGCTTCATTTAGGACGTCATTGACACCCCTCCGGTCACAGTCTCAGAATCGCACGAAATTTGGTGAGCATACTCAGGGTGAAGATCCAAATAGCTTCACTATGTGGTGCCAAAATCACGATCTGAGCTCGTTTCAACACTATCATAGTGTTTGTGTAAGCCACTTCATCTTTTTGTGCCAAAGATATATACAGGTTTCGGTTCGGCAATATAAGTCTCTCGAAGCTTGCTACAGGTCTAGCAAAACTTGTTAGGGTAGTTCTATTTAGCTTTTTTAGGTACAGTCATTTTTCTACATCATGGTATTTTAGTCAATGGCCATGGCTGAAAGTAGTGATGTATTTCGTATGTTGGCTATTAAGGATAAGTTGGATGGTACCAATTACCCATTGTGGGCTTATATGATGCGACATGTATTGGTTTCAAAAGGACTATGGAACATTGTGAAGGGTGTTGAAAAACATCATATTACACTTGCAAATATAGTCATTGAAGCTGATGCAAATGGCATTGAAGATGCTGATATTCTTCATATTCTTGTTCGTGCTACGATTTTTGCAAAACTTAATACAAAGCAAATTCATTGGGATGGTAGAGATGCTTAGGCACATGCATTGATAGTCTGATCTATCAAACATGCCATTATTCCTCACATTCATTCTTGCAAAAAAGCTAAGGATGCTTCGGATACACTTACCACATTGTATCAGGCTAGGAATGAGGCTCATGTTGCTTACCTCTGAAAATAGTTGGAGAGTGAGCATATGAATGAAGGTGATTCTATGGACAATTTTTTAAACAACATCAAAGACTTGAAGGAGCATTTGATTTTTGTTGATGAAGTTATACCAGATAGCTCACTTTTGTAGACCATTCTGAATTGTATTCTTGATTCATATCAGAGTTTTGCTTCTACTCTTTGTTTGATTATGAAATGCAATCCAAATGCCTTGAAGTTTGAGGGGTTAGTCTCTATTTTGTTGCAAAAGATAAGTCTAGGCAGAACAGATCCATTATGCATGTTGTAGATCAAGCTTTCTTGGCTAGTTAGAAGGGCAAAGGTAAATGGAGCTCATCTATTAGTAAGCAAAAATCTGCAAATGCTGCACATTTGAAGAAGGAAGACAAAGATGAGAATAAATCAAGAAAGCAAAAAATGTTTTGCAAATAATACAAAGCAAATGATCATGTCATTAAGAGTTGTCCAAAATGTTGGTGCAATTAAAACCAAGCCCACATACTTGGTTGATTAGCTCATACTTGATTTATTGACATAACTTATGCAAGGCTTCATATGATCAACCTCTTGTAAAAAGTTCTTCACATTCACCTTTGTAAAAGTGGTTCACATCCACGTGAATTGAGGAAGCTCTAAATCACAAATCATTTGGTTTTGAGTGATGAGGGAATCTATCCTATACTTTAGAATTCACTTTTAGATAGATCTTTGAATATGAATTCAAACTTTGGCTCCAAATACAACTATAAGAAGAGGATCAAAAAGACCCGCGTGTATCTCGAGCCCATGAGATCATTTGGAGGGAGATTTATTGTGAGATGAGAGCTTATATCATAGCTCATCCACCTCTCACACATTGAGCAATGTATGATTGCCAATGACATTGTATTTGTATATAATTTAATACACATATGATCATTACATTCTCATTTCACTTCTCTATTATAACTCCATTAGAACAATGATCTTCTCAGAGCTTGTTCTCAGTGCATAACTGATCATTTGCCATGACTTAAAGCATGGTAGATTCAGCATATTGTCTATTACATGAATACAAAGTTTCATTAGCATTGCTTCTCTGAATCATGAGATATTAACACATCTTTGCTTATTCGTCTCTTGAATGTTGCACCACGTAAATGTTGGGATGGTGTTGTTATTTGCTAAACATTTTTCTTTGTGTTTAGTCCATCACTTTTGATGCAATCACTCATGATTAATAGCTTACTAAGTCAACTAGATGTTCCCAAATGGAATTAAGCCAATTTCTACTGTGCTCAGAGAACTATTCAAAACATTAAATAGGTGTAGGAACTAAAATAGCAAGTTTTCTATTCTTGGATCAACTCCTACCTATCTGTTTTGATCCATTGATTAGTGGATCATGTTCCAAGTAACATATATGATTATTTATGATCATTAGCTAGCTAAAATGGCCCAACATACTCTCCAGCAATCATTCTTAGTAGGTGTGAAGCACGATTTAGCAACACCACTTCATGTCTTGAAGACTATCCACCATCTCCTCCAACAGTGGTATCAGAGCAACAAAAAGAAAGATGGGAGATGGATTTCCATCCTTCATTGATGAATTGCATAGAAACAACTACTCAGCATGGTCACTAAGGATACAAGCCTACCTTCTAGGGAGAAGTTTATATGGATACATCTCAGGAGATAAAGAAATGCCAATCTTCAGGAACAAGCATCAACCTACAAGGGAAGATCAAGAAAGGTTGACCACATGGTGTGCAAAGGATGCTCTGGCCAGGTCTTATCTACTAAACTCAATCTCTAATTTCTTCTTACCACATCTTAGGAAATGCAAGACCTCACAAGAGACTAGTGAAGTTCTCTCCTCATATTTCTCATCAAATACAAGATCTAGCAAGAATCAGTTATGGATGGAGTTTACAACTCTAAAGAAACAACCAAAGCAAGGAGTGGTTGATTATGTAACCAGGATGAAAGATGTGGCTGATCAACTTGCAAGCATTAGAGAAGAGATAGAAGAAGAACACATAGTAAGGCATATCATTAATGGCATCAAAGCTTATGACAAGTGGGAGTCATTCACCACAACAATGGACCTCTACATGGATATGCAAATACCTAACCACAACACCTTGATGGGGCAACTCTTCACCCATGAGACAAAGCTCTACAAGAACGGTGAAAACTCTAGAGGTAATCAATCTTTTGCCCTTTATACAGATAAGACTAAAGCTAAGGATAAAGGTAAAAGCAAGACGAATGAAGAAGAGGCTAGTACCTCTCAAGCTAATTATGTAGGAAGAGGAAGAGGTGCTAGAGGAAGGGGTGGAGGAGGAAAGAAAGGCAGGGGAAGATCCTACAACAATTCACCTTGCAACATTTGTGGACTTGCCAACCACACCACATAATAATGCTTCAAGAATACAAGGAATCTACGAGGAAGAGGCTTCCATAGAGGTAGTTATGGACAATCCGGAGGTAGGTACAACAATGGAGGCAACTACAACCATAACTACAATCAAGGCTACAACAACAACAATTATCAAGGAGGTTTTAGAGGAAGAAGAGATTACAACAACTATACAGATGACCAAGAAGATTCACTACTCATCATGAACATGACATCCAAGCAAGGTAAAGATGATGAGCATCTTTTCTATATTGATTCACGTTGTTCCAATCATGTGGCTTGAAATGTAGCTTTATTATCTGATCTTGAAGAACCTAAAGGGAAGCATGAAGTACAGATTGGTGATGATACTAAACACTCAGTCAAGCAAATTGGAAATGTCAAAACATTTGATGGTAGCATGAACCTATTGAGTAAAGTTTTGTATGTGCCAACTATAACCAAAAACATAATTAGTGTTGCACCGATTGTTGAGAAGGGTTTATAGGTGAGGTTCACTAAGCATGGAGCATATGTGGAAGACTCTGTATAAGGCTTCAAAATGATTGCTAAAGGTGAGAAGTTTACATTTGAGATTGAAGACACAAGGAACATAGCACTATTTAATTATAGATGTCAAACCCTATCTGAGTTAGAGATAAGGTTAGGACACATAGGAGAAAGGACTCTGAAGCAAATATGCAGGGATCAAAGTCTGCTTGGCATTCCCAATGTGACCAAGCAACATATGATACACAAATGTGGAGCATGCCAATTTGGCAAAGCTCACAAGAAACCATTCAACAGGAAGGGATGCATTCATGAAGACTATTTGGAGCTTGTACACACTGATGTGCGAGGTCCTAGCCAAGATCCATCAATCTCAAGTTCAAGGTTCTATGTTTCATTTATTGATGATTATAGTAGATGGACAATCCTTTATTTCATGAAACATAAGGATGAGGTATTTACATGTTTCAAAAAGTACTTGGCACTAGTTGAAAACCAAATAAGAAGGAGCTTGAAGAGGATCAGATCTGATGGAGGTGGTGAGTACTTTTCACATGAATTTGATTCATATCTAGAAGACAGAGGCATAAAGAGGGAAGTAACAGCAAGATATACTCCTGAATTGAATGTAGTGGTAGAGAGAAGGAACATGTTAATTATTGAAGCTGCTAGATCTATCTTGAATGAGAAGTAGCTACCTAATTACCTATGGGCAAAGGCTATTTCCAGAGCCACCTACTTGGTCAATAGGCTTCCATCCAAATCATTGGATGGTATGACACCCTATGAAGCATGGCATGGGAGGAGACCCTCATTGGACCATTGAAAAATATTTGGGTGCATTGCTTATGCACACATTCCTTCACAAATTAGAGGTAAGCTTGACCCTAAAGCTGAGAAATGTATATTCATTGGGTATGATCAGAACCAAAAGGGCTATAGGTTGTACAATCCCACTAACAAAGCATTTATAGTTAGTAGGGATGTAGTCTTTGGTGAAAATAATTCATGGTTTGAAGATGATTGCAAGAAAGTCAAGTTACCATGTGATTTGGAAAATGATTTTCCAACCCTCACTCAAGAAGATCAACACTTAACACAAGATATCAACTAAGAGGATGAAGAGCAGATTGACTTCAAGGTTTGGAAGTCAAGGGGCAAGATCAAACTCAAGCAATTAGAAGACATACTAGAGTCTTGAAATCAAGCACTTAGGAGCTCACAAAGAGAAAGCAAAAAGCCCATAAGGTATAGCTATGATACATCATTAGTGACCAAGCATTTTGTGTATATCACTAAAGACTCTATGAGAAAAGAGCCTTCTTCATTTGAAGAGGGTAGGAAGAAAAAAGTATGGAGAGAAGCCATGCAGGAAGAAGTAGAAGCACTTCAGGAAAACATACTTGGGATCTAGTTCCCAAGAAGCCAAGCATGAAGTTAATTGGATCCAAGTGGATATACAAAATAAAAAAGAACTCTGATGCCTCTATAAATAGGCACAAGGCAAGGTTGGTGGCAAAGGGATTTGCCCAAACTCATGGAGTGGACTATGAAGAAACCTTTTCACCTGTGGCAAAGATGCCAACAATTAGGGTTTTGGTAAGTGTTGCTGCTTCTAAAAATTGGGATTTATATCAGTTACATGTCAAGAATGCATTCTTAAATGGATGGATATCAGAAGAAGTATATATGGAACAACCACTAGGTTTTGAAGATGAAGATAAAACATGTCATTTACGCAAGCTAAGGAAGGCACTCTATGGTATGAAGCAAGCTCCTAGAGCTTGGAACTATAGGCTTGTTACTTATTTGCAGGACCAAGGCTTTATGGCTAGCAAGGCACATTCTTCTTTATTTGTTAAAAAGAAGAAATCAAAAGTTATCTACTTATGTTTCTATGTAGATGACATCATCATTATGGGGAATGATGCTAATGGCATCAAGCAGGTTAAGGCTCAACTAATGGAAGAATTTAAAATCAGTTATCTTGGTTTATTAACCTACTTTCTTGGCTTAGAGCTTGTGTACAAAGATTCAAGTATATTCATTACTCAAAGGAAGTATATACATGATATGTTGGTAAATTTCGAGATGGAGAACACTAAAAGTGCAGGTACTCCTATGGAACTCAATCATAAGATGAGTTCTCATGAAGGAGAACTGCTTGATGATGTTACAGGTTATCAAAAACTTGTGGGAAGTCTCAATTGTGCTACTCTAACAAGAGTAGACCTTGCCTATGGAGTAAGTACATTGAGTCACTTTATGCATGCACCTAGGAAGCCTTATATGGAAGGTGCAAAAAGGGTGCTTAAGTATATAAAGGGTACAATGAATGAAGGGTTTTTATATCCCTTCACTTCTGACATAGATATAAAGATGTATTTTGATGTAGATTGGGCTGGCTCCAAGGGTGATAGAAGGATCACCTTAGGATACTTATCCTTTGTAGGTTCAAAGCTTATATCATGGTCATCTAAGAAGCAACCAACTGTGGCATTATCTTCCACAGAAGCAGAATATAGAGCTTTGGAAAATGCAACTCAAGAAGCTATGTGTCTTAAGCAAGTATATGCAGATTTGGAGATACACTCTTACACTCCAATAATCTTTGGAGACAACACTAGTTCACTACATTTGGCGGCTAATCATGTATATCATTCAAGGACTAAGCACATTGAAGTGCACTATCATTATGTGAGGGAAAAATTACTTAGTAAGGAGATTCAACTATCTTATGTATCAACCCATTTACAATGTGCAGATATACTCACAAAGTCATTGGATGGAACAAAGATGAACAGGTTCAAATTGATGATTGGTTTATGGGAAATCAAGGAGGAATGAAGACCGAGCATGTTAGGCTTGAGGGAGAGCTATTGGGGCAATTAAAACCAAGCCCACATACTTGGTTGATTAGCTAATACTTGATTTATTGACACAGTTTATGCAAGGCTTCAAATGATCAACCTCTTGTAAAAAGTTCTTCACATTTACCTTTGTAAAAGTGGTTCATATCCACATGAAGTTAGGAAGCTCTAAATCACGAATCATTTGGTTCTTGAGTAATGAGGGAATCTATCATGTACTTTAGGATTTACTTTTCGGTAGATCTTTGAATTTGAATTCAAACTTTGGCTCCAAATACAACTATAAGAAGAGGATAAAAAAGACCCGCATGTATCTCGAGCCCATGAGATCATTTTGAGGGAGATTTATTCTCAGTTGATAGCTTATCTCATAGCTCATTCACCTCTCACACATTGAGCAATGTATGATTTCCAATGAAATTGTATTTGTATATGATTTAATACACATATGATCATTACATTCTCATTTCACATCTCTGTTATAACTCCATTACAACAATGATCTTCTCAGAGCTTGTTCTTAGTGCATAAATGATCATTTGCCATGATTTAAAGAATGGTAGATTCAACATGTTGTCTATTACATGATTACAAAGTATCATTAGCATTGCTTCTCCGGAGCATTAGATATTAACACATCTTTGCTAATTGGTATGTTGACTATTGCACCGCGTAAATGTTGGGATGGTGTTGTGATTTGCTAAACATTTTTCTTTGTGTTTAGTCCATCATTTTTTCATGAAATCACTCATGATTAATAGTTTACTAAGTTAATTAGATGTTCACGAAAGGAATTAAGCCAATTTCTATTGTGCTCAGAGAATTGTTCAAAACATTGAATAGGTGCAAGAACTAAAATAGCAAGTTTTTTGTTCTTCGATCAACTCCTACCTATCTATTTTGATCCATTGGTTAGTGGATCATGTTCCAAGTAACATATATGATTATTTATTATTATTAGCTAGCTAAAGAGGCCCACTACACTCTCTAGCAATCATTCTTAGTAGGTGTGAAGCAAGATTTAACAACACCACTTCATGCCTTGAAGACTATCCACCATCTCCTCCAACAGTGGTATCAGAGCAGCAACAAGCAAGATGGGAGATGGATTTCCATCCTTCATTGATGAATTGTACAGAAACAACTACTCAGCATGGTCGTTAAGGATACAAGCTTACCTTCAAGGGAGAAGTTTCTATCTGGATACATCTCACGAGAAGAAGAAATGCCAATCTTCAGGAGCAAGCATCAACCTACAAGGGAAGATCAAGAAAGGTTGACCACATGGTGTGCAAAGGATGCTCTTGCCAGGTCTTATCTACTAAACTCGTACTTTGATTTCTTGTTACCACATATTAGGAATTGCAAGACCTCCCAAGAGACTTGGGAAGTGATCTCATCATATTTCTCATCAGATACAAGATCTTGGAAGAATCAATTATGGATGGAGTTTACAACTCTAAAGAAACAACAAAGGCAAGGAGTGGCTGATTAGGTAACCAAGATGAAAGTTGTGGCTGATCAGCTTGCAAGCATTAGAGAGGAGATAGAAGAATAACACATAATAAGGCAGATCATTAATTGCATCAAAGTTTATGACAAGTGGGAGTCATTCACCACAACAATGGACCTCTACATGGATATGCAAATACCTGACTTCAACACCTTGATGGGGCAACTCTTCACCCATGATACAAAGCTCAATAAGAATGGTGAAAACTCTAGAGATAATCAATTTTCTGCCCTTTATATAGATAAGAATAAAGCTAAGGATAAATGTAAAAGCAAGAAGAATAAAGAAGAGGCTAGTACCTTTCAAGCTAATTATGTAGGAAGAGGAAGAGGTGCTAGAGGAAGGGGCAAAGGAGGAAAGAAAGGCAGGGGAAGATCCTACAACAATTCACCTTGCAACATTTGTGGATTTACCAACCACACAAAAGACGAATGCTTCAAGAATACAAGGAATCAAAGAGGAAGAGGCTTCCATAGAGGTAGCTAGCAACAATCCAGAGGCAGGTACAACAACATAGGAATCAACTACAACCATAACTAGAATTAAGGCTACAACAACAACAATTATCAAGGAGGTTTTAGAGGAAGAAGAGATTACAACAACTATATAGAAGACCAAGAAGATTCACTACTCATCATGAACATGATATCGAAGCAAGATAAAGATGATGAGCATCTTTTTGATATTGATTCAAGTTATTCCAATCATGTGGCTACATCTACTTTATTATTTGATCTTGAAGAACCCAAAGGGAAGCATGAAGTACAGATAGGTGATGATACTAAACACTCAGTCAAGCAAATTGGAAATGTCAAAACATCTGATGATAGCATGAACCTATTGAGTAAAGTTTTGTATGTGCCAACTATAACCAAAAACCTAATTAGTGTTGCACCGATTTTTGAGAAGGGTTTACAGGTGAGGTTCACTAAGCATGGATCATATGTGGAAGACTCTGTATAAGGCTTCAAAATGATTGCTAAAGGTGAGAATTTTACATTTGAGATTGAAGATACAAGGAACATAGCACTATTCAATTATAGATGCCAAACCCTATCTGAGTTAGAGATAAGGCTAGGACACATAGGAGAAAGGACTCTGAAGCAAATATGCAGGGATCAAAGTGTGCTTGGCATTCCAAATGTGACCAAGCAACATATGATATACAAATGTGGAGCATGCCAATTTGGCAAAGCTCACGAGCAACCATTCAACAGGAAGGGATACATTCATGAAGACTATTTGGATCTTGTACACATTGATGTGTGGGGACCTAGCAAAGATCCATCAATCTCAGGTTCAAGGTACTATGTTTCATTTATTGATGATTACAGTAGATGGACAATCCTTTATTTCATGAAACATAAGGATGAGGTATTTACATGTTTCAAAAAGTACTTGGCACTACTTGAAAACCAAATAGGAAGGATCTTGAAGAGGATCAAATCTGACGGAGGTGGTGAGTACTTTTCACATGAATTTGATTTATTTCTTTAGGACAGAGGCATAAGGAGGGAAGTAACAACAAATATACTCCTGAATTGAATGGAGCGGCAGAGAGAAGGAACAGGTTAATTGTTGAGCCTGCTAGATCTATGTTGAATGAGAAGAAGCTACCTAATTACCAATGGGCAAAGGTTGTTTCCATAGTCACCTACTTGGTCAATAGGCTTCCATCCAAATCATTGGATGGTATGACATCCTATGAAGCATGGAATGGGAGGAGACCCTCATTGGACCATTGCAAAATATTTGGGTGCATTGCTTATGCACACATTCCTTCACAAATTAGAGGGAAGCTTGACCCTAAAGTTGAGAAATGTATATTCATTGTCTATGATCAGAACCAAAAAGTCAAGTTACCATGTGATTTGGAAAATGTTTTTCCAACCCTCACTCAAGAAGATCAACACTTAGCACAAGATATCAACTAAGAGGATGAAGAGCAGATTGACTTCAAGGTTTGGAAGTCAAGGGGCATGATCAAACTCAAGCAATTAGAAGACATACTAGAGTCTTCAAATCAAGCACTTAGGAGCTCACAGAGAGAAAGCAAAAAGCACATAAGGTATGGCTATGATACATCATTAGTCACCAAGCATTTTGTGTATATCACTAAAGACTCTATGACAAAAGAGGCTTCTTCATTTGAAGAGGCTAGGAAGAAAAAAGAATGGAGAGAAGCCATGCAGGAAGAAGTAGAAGCACTTGAGGAAAACCATACTTGGGATCTAGTTCCCAAGAAGCCAAGCATGAAGTTAATTGGATCCAAATGGATATACAAAATAAAAAAGAACTCAAATGCCTCTATAAATAGGTACACAGCAAGGTTGGTGGCAAAGGGATTTGCCCAAACTCATGGAATGGACTATGAAGAAACCTTTTCACCTGTGGCAAAGATGCCAGCAATTAGGGTTTTGGTAAGTGTTGCTCCTTTTAAAAATTTGGATTTATATCAATTACATGTCAAGGATGCATTCTTAAATGGATGGGTATCAGAAGAAGTATATATGGCACAACCACCAGGTTTTGAAGATGAAGATAAAACATGTCATTTATGCAAGCTAAGGAAGGCACTCTATGGTCTGAAGCAAGCTCCTAGAGCTTGGAACCATAGGCTTGTTACTTATTTGCAGGACCAAGGCTTTATGGCTAGCAAGGCAGATTCTTCTTTATTTGTTAAGAAAAACAAATCAGAAGTTATCTACTTATGTGTCTATGTAGATGACATCATCATTATACGGAGTGATGCTAATGGCATCAAGCAGGTTAAGGCTCAACTAATGGAAGAATTTAAAATCAGTGATCTTGGTTTATTAACCTACTTTCTTGGCTTAGAGCTTGTGTACAAAGATTCTGGTATATTCATTACTCAAAGGAAGTATATACATGATATGTTAGTAAAGTTCAAGATGGAGAACACTAAAGGTGTAGGTACTCCTATGGAACTCAAACATAAGCTGAGTTCTCATGAAGGAGAACTACTTGATAATGTTACAGATTATGAAAAACTTGTGGGGAGTCTCAATTATGCTACTCTAACAAGAGTAGACATTGCCTATGGAGTAAGTACATTGTGTCAGTTTATGCATGCACCTAGGAAGCCTCACATGGAAGCTACAAAAAGGGTGCTTAAGTATCTAAAGGGTACAATGAATGAAGGGTTTTTCTATCCCTTCACTTCTGACATAGATATAAAGATGTATTCTGATGCAGATTGGGATGGGTCCAAGGGTAATAGAAGGAGCACCTCAGGATACCTATCCTTTGCAGGTTCAAAGCTTATATCATGGTCATCTAAGAAGCAATCAACTATGGCCTTATCTTCCACAAAAGCAGAATATAGAGGTTTCGCAAATGCAACTCAAGAAGCTATGTGGCTTAAGCAACTATATGTAGATTTGGAGATACACTCTTACACTCCAATAATCTTTGGAGACAACACTAGTTGACTATATATGGCTGCTAATCCTATATATCATGCAAGGGCTAAGCACATTTAAGTGCACTATCAATATGTGAGGGAAAAATTGCTTAGTAAGGAGATTCAACTATCTTATGTATCAACTCATTTACAATGTGCAGATATACTCACAAAGTCATTGGATGGAACAAAGATAAACATGTTCAAATTGATGATTGGTTTGTAGGAAATCAAGGAAGAATGAATACCAAGCATTATAGGGTTGAGAGGGAGCTGTTGGTGCAATTAAAACCAAGCCCACACACTTGGTTGATTAGCTCATACTTGATTTATTGACATAACTTTTGCAAGGCTTCATATGATCAACGTCTTGTAAAAAGTTCTTCACATTTACCTTTGTAAAAGTGGTTCTAAATCACAAATCATTTGGTTGTCAAGTGATAAGGGAATCTATCCTATAATTTAGGATTCATTTTGAGGTAGATCTTTGAATTTGAATTCAAACTTTGGCTCCAAATGCAAGTATAAGTAGAGAATAAAAAAGACCTCCATGTATCTGGAGCCCATGAGATTATTTTGAGGGAGATTTATTGTGAAGTGAGAGCTTATCTCATAGCTAATTCACCTCTCACACATTGAGCAATGTATGATTGCCAATGACATTGTATTTGTATATGATTTAATACACATATGATCATTACATTCTCATTTCACTTCTCTGTTATGACTCCATTAGAACAAGTATCTTCTCAGAGCTTGTTCTCAGTGCATAATTGATCATTTGCCATGATTTAAAGCATGGTAGATTCAGCATGACTACAAAGTTTCATTAGCATTGCTTCTCTCGATCGTGAGATATTAACTCATCTTTGCTTACTCGTTTGTTGATTGTTGCACCACGTAAATGTCGGGATGGTTCTATGATTTGCTAAAAAAAATTCTCTGTGTGTAGTCCATCATTTTTTATGAAATCACTCATGATTAATAGCTTACTAAGTTAATTAGAGGTTTCCAAAAGGAATTAAGCCAATTGCTACTATGCTCAGAGAACTGTTCAAAACACTGAACAGGTATAGGAATTAAAATAGCAAGTTTTTTGTTCTTGGATCAACTCCTACTTATCTGTTTTGATCCATTGATTAATGGCTCATGTTCCAAGAAATATGTATGATTATTTATGATCATAAGCTAGCTAAAGAGGCCCACTATACTCTCTAGCAATCACTCTTAGCAAGTGTGGGCAAGATTTAGCAACACCACTTCATCTCTTGAAGACTATCCACCATCTCCTCCAACACAAAACTCGTTGCTAAAGAGGCAAATAAGAAAGAGGTCGGAATGGTTGTGCAGAGGCCTCTACACCCAAAACAGAGTATGTTAATCTTGTGCAGAATGAAGAATGGGTGTTTACTACTATTTGAAGTTTTGACCCATCTTCTTCTGAACAGTGTATGCCTACAGTAGACTCAGATGTTTGGTACCTTGATAGTGGGGCAACCAAACATATTACCTCGCAATGCAATTTCTTCACTTCACTTGAGCCTGCCCCTATAGTGAATACATCACATGCTCCAATAACTCCTCTTATCCTGTCATGGGAGTTGGTAAGATCATTCTAACTAGTGTTGATGGTAGTTCTTTCATTTTGTCAGATGCTTTATTTATGCCAAGGATCAAGAAGAATCTGTTATCAATGTCAGCTTTAGTCAAGATCGGCTTGGTTGCGAAATTTGTTGATGAAAGGTGTACAATTCATGATCTGTCAAATGGGGATGTGATTATTGCTTCTTGCATACAATGTCATGGGATGTATAAGCTCATAGACTATCAAAAATTTGTGAATGATTCAGCATGTGCAATACACGATTCTCAAGCTATGCCAGATGCAAAGCTTTGGCATGCATGCTTTAGTCATATGAATTTTGCTAGTTTGCTACACATGCAAAAATCTGAAACGGTGTCCTCTTTGCCCAAACTTGAGGCACCCGATAAACATGTCTGTGAAGGCTGTATTTTGGACAAAAGATGGTTCAGTTCGAGCTACTTAGAAATTGTAGCTTGTTCAAAGTGATGTCTCTGGTCCTATGTAAACACCCTCTTTTGGAAACTATCTTTACTTCGTGACTTGCATCGATGATTTTTCCAGGCATGCATGGGTATATGCATTGAAGGCAAAGTCCAAAGTGTTTATGTGCTTCAAACAATTTCTAGTTTTGGCTGAAAATCTATCAGCATGTAAAATGGGCACCCTCCATTCTGATCGAGGGGGGAATATATGTCTTTTGAGTTTAATGCATTCTTGGATGAACATGGGATAAAACATCAATGTACAGTGCCGTATACACCTCAACAGAATGGAATGGAAGAACAGGTCACTCATGGAGATGGCAAGGTTGTATGGTCAAGAGTCAGGCTTTACCAGATAGTCTCTGGCTTGAGGTTGTTATGTGTGCAACATATGTACTTAACATGTGTCCCACTAAAGCACTGCACTCTATCACTCCATATGAGGCTTGGCATGGTTGCAAGCCATCTGTTGCTCATCTGTGTGTTTTTGGTTGTCTACCATCTGCATTAATGCCTAAACAACATCGCAGGAAATTGAATGATAAAGTAGTAAAATGTATTTTTGTTGGGTACATCTCTAAAAGCAAAGGGTATCGTCTGTATCATCCATAGACTAAATGCATTTTGGTTAGCCATGATGTTGTTTTGTGGAAGATGTTATTCAGCCTTTACTTTCATGTACCAAGGAGACATCTCTTAGCTCCAAAGACATGTATGATACTTTTTTGCCTCTTTTTACAGGTGGATGGTCTAGTGTTGGTCCTAATGAGGCAACTTCTTAGCCTTTATAGGTTTCATGTGATGGTGTAGATCATTGTATTTCTAATGTAGATTTATGATGCACTTGTTGATGAGAGAGGTGATATTGAGGAGGCAAAAACTATGCCAAAATGTCTGGTGAAAACTTTGTGTGATAGCAAATTAGATGCACCTCTATCATATTGTACTAGTTCAAGCTCTCATAATGCCTCTTTTGCATCAGATTGCGATGCTATGGATGCCTCTAGTATCTATGATGAGACTGAGCCTGTTTTGTTTGATGATGCACAAAATTTTGCACATTGGATTATTGCAATGTAATATGAATATGATGCTATCATGAAAAATGGTACCTGGTCTTTATGTGACTTGCCTCCTAGCAAGAAGGCCATTGGCACTAAGTGGGTATACAAGTTGAAGTGTAAGCTTGATGGAATAGTTGATAGGTATAAGGCTAGGCTTGTTGCAAAGGGTTATGCACAGGAAAGAGGCATTGATTTTGATGAAACCTTTCCACCTACATGCCGAGTGACTACTACTCGTAGCATCTGTGCACTTGCAACTCATCATGGTTGGAATGTACATCAATTGGACATTAAAACAACATTTCTGAATGGTGACTTGCATGAAGAAGTGTATGTTTTTCAGCCCCATGGCTTTGTGCAAAAAGGGCATGAAAACCAGGTGTGCAAGTTAAAGAAGGCATTATATTGTTTAAAGCAAGCACCACGTGCTTGGTATGAAAAGATACATGCCTATCTAATTGCATGGTTTTGTGAATAGTCCAATTGAAAGCACCTTATATGTTAAGCATGCTAATGATGTGCTTCTGATCATTGTTATGTACGTTGATGACATGCTGCTCATTGGTCCTCATGAAAAGCATATTGCTGATTTCAAGGCTGATTTGCATGCCTCATTTTAGATGTCTAATTTGGGGCATTCACATCATTATTTGGGCATTGAGCTTATGCATGTTGATGGTGGAATGGCTTTGTATCAAGCGAAATGTATTCACACATTATTCCAACGTTTTGGTTGCGAAGCCTATAAACCTATTGCCACTCCTATGGAGACAAATTTATGATTAAGTCTTCATGATGTTCGAGATGGATTTGATGTTGTTCTCTATCAGCAGGCTGTTGGATGCTTGATGTACTTATGCATTACTCGGCCAGATATTAAGTTTGTTGTCTCATAGATGAGCAGGTTTATGCATTGCCCAAGTGTCAAGCATTGGCAGGCAATTAAGTGCATCTTTCGCTACTTTAGTGGTACCAGACTACTTGGATTGTTTTATCCCAAGGGGGGATCACTATTGCCAGATTTACATGCTTTTTCTGACTCTCACTGGGTTGGTTGCTATGACACGCATGTGTCCACTAGTGGTTTTTACTTCATGCTTGGTAGCTCATGCATATCTTGGCTAAGTAAGAAGCAGGCTACTGTGGCCACTTTTAGTTGTGATGTTGAGTATAGGGTGGTTTTCATAGAGACTATTGAGTGTTGTTAAAGTTATTATGTACTTATGCATGGGTTCTTGGGATGGTCAAGGGTTATATTTTCCCAATCCACTGCTTAACTTCCGACAGTTAACTTCATTGATTAACTCCGAACAATTACAGTAGATTCAATTACACTTTCGGCGCATAGCATTTCTTAGCAATCACTGTAATTATGTATGTAGAACTTTCACTCTTTCTTTATTATTACTGTTATACTTCACACTTCACTTCAACACAGTAAAATGTTAACACAGTACCTGATTCACTTCAATACAAAATACTGACTCTTACAAACAACTCTGCGATTAACATAACTCAGAACAGAATCAACTCCAGACCATCGCCCAGACCGAACAGTCTAACGACGCGTCTGTCATCTCTTCCGCGCATACTCTGTTGATTAGGAAAAAATGGTACAACGTTTGCGCGACACCCTTTTAGTGCGCGACTTTACAATTACAATTATTCTTCTAAATAATATTCTAGCGGCCTGACATTGTTACGCACCATGGACTCGAACCTAGCAGGGAAAATTACAAGATTTAGAAACCATCAATGATTCCTTGGATATACATGGATCTTGCTAATTTAAAGGTGCGTGATATTTTTTGCTTGAGGGAGTCTAACATCTCCTTCAAAATTTGAGGTTCAACCAGATGTGCATCAGTCCACACAGAGCTGGAAGCGATCACTCCTGAAAGTAATGTGTTGGCTTAACTCTGCAAAAAAGCTTCTTGAAGATAGAAATCATTAGCGAGCGCCGCATCACGTTGTAACTTCATTTCGGCAATCTCTGCATCAATGCGCGATAATCGCTTGTCCTGGATACCCAATTGTTTCTCTCTACGTTCAAGCTCTTGGGATTGGAACTGTATGGTTTTATAGAAATCTTGTCGCTCTTTTTGGATGGCTTTGACATCCTTCTTCAACTGAATATTGCAGCCGATTTCCTCTTCCAGAGAGTGGCTTTTCTGAAAGAGCTCTTCTGTGATTTTCTTAATTCGGTTTTTGCTTGTAAGGCTAACTCAGCCATTTCTTGATCCTTCTGCTCAACCGTAACAAATTCAGCGCGCATGGTCTCTAGGATATTACCCAAAGCCTTCATGGCATCATGCTCGTCAATCACTGTCTGAGTCAGCCTGCTAATCTCATCATCGCGAGCTGCAATGATGGCATTCTTCTCATTCAACTGTTCTTGGAGACTTCGAATCTATTCCTGTAGTGAACTGGTTTCTGCTTTGGCTGCGAGCACCTCTTCTTGGAGTGGTGTGATGTCCGCTTCAAGAATATCCACCTTGGATTGGTACTCCATTCAGAGGGATTGTTGGGCAACTTGTAGGTGATGGGGGATATGGTTGGAAAGATGAATACAGTAATTGTCTATCTGAGCTAGTTGGGCCAATGAGTCAGG
Organism: Ceratopteris richardii; assembly: GCA_020310875.1. Lineage (NCBI taxonomy): Eukaryota > Viridiplantae > Streptophyta > Polypodiopsida > Polypodiales > Pteridaceae > Ceratopteris > Ceratopteris richardii. The sequence continues at coordinate 112,924,978 of CM035429.1, read as the reverse complement.
AACAAGAGAGGTGGAGATTGGCCGAGAGGGGTTAGCAAAAACTGTGGTGAACAACGAAGGAGGCGAATAATCAGGGGAGGAAGGGAGAGGACGGGCTGCTGAATGACACAGTGAGGGAGGAGGGCTAGGTGGCAAAGGCACCTTTGAGGGGGAAAGAGGAAGAGGTGGGTTTTGGGGTGAAGATAGTAGGGCAAGAGTGGTTACCATAAGAGGCGAGAAAACAGGTTGGACAATCACCTCCTCCGGTTGCTCTTTCTCCACGAGTTGTACAACCTCTGTGACCGTGTCGAGCGCTTGCTCTTGTGAATGAGGCTGTGACTGGATGACCATATCATCAAGATGGACATCGTCAATGATAGTGTCGCGAGCAGCTTGGTCTTTAGGGGATGGTGGAGCATAGAAAATTTGGGCAGACAAGGTGGTATCCTGCAACTGGATGGTTGAGGACGGCTGAGCTTGACTGTGGGAGGGGCTCAATTTATGGCGCTTCCTCTTAAAGAATTGTAGAAGATCATCGTCATCATCGACCTCCATCACTTGCACTGACTCCTCATGAAAGAGAAGGGTATTCAGAGGAGGAGGTTGTGAAGCTTGAATCACTGGGAGGAGGAATGTCAACAGATGCGGCAATTGGGTCCGAGGGATATCGCCCTTTGTCAATTGTCTAGAAACTGCCTGACATTCCCGATGAATGCGCCGAAAGAAAAACAAAGCAAAATTAACTCCTTCATGCGTAGCGGCATCAATCCTGGAATAAAAAGGTCGAAAAATGCTATATGTGCATTTTTGGAGGTTAAGTGCAGCTACAAGAAACTGTAGTGCAGAGCGCTTCGGTTCACGGCGACAAAGAATGGCAAATTCATTTGAAGAATGATGTGGAAAGAGCTCTTTCATGGTCGACAGTGGTAAGAGGGGTCCATCTACACTACCCTCCTAAGGAAGATGGAATCCCTCAGCGACTGTGTTTAGGATGACGACAACATGCGGGTTAAGATAGGCGAGTGGCCAGCAAGTTTTGGTAGCGAGAGTATCAACAATGGCAAAGATGATCTGCGCAAAGAAAGGATGACATTCAACCGAATGCCAGGGCAGTTCAATGAATGCCAAAAGTCCACGGGTGCCCAAAAACTTGCTCAATTTTGGAGTGAGGCCAGCACGGAAGGTAGCAATATTAGCCAAAGCTTCCATGGCGAGCAAGAGAGCACGAAGACAAAAGAACACACAAAAACATAATAGCAAAAAAGAGGGGGAAGAACGTGATTATGTAAAAACACCGAATAGCACTATAGGAGGAAACTAGCTCATTAAAGTCACAACTTGAGACTCAACAAGTTGAGATCAACCAACTCAAAGCTTTATATGAACCATCTATTCAACCTGTTACACAACTAAAATCTCTAGAACAACCTATCATATGGATCAAATCATAGGAGAACAATGAAGAACAATCACCAATCAAGGATCATGAAGTGGAAGTGCCTATTGAGGCTTTTGATATTGAAGATGAATGTCATGGTTCCAACATTGATTCTCAAACTAGGGATATAAATGACATGATCCATGAAGATACAAAGACTCCTATCATAGACAACTTGCATGAAGAAAGAATTTATCTAATCTAAGACCTATAAAATGATTTCGAACTAATTTTTTTCAAGAGAATGGGCAAGATTCACCATGAATATGGTACCAAATTTTCCTCCTAGATACGAACATGTTTGATAAAAAAAACTAGAAAATTTTAGATGAACAAAGCATGCATGCCTATTGATATATATCACTAATATTATGTGTGAGCACAATTGGGATGGTCGGGGCACTTTTCCCCTCTTTAGGAGGTTTTGTTCTTGTGGGTTGTATATATGCTTATAACCCTAATGGATCACTTATCTCTGGGCACATATGCCAAGCCGATCTCTCTAGAAGAGATCCTCTCCTTGATATAATGATAATGCACCTCAGTGTGCTTAGTGCGAGCATGGAACACAGGGTTCCTCACAACTACCAATGCGCTATGACTATCAATGAAGATGGTGATGGCAAAAGACTGACAAACACCCAAATCATTCATAAGGCATCTGAACCACACACACTCAACATTTGCTGTGAAAGTTGCCCTATACTAAGCCTCACAACTCAAACTGGCCAGAGTAGGCTGCTTCTTGCTCAACCAAGATATACATGAGCTATTCTCAAAACCATGTGCAATCAGATAGGCATGTACCTTTTCATACCAAGCACGTGGTGCTTACTTTAAATCATATAATGCCTTCTTTAACCTGCACACCTAGTTTTTATGCCCTTTCTGCACAAAGCCACAGGGCTAAAAAACATACACTTCTTCATGGAAGTCACCATTTAGAAATGTTGTTTGAATATCCAACTGATGTACATTCCAATCATGATAAGCTACAAGTGCACAGATGCTACGAACAATAACCATTCGGCATGTAGGTGCAAAGGTCTCATCAAATTCAATGCCTCTTTCCTCTGCGTAACCCTTTGCAACAAGCCTAGCCTTATACTTGTCAACTATTCCATCAAGCTTATGCTTTAGCTTGTATACCCACTTAGTGCCAATGGCCTTCTTGCGAGGAGGCAAGTCACATAAAGACAAGGTACCATTCTTCATTATAGCATCATATTCAGATTGCATAGCAGCCATCCAATTTTCAGAATTTTGTGCTTCATCATACAAAATAGGCTCATTCTCATCATCGAGACTAGAGGCAGCCATAGCATAGCAATCTGATGCAAAAGAGACTCTATGAGAGCCTGATCGAGTATGATATGACAAAGGTGCATCTAATTTGTTGTCACGCAAAGTTTGCACCAACCATTTTGGCATATTTTTTGCGTCCTCAATATCAGCTCTCATGTAAATCTATATCAGAAATGGAATCATCTACATCGTTACAAAAAACCTACAAAGGCTCAGAAGTTGCCTCATTAGGACCAACATTAGACTATCTACGTGTAAAAAGAGGCAGCAAAGTATCATACATGTCTTTTGGAGCTAATAGATGTCTCCTTAGTACATGAAAGTAACCACTGAATAGCATCTTCCACAAAAACAACATCAAGGCTAACCAAAATGCATTTAGTCTGTGGATGATACATACGATACCCTTCGCTTTCCAAACCATACCCAACAAAAATACATTTCATTGCTTTATCATCCAATTTTCTGTGATGTTGTTCAGGCACTAATGCATATGCCAGACAACCAAAAAAATGCGGATGAGCAACAGATGACTTGCGACCATGCCAAGCCTCGTAGTATTGAGACTAGCATTCTCACAATCAAAAAGTTCCTTGAGGTTTTTCTTTAATTTTTCCAAGCACGTAGGTGTGTTAATATTTCTTGATGATACCTTAAAAGGCCTTTTTTTCACTTAATTTTGCCCTCAACACTACCAACAATGTAACTAGTTGTCAATAAACCTAGGGATGTCACTTAATATGTTAAGGTTGGTGTACAAGGAGCTTCAATGAAAGCTGAGGGTACAAGAAGTGAATATGTAAGCACACCTGATAGATAAAACAATCAATACATGTGCCAATGAATATCTTACATCCCATTGAAATCACTTTGTAGTGGTTGCGGATGATGATGGTGTACTTGACATAATCAAAATTGGAGTTGAAAGAGGACTTAAAATAGGATATGCACTAGAACTTGAACTTGCAACATCTTTAACACTATGTATTTTAATATCTTTGCTAACAATGCATGTTGTATCATGTGTTACGCAATGGGTAGTTTGAACCATCCAATTATCTTTGACAGCTGTTGGAGTTAGACGTCTGCAGAAGCACGCGAACAACACAAGGAAGAAGAAGCAGCTTGGAGCATAAACCCACAATACTGAATGTATTACTAGAGAATGTACAAAGATAAGTAGCCCATTAGGGCAATAGGCGTATATACAAGCCGGGGGAAAAAAACCTCCTAAAGAGGGAAAAAAGTGCCCCAGCGGTCCTAGTGTGTTCACACACATCACTACCTAAATATATCAACAAATCCCCCCTGGGAGTGATGCGGTGAACAAGGAGCTGGCACTCATGTATAAGGAAGTGCCAAGCTATGTGGAAATCACTCCACAAAAGGAAGTAAGCCCAAAGCTTTGCGGAAAGCTTCAAACTTCTCCCTAGGCAGAGCCTTCGTGAAAAGGTCTGCAATGTTCTCCTGCGTGGGCACATATGCCAAGCTGATCTCCCCAGTAGAGAACCTCTCCCTGACATAGTGATAATGCACCTCAATGTGCTTAGTGTGAGCATGGAACACAGGGTTCCTCGCAACTGCTAATGCGCTCTGACTGTCAGTGAAGATGGTGGTGGCAGAAGACTGGCCAACACCCAAATCAGCCATAAGGCGTCTGAGCCACACACTCTCAACAGTCGCTGTGAAAGCTGCCCTATACTCAGCCTCACAACTGGAAGTGGCCACAGTAGGCTGCTTCTTGCTCAACCAAGATATACATGAGCTACCAAGCATGAAGCAAAAACCACTAGTGGACACACGAGTGTCATAGCAACCAGCCCAATCTGAGTCAAAAAAAGCATGCAAATCTGGTGGTAGTGATCCCCCCTTGGGATAAAACAACCCAAGTAGCTGAGTACCACTCAAGTAGCGAAAAGTGCGCTTAACCGCCTTCCAATGCATGACTCCTGGGCAATGCATAAACTTGCTCATCTGTGAGACAACAAACTGAATATCTGGCCGAGTAATACATAAGTAAATCAAGCATCCAACTGCCTGCTGATAGAGAACAACATCAAATGCATATCCAGCATCATGAAGACTCAATCGTAAACCTGTCTCCATAGGAGTGGCAATAGGCTTACAGTCTTCAAGGCCAAAACGCTGCAATAATGTGTCAATTTATTTCGTTTGACACAAAGCCATTCCACCATCAACTTGCATAAATTGAATGCCCAAATAGTGATGCAAATGCCCCAAATCAGACATCTCAAAATAAAGCATATGACAACTTGAAAGAACTACCATCAGCAGTAGTCAGAATGATCTTACCAACTCCCATAACAGGATAAGAGGAGTTGTTGGCGCATGTGACAGTATTCCCTGTAGGGGCAGGCTCGAATGAAGAGAAGAAACTGTGCTGCGAGGTAATATGTTTGGTCACCCCACTGTCAAAGTACCAAACATCTGAGTCCACTGCAGACATGCATTGCTCATGAGAAGATGGGTCAAAACTGCAAATAGTAGTAAACGCCCATTCTTCTTCCTGCACAAGATTAGCAGACTCTGTTTTTGGTGTAGAGGCTTCTGCAACAACCATTCAAGCCTCCTTTTTCTTTGCCTCTTTTGTAGCCAGTTTTGGACAGTTCTTTATGATATGATCATTCCCTTTATAGTACTTGCAAAACAATTTCTACTTTTCTGATTTCTTCTCATCTTTATCCTGGTTCTTCGAATGTGCAACATTTGCAGATTTCTACTTACTAGTAGAAGAGCTTCATTTTCCTTTGCCCTTCTGACTAGCCAGGAAAGCTTGATCTGCAACACGCATAATGGACCTGTTCTGCCTCGACTGATTTTCTTGCAACAGAACAGAGACTAACTCCTCAAATGATAAGGCATTCGGATTGCCTTTCATCATCAACCGCAGAGTAGATGCAAAACTCTGATATGAATCAGGAAGACCATTCAAAAAGGTCTGCACAAGTGAGCTATCTGGTATAACCTCATCAGCAAAAATCAACGGTTCCTTCAAGTCTTTGATCTTCGTTAGGAAAGTGTCCATAGAATCACCTTCATTCATGTGCTCACTCTCCAACTGTTTTCGGAGGTAAGCAACACGAGCCTCATTCCTAGCTTGGTACAATGTGGTAAGTGTATCCCAAGCATCCCTAGCTATTTTGCAAGAGCGAATATGAGGAATAATGGCACGTTTGACAGACAAAGCTATCAATGCATGTGCCTAGGCATCTCTACCATCCCAACGAATCTTCTCTGCAGTAGGTGCAGTAGAAACAGCAGCACGAACAGGAATCTGCACAACATCATCTTCGACACCATCTTCATCAGCTCTAGCACCTGTATTTGCAGTACCTATTGTTACAGGTGTAACAGGTCGTCTTTCAACACCTTGCACAATGTTTCACAATCCAGGCACTTGTACTAGCGAACCAAAACTTGTATATATGTTTGGATTTGATGTGTTGTTGCATTGGTATGGTAGCAAAGATGTGTTACAAGTTGAAGATGCATATGACAACAAAGCATGGAGATGAGTGTTCCAACAATTTCAAAGCACACCATATGAGGAGAGTACTACATCATCTTCATAAGGCATGACAAGGAATGAGGCTCATTCAAGTGAAGTAGCAAAGGAAAAGAAGAGACAAATAATCAAGACCATCAACAAGTGATGAAGATGTGGAGAAATTAGAAATCCAAGAGTTAAACCATCCAAAGCAAGGAGGACGATATTCCTACCACATAATGGTGAGGTAAGGTCATACATCACTTGTGGACATGGAATGTACAAGTGTTGAAGATGTGGATAAATTAGAAACTCTAGGAGTTAAAGCATCAAAACTAAGGAGAAGGATATTCCTACCACCTCATGGTGAGGTAATTCATCCAATAGGCTGAAGTACAATGTTCAAAGGTTAACTTATGATTCATTCATAGCAAGACATTATACCTATATGAGTCAAGTTATACCTTGTCAAGAACCTAACTATTTTGAAGAAGTAAATCAGCATACAGAATGGAATGAAGCCATGGAAGAGGAATTTATGCACCTAAAGACGATGATACTTGCTCATGATTGGCAAGAACTCAAGACATAAAAGTCATTGGAAAAAAATGGGTGTATAAGGTAAAGACACATGTAGATGGGAGAATATTTAGGTATAAAGCTAAGTTGTTTGCCAAACCTTTTGCTCAAACCTATGAAATAGACTTTGAGGTGAAATTCAATATAGTAGTTAAGATGGCTACCATAAGGAGTTCGATTGCAAATTTTGCCTCAAAAGGTTGAAATATGTAAAAGTTGGATGTAAAGAATGCTTTTCTAAATGGAGAGCTTGAAGGGATAGTCTTCATGAAGTAGCCATAAGGATTTGAAGATGAGAGGTTTCCACATCATGTGAGCATGTCTAAAGAGGCTCTTTATGCACTCAAGCAAGTCCCAAGGGCTTGGAACCAAACAAGTGATGCAACCTTGCTAGCCATCAACCCAATTTTTCACTTCCCATAAAAAGTTATGGTATTTTATTTGGAGTGGTACACCGCCCAAAATGATCTCCAATATGAGTTGGTCACTTCCTTGCAAGTTATTGTAGAGGTGACTAGAGGGTAATTGTTTGATGCAACCTATAAAGTTATGATGTCCACAGAATGTGCTTGATAATAAATTTGCAATCAAACAAAAATCATGTCATTCCAAGTCTTGAGTGTCAACTTATGATCTCTCCAAGATAGGTATGTGACCTTTGGGTGGTTGTTGTAGAGTAATTTCTCCCCAAGCCAAATGGATGCATTGGCAAAGGTTCGGTTCCTAATTATACATGCAATCTTCTCTATCTTTTGATGCAATATGTAAAAACATATGCCATGTTTGCCATATTTTCCATTCTTATCCCAAAATCATTATGAAAATATGCTTGGATGGACCCTCAAAAATGCGAGCTTGCCAAGTTTTACACCTAGGAATGTAGTAGAAGCCATGCAAGGGGATCTTCGCAAAGGCGTATTCTTCTCATTCTTTTCTTTCTTAGGAAGTTTTGTTTTTCTCCTCATATGAGGTGGTGCATCATACTCCACAAATACATAAAGTTCTTCCCATTATTTCTGAATCTTTGTTCTTCTCCAACTCTGAAAATCGGGGTTTGTCAAGGATGAATTATGATTGACATGCCTTTGGAAAGTTAGGGAGCTCGGGAGTTTCCAAAATGAGCACATCATGCGAAGTACAAGAGTGACCAATGGGCTACACGTAAATTTCACATACTTTTCATGTCTCATATTTGTGCTCCGTATATTTCCTTTATGATCCGCACATTTCACAGCTTGAAAGAGGAGGAAGAGAGGAGAGGATCGCGCTGTCTCCTCCATCCCACACTCTATAAAATGCTTAGATGGTAGCCTCTCGTAGGAGGGAGCCTCAATAGTCAACATACAAAATACATCACTGCTTTCAGCCATGGTCGGTGACTTAAATACTTTGATGCAGAAAATTGGCTGTATCTCAAAAAGTTAAATGGAACTGCCCAGACGAGTTCTGCTAAACCTGTAGCAGACTTCAAGACGCTTATACTGACTTCAAGACGCTTATATTGGCAAACAAAAACTGGTATATACTTTTGGCACAAAAAGACGAAATAGCATGCACAAGCGTTGTGATAGTGCATTCGGAGGTCGAAACGAGCTCAGATCGCGATTTCGGCACCAGACAGCAAAGCTGTTTTGATCTCTGAAACACCCTGGGAATGCTCACCAAATTTCGTGTGAATCTGAGATTGCAAACGAAGGAGTGTCGTCGGCGCCCTAGATGAAGCGACGACCTGCTCTGATACCAATTGTTGGAGTTAAACGTCTGTAGAAGCACGCGAACAGCACAAGGAAGAAGAAGAAGCTTGGAGCATAAACCCACAATACTGAATGTATTACTAGAGAATGTACAAAGATAAGTAGCCCATTAGGGCAATAGGCATATATACAAGCCGGGGGAAAAAAACCTCCTAAAGAGGGAAAAAAGTGCCCCAGCGGTCTTGGTGTGTTCACACACATCACTACCTAAATATATCAACAACAACCAGCATGTGAAATACATCATTGTTTTCAACCATGGCGAATGGTTACTCCCTGATGCAAAAAATGGATTGTTTTTTTTTTAAGATGAACAAAATTAACTAATGGAGTTTTCCTAGACCTATAGCAAAATTTTGGATGCTTATATTCTTTAACAAAAACCAAAAGAAAAATTGACACAAAACGACAAAATTGCTTGCACAGTCATTTCGAGGCGAAAATGAGGTTGAATCAATTTTTGAGCTACAACGACTTCCCTAAACAATAGTTTTTCATTATATAACACTATGAATATGATCTTCAAATTATGTAGCAATTTGAACAAGTGCACAAGAACAAGATGTTAGGCACACAACACACATGTATTACTAAAAAAGAGGAAAAAACCCTCCTTAGAAAAAGGTACCTTGATCATCTAAATGTGTTCACACACATGACTACTTACATGACTACTTAGATATAATAACAAGTGCATTATTATTAGCAAAACTCTATGTGAATGTGCATCAATGCTTGCTCTTTTGGTTGGTACTTTTGCCTCTCTTTGGGGGGTGTGGGTTCAATCCTTGGGGGCAGTGCTTGCATGACACCCTTCATCCGCATGAAGTGCTAGATGGAAACCAATCCTTTCGAGGAATTGGTGGGCTATCTGGCACACTTGTTGGAGTCAATCTTCTCATCTCACTTGAGGGTTGTCTCTACCGAATTTCTTTTGTCATTCTGAGTAGGTGCTTGATGTTCAACCCCTTCTTTGTAGGATTCCATGGATCACATGGGTAGTATGCCCTTCAATGTTGTTCTTTCCATTAATTCAAGATATCAAGAAGAGAATAGATCACTTATCAAACTTCCTTAAAAAAACACTTTATGGTTGAGGTTTGAGTATAACTGTGCCTTAATAATATATTTCCAAAGATTATAACTTGTGCCATCAAGTCATTCATCTTTGAGCATGAACATGTTATAACTTGTGCCATCAAGTCATTCATCTTTGAGCATGAACATGGGTATAAAAGAAGGAAGATACAAGGAGGTTTACGATGAGGCATTTGAAATCGTAGACATATTTGAAAGGCACATGTGAAAAAAGTTGAAACTTCAATATCACCATAGTCATGACAAATTTAATACGAGGGAGTGGAATGAAAAACATAGTAGGACCTAGAATAGCCCTTGCATACAGATACAGATGAGGCGAGTAGAGAAAGACACAAAGGTGGCTTAGAGCCCCAAACCACACAAAGAAAAAAAGAAACCTTTTATTGAGTGTTACAATATTGGCCATTAGAAATGTAGAACTTGGCATTTATAAATAAAATTGTCGCCAAATAGTAATGTGGATATACAAGAGAGCTTATGTAGCATTGTGTACATCCAATCCAATGACAGGAGGTCACTGAACTTCTTATGATCGCAATTAGAGGCACATGTCATGATGGTCACATGGATAAAAAAATAACTAACAAGCACATAGTAAAATCTCTGATTGATGCCAGAATTTTGATCTGAGCTCGTTTCGACCTCTGAACACGCTATCGCAATGCCTATGCAAGAAATCTTGTCTTTTTGTGCCAAACATACATATAGATTTTGGTTCGCCAATACACGCACCTCGAAGCCTATTATAGGCTTACCAAAACTCTACAGGGTAGTTCTGTTCAACTTTTTGAGATACAATCATTTTGCTACATCAGGGTATTTTAGTCAGTGGCCATAGCTGAAAGCAATGACGTATTCCGTATGTTGGTTGTGAGGGCAAGTTGGATGGTACCAAAACCCCCTTTGTGGGCATATATGATGTGTCATCTATTGGTCACAAAAGGATTGTGGAATATTGTGCAGGGTATTGAAAAACACCTTACTACACCTCCAAATACAATTATTGAAGATGATGCAGATGGTGTTCAAGATGATGATCTTCAAGTTCTTGCTCGTGCTTCGATTCCTACTACACCAACTACAAAGCAACTTTGTTGGGATGGTTGGGATGCTCAGGCACATGCATTGATAGCTTTGTTTGTTAAACATGCCATTCTCCCTCATATTTGCTCTTGCAAAATAGCAAAGGATGGTTGGGATACACTTACCACTTTGTACCATGCAAGAAATGAGGCTCCTTTTGCTTAGCTCCAAAAACACTTGGAGAGTGAGCATATAAATGAAGGAGATTTTATGGACAATTTTTGACAAAGATCAAAGATTTGAGGAGTAGTTGATTTTTGCTGACGAAGTCTTCCTAGAAAGTTCACTTGTGCAGACTATTCTGAACGGTCTTCCAGATTCATATATGAGTTTTGCTTCTACTCTTCAATTGATAATGAAAGGCAATCCAAATGCCTTAAAATTTGGATTGCCTCAACTTTTTGCAAATATAGCAAACAAGCAAAATTCAGATGATCAAGATGTGCATGCCAAAGTTTTGCATCTAAGATGGAATTTAAATCTTTTATTGCACATGAATAATGATCCATGAACTTTCCATAATTTGCAAGCTTATACAATCCACAAAACAATATATATAATGCAATAACTATGGTGGCTATTCAAGAGGTCATGAACTATACACATGTCATTAACAAACTTTACTACCAAGCTAATCTTTCTTATTGCTGACTGATAATAGATTTTTCTTAATCCTTAAGGCATTTAGGGCATCTCATAATGTGAATGTACTACCATTAGCAATACTAAGAATAAAACGATAAAACTTTCAGTCCCACGACTATTCCCATTGGGGACATGCTCAAATGAAATGAAGAAATTGCATTGAGAGGTAACTCATTTGGCTTCACTACTATCAAAGCAACAAACATCTGATTCCAAAGTATAACATACAATGATCACGGGTTGATGGCTCATAACCACATTATGTAGTAAATGTCCATTCTTCATTTTGCCTTTAAATTGAGAAAATCTAGCTTAAAAGTAGTAGCATCTTTAAGATCCATCCCTATGTCTTTCTTCTTTGTCTCTTTAACAACAAGTTCATGGTAATTCTTGATGATATGATCATTTGCCTTATAATATTTGCAAAATTATTTTTTTCTTATCTATGTTCTTCTCATTTTTTTCTTCTCATTATTTGGTTGTGTGTCACTTACAAATTTTTTCTTACCAAAGGAAGAGCTTCTTTTATCCTTGCCCTTCTAATTAACAATAAAGGCAAGATCTACAATATGCATAATGGACTTGTTTTTCTTGAATTGATTTTCTTGCAACAAAATAGAAGCCAATTCTTCAAATATTAAGGTATTTGGATTGCCTTTCATGATAAATTAAAGAGTAGAAGCAAACCTCTTATAAGAGTCAAACAATTTATCCATAACATTCTAGACAATTGATCCATTTGACAAAAAATTCATCTTCACCAATTGACTGCTCCTTCAAATCTTTGATCTTTGTGTATAGTTTGCCTATGAAGTCAAATTCATTCATGTGATCACTCTCCAATTGTCTTCAAGGTAAGCAACATAATCCTCATTTCTTTCTTCATTTTATGTTGTTCGAGATGAGCGAATATGAGGGATAGTAACACATTTGATAGATGAAACAATCAAGGAATGTGCCTATGCATCTCTTACATCCCATTGAAGTTGCTTTGTAGTGGCTAGGATATTGATGGCATACTTGAAATAATCAAAATTGGAGTTGCAAGAGGACTTGGAGTAGGAAATGCACTAGAACTTGAACTTGCAACATCCTCAACACTACTTCCATTAGCTACATTTTGAATTTATTTAGCTATGACTGTTACACTTATGTGTTCCTCAAGGAGCTTTGATGTGAACCTTTTCCCTATACATGGGCATTTTTTACTCTCGTGCTGGCTAGAGGATTTTTCTCGATGTTACCACATACTTGATATACTCATATGCGGTGGTAGTTTGTACTTAGGGATATTATTCAGCTCTTACTTCAGTTTAGTTCATTATCAATAAAGAGAGCTATTCCAGCCATCTGTCTTCTCTATGTGTCTTGCTGCATTTGTGCTCATAGTGTGTGATTCTCGTGTGTCTCTCGCACTTCTACACATATCCAACAATGGTATTAGAGCAGGTTCAACTGCTTCTCAAGTTTTGGTTTTTTGCGTCACAACGCGCACACTTTTAATAGTGCAAATCTGCTTCGGAGCATAGAACAATGAATTTGAGCAGCCAAGAAATATTTCTAGTAGTTGCATTGGGGTTTTACCCTCATTTTGAAGAAATTTGTGCAATTAGAATTGTCATCAGAGTGAGGATTTGTGAGCTGAAATTTCAACATTCATTTCAGCTTTCATCGAAGTAAAGATTTTGTCACATTCTTGTTCTTTAGTGAAATGGCAAGCAACAATGACTTGTTTGACATGATTCAAGTTGAAGATAAGCTTGATGGGACCAACTATCCAATTTGTTCTTACATGATGAAGCATGTTCTTGTTGCTAAAAGACTTTGGAACATAGTGGCAGATGTAGATCGAAGACCTGTAGGTTCTTCTACTTCACAATCTATTGTCATAGATGGAGCTTCTTTAGTCATGTTCTACATCAAGACATGCATGGGACACTTTTACTTCTTTGTATGCCGTGTGTAATGAAGCACGTGTTGCATACTTGAGGAAGCAACTTAAGGATTTATCTATGGCTGAAAATGAGTCTATGGATGTGTGTGTGACACACATCAAAGACTTGAAAGAGCAATTGGCGAACATAGATGGGATTATTATGGATGCATCACTCATCTCTACATTGTTGAAAGGATTACTAGAATCTTTTCAAAGTTTTGCCACTACACTTCATTTGGTTGCAAAAGGGAATCCCAATATGTATGCATTTGATGAGGTTGTGTCTCTTCTTTTGCAAGAAGAGCAATCTAGAGTGAATATGAGTGGTTTGATTGAGGGAACACAAGCACTTTGCTATCTCACAAAAATGGAAAAGCAAGTATGGTTAAGCTTTGAGTTCATCAAAACCAAAGCCTCAATCTTCCTCTTCCACTCATTCCTCTAATGATGCTGATTTGCAAAAGAAGAAGAGATGCAAATATTATCGAAAGGCTGGTCATAATATTGATGAGTGTAGAAAGCTTGCTAAGTGCAATGAAAAGAAGAAGGAATCAGGCATGTCTATTGTTGAAAATTCAATAAATGCAAAGAATGATGAAGCTAATGTTGATATATTTAGGTAGTGATGTGTGTGAACACACTAGGACCACCGGGGCATTTTTTTTCCCTCTTTAGGAGGTTTTTTCCCTCGGCTTGTATATACGCCTATTGCCCTAATGGGCTACTTATCTTTGTACATTCTCTAGTAATACATTCGGTATTGTGTGTTGTGCTCCAAGCTTCTTCTTCTTCTTCCTTGTGTTGTTCGCGTGCTTCCGCAGATGTCTAACTCCAACAATTGGTATCAGAGTAGGTTGCCGCTTCATCTAGGCCGTCATCGACACCTCTCCGATTGCAGTCTCAAAATCACATGAATTTTGGTGAGCATACTTAACATGTTTTCGAGATCAAAACAGCTTCACTATGTGGTGTTGAAATCGCAATCTGAGCTCGTTTCGGCCTCGGAACGCACTATCATAGCGCTTGTGTAGGCTATTTCATCTTTTTGTGCCAAAGGTATATACTAGTTTCGGTTCGCCATTATAAGCATCTCGAAGTCTAATACAGGTCTAGTAGAATTCGTCTGGGTAGTTCTGTTCAACTTTTTGAGATACAATCACTTTTCTACATCAAAATATTTTAGTCACTAGCCATGGCTGAAAGCAGTGATGTATTCCATATGTTGGCTGTTGAGGATAAGTTGGATGGTACCAACTACCCGTTATGGGCTTATATGATGCGACATGTATTGGTTGCAAAAGGGCTCTGGAACATTGTGCAGGGTGTTGAAAAACGTCATATCACACCTGCAACTATTACAACTGCAGGTACTGAAGCTAATGTAGAAGGTGTCGAAGATGATGATATTCTACATATTCTTGTTTGTGCTACAGTTTCTGCTGCACCTACTGCAAAGCAAATTTGTTAAGATGGCAGAGATGCCCATGCACATGCATTGATAGCTTTGTCTGTCAAACGTGCCATTATTCCTCACATACGCTCTTGTAGAACAACTAAGGATGCTTGGGATACACTTACCACATTGTACCAAGCTAAGAATGAGGCTCGTGTTGCTTATCTCCGAAAACAGTTGGAGAGTGAGCACATGAATGAAGGTGATTCTATGGACAGTTTTCTAACAAAGATCAAAGACTTGAAGGAATAGTTGATTTCTGCTAACAAGGTTATACCAGATAGCTCATTTGTGCAGACCGTTCAGAATGGTCTTCTTGATTCATATAAGAGTTTTGCTTCTACTCTTCGGTTGATGATGAAAGGCAATCCAAAT
This sequence comes from Ceratopteris richardii, assembly GCA_020310875.1. Lineage (NCBI taxonomy): Eukaryota > Viridiplantae > Streptophyta > Polypodiopsida > Polypodiales > Pteridaceae > Ceratopteris > Ceratopteris richardii. The sequence continues at coordinate 112,909,822 of CM035429.1, read as the reverse complement.
GCCTTGTCATCTGAGGAGTTAGTCTCTGTTCTATTGTAGGAAGACCAGTCCAGGCAGAACAGGTCCATTATGCATGTTGCAGATCAAGCTTTACTAGCTAGTGAGAAGGGCAAAGGAAAATGGAGCTCTTCAATTAGTAAGCCGAAACTTGCTGATTCTGCACAATCGAAGAGGGAAGAAAAAGATGAAAAGAAATCAGAAAAGGAGAAATTGTTTTGCAAGTACTGTAAAGGAAATGATCATATAATAAAGAACTTTCCAAAACTAGCTGCTAAAGAGGCAAAGAAGAAAGAGGCTGGAATGGTTGTTGTAGAAACCTCTACACCAAAAACAGTATGCTAATCTTGTGTAGGAAGAAGAATGGGCATTTACTACTATTTGCAGTTTTGACCCATCTTCTCATGATCAGTGCATGTCTGCAGTAGACTCAGATGTTTGGTACTTTGAAAGTGGGGCGACCAAACATATTACCTCGCAGCGTTGTTTCTTCTCTTCACTCGAGCGTGCCCCTACAGGGAATACTGTTACATGCGCCAACAACTCCTCTTATCCTGTTATGAGAGTTGGTAAGATCATTTTGACTACTGCTGATGGTAGTTCTTCCACTTTGTCAAATGCTTTGTTTATTCCAGGGATCAAGAAAAATCTATTATCAGTTTCTGCATTTGCCAAGATTGGCTTGGTTGTGAAATTTGTTGATGATAGATGTACAATTCATGATCTGCCAAATGGTGATGTCATTATTGCTTCTGGCATTTTATGTCGTGGGCTGTATAAGCTCATAGACTATGAAAGATCTATAAATGATTTGGCATGTGTAGTACATGATTCTTAGGCTATGTCAGATGCAAAGCTTTGGCATGCATGCTTTGGTCATCTAAATTTTGCTAGTTTGCTACACCTGTAGAAATCTGAAATGGTGTCCTCTTTGCCCAAACTTGAGGCACCTGGTAAACATGTATGCGAAGGCTGTATTTTGGGCAAAATGAAGTGTTCTTCCTTTCCAAAAGATGGTTCAGTGCGGGCTACTCAGAAATTGCAGCTTGTACATAGTGATGTCTGTGGTCCTATGCCGCCACCTTCTTTTGGAAATATCTTTACTTCGTGACTTTTCATCGATGATTTTTCTAGGCATGCATGGATATATCCATTGAAGACAAAGTCTGAAGTGTTCATGTGCTTCAAACAATTTTTGGTTTTGGCTGAAAATATGTCAGCATGTAAAATGGGCACCCTCTGTTCTGATCGAGGGGGGGAATACATGTCTTCCGATTTTAATGCATTTTTGGCTGAACGTGGGATAAAACACCAGTGTATAGTGTCGTATACACCTCAGCAGAATGGAGTTGCTGAACAAAAGAACAGGTCACTCATGGAGATGGCAAGGTGTATGGTCAAGAGTCAGGCTTTACCACATAGTTTCTGGCTTAAGGCTGTCATGTGTGCATCATATGTACTTAACAGGTGTCCCACTAAAGCAGTGTAGTCTATCACTCCATATGAGGCTTGGCATGATCGCAAGCCATCTGTTTCTCATCTGCGTGTTTTTGGTTGTTTGGCATATGCATTAGTGCATGAACAACATCGCAGAAAATTGGATGATAAAGTAGTAAAATGTATTTTTGTTGGGTACAGTTCTGAAAGTAAAGGCTATCGTCTGTATCATCCACAGACTAAACGCATTCTGGTTAGCCGTGATGCTGTTTTTGTGGAAGATGCTATTCGGCCATTGCTTTCATGTACTAAGGAGACATCTGTTAGCTCCAAAGACATGTATGATACTTTGCTGCCTCTTTTTATAGGTGGACAGTCTAGTGCTAGTCCTAATGAGGCAACTTCTCAACCTTTGCAGGTTTCATGTGATGATGCAGATCATCCCATTTCTGATGCAGATTTACATGATGCACTTGTTGATGAGAGAGCTGATATTGAGGAGGCAAAAACTATGCCAAAATGGCTAGTGCAGACTTTGCATGATAGCAAATGAGATGCACCTCTCTCATATCATACTCGTTCAGGCTCTCATAGTGCATCTTTTGCATCAGATTGCTATGCTATGGCTGCGTCTAATCTCTGTGATGAGAATGAGCCTGTGTCATTTGATGAAGCACAAAACTTAGAAAATTGGATGGTTGCTATGCAATCTGAATATGATGCTATAATGAAGAATGGTACTTGGTCTTTGTGTGACTTGCCTCTTGGCAAGAAGGCCATTGGTACTAAGTGGGTATGCAAGCTGAAGCGTAAGCCTGATGGTACAATTGACAGGTATAAGGCTAGGCTTGTTGAAAAGGGTTATGCGTAGGAAAAAGGCATTGATTTTGATGAAACCTTTGCTCCTACTTGTCGTATGACTACTGTTTGTAGCATGTGTGCACTTGTAGCTCATCATGGTTGACATCAGCTGGACATTAAAAAAACATTTCAGAATGGTGACTTGCATGAAGAAGTGTATGTTTTTTAGCCCCGTGGCTTTGTGCAGAAAGGTCATGAAAACCAGGTGTGTAGGTTAAAGAAGGCATTATATGGTTTAAAGCAAGGACCACGTGCTTGGTATGAAAAGATACATGCCTATCTAATTGCACATGGTTTTGAGAACAATCCAACTGAAAGCACCTTATATGTTAAGCGTGCTAATGATGTACTTCTGATCATTGTGGTTTATGTTGATGACATGCTGCTCATTGGTCCTCATGAGAGGCATATTGCTGATTTTAAGGTTGATTTACATGGCTCATTTGAGATGTCTGATTTGGGGCATTTGCATCACTATTTGAGCATTCAGTTTATGCACGTTGATGGTGGAATGGATTTGTGTCAAACGAAATATGTTGACACATTATTGCAGCATTTTGGCCTTGAAGACTGTAAACCTATGCAACTCCTATGGAAACAAGTTTACGACTGAGTCTTCATGATGCTCGAGATTCATTTGATGCTGTTCTCTATCAGTAGGCTGTCGGATGCTTGATTTACTTATACATTACTCAGCAAGATATTCAGTTTGCTGTCTCACAAATGAGCAGGTTTATGCATTGCCCAGTAGTCAAGCATTGAAAGGCGGTTAAGCGCATCTTTCACTACCTGAGTGGTACCCGGATACTTGGTTTGTTTTATCCCAAGGGGGGATCACTACTGCCAGATTTGCATGCTTTTTCTGACTCTGATTGGGCTGGTTGCTATGACACTTGTGTGTCCACTAGTGGCTTTTGCTTCATGCTTGGTAGCTCATGTATATCTTGGTTGAGCAAGAAGCAGCCTACTGTGGCCACTTCCAGTTGTGAGGCTGATTATAGGGCAGCTTTCACAGCTACTATTGAGTGTGTGTGGCTCAAACGCCTTATGGCTAATTTGGGTGTTGATCAGGCTTCTGCCACCACCATCTTCACTGATAGTCAGAGCGCATTGGCAGTTGCGAGGAACCCTGTGTTCCATGATTGCACTAAGCACATTGAGGTGCATTAGCATTATGTCAGGGAGAGGTTCTCTGCTGGGGAGATCAGCTTGGCATATGTGCCCATGTAGGAGAACATTGCAGACCTTTTCACGAAGGCTCTACCTAGGGAGAAGTTTGAAGCTTTCCGCAAAGCTTTGGGCTTACTTCCTTTTGTGGATTGATTCCACATAGCTTGGCACTTCCTTATACATGAGTGCCAACTCCTTGTTCACCGCATCACTCCCAGGGGGGATTTGTTGATATATTTAGATCGTGATGTGTGTGAACACACTAGGATCGTCGGGGCATTTTTTTTCTCCCTCTTTAGGAGGTTTTTTTCCCTTGACGGCTTGTATATATGCTTATTGCCCTAATGGGCTACTTATCTTTGTACATTCTCTAGTAATACATTCAATATTGTGTGTTGTGCTCCAAGCTTCTTCTTCTTCCTTGTGCTGTTCGCGTGCAGACGTCTAACTCCAATAGCTAACATGGCTCAAGATTTTTGGGCATGTGTTGTTACATATCATTATGATGCATCTTTGCATTCTAAATGTATGAATGTGAATGAGACTGATTCGGATTGGTTCTTTGATAGTGGTACTTCAAAGCACATAACTTCATGCAAAAGGTTTTTGGCATCTTTGAAAGATGCATCTAAAGGAGGACATGTAGTGTGTGCAAACAATGCTTCTTATCCTATCATTGGAGTAGGAGAAATTGAGCTTAGAGCTGCAAATGGAGGTGTGATTCTCTTGAAAAATGCATCGTATGTACCTGGTATCAAGAAGAACTCAATTTTGAGTTTCGTTGATTGCCAAAGTTGGACTTCGTATACACTTTGTCGATGATAAGTGAATGGTTTATGATTTCAACAATGGTGATATTATCGTGATGTACGGTACATTATGTAATGGTGTGTATCACATGGATACATACAAGAGGGCTGCCTCGAATGCCTTTGTTGCTCATACTTCTTCCATGGCTGAAATGGAGCTTTGGCATGCTCGTTTTGATCACTTGAGCTTCAATATTTTGATTTATTTACAAAAGAAGGACATGATTATTGGTTTGCCAACACTTGAGTCCATTGAAAAGCATGCATGCAAAGGTTGCATTCTTGGAAAATGCATCGTGCTTCTTTTCCAAAAGATAGTCATACAAACACTAGAATAAAATTGCATCTTGTTCATAGTGATGTATGTGGTCCCGTCAAGACTCCATCTTTTGTGAGGCATGTATATTTTCTTACCTTCATTGATGATGCTACTCGCCATACATGGGTGTATCCTATGAAAGCAAAGAATGAGGTATTTTCTTGCTTCAAAGCATTTTTAGCTATGATTGAAAATTTTTCTTCAAACAAGCTTTTGACTCAATGCACGGATCATGGTGGTGAATACATGTCACATGAGTTTAATGCTTTTCTTTGTGAAAGAGGTATTTCACACCAATGTACGATGCCATATACACGTCAATAAAATGGTGTTGCCGAGCGTAAAAATATAACTCTCCTTGAAATGGCACGATGTATGGTTAAAGGAAAGCACCTTCTCAAGCTATCAAGAGACGTAGATCAATGATTGAACTTCTTAGAAAAACACTTTATATTAGTAAAATGTATAATAGAAAAATGGTGGTATATTTTCACTTTGAAAATTATTTACAATAAAGATTTCAAAAAAATTTTTACTTTGAAAATTATTTACAATAAAATATTTTCAATTCATTCAACAATGGAACTCTTTAAGAGAGGGGGTGTCGCGACATAAGATAGAATTTTTTTTATGAAAGGAAGTTCGGCAGAGACATAAGATAGAAATGTTGTGCTTAGAGGTGGCGTACATAAATCCTTTGTGACACAGTTTGGATGACGTGAATGCACATCGAGATTCGACAGATGCACTCTCACAGTGAACGCTTCTAAGCTTTTCCTGTCTTTGTTCCACCACGTTATGTGAAACCAGTCAGAGAGAGCGACATTGCGCGCTCTGCTGACAGAGAAGAGAATGGATGCACTTGAGTCCACTATCTGTAGGCTCTCAAGTTCTTCTAATTCATTCCTCTCCTCCATTTCTTTCCGCATTCGCTCTGTAAGCCCCTCATTCGCAATCAAAGCAGGTAATACTTGGGCTCTGCTTCTCTTGCAAATTTTTGGCTTCTTCATTGACGCCGGTAACACATATGAATATGTTCACCGCTTCGTTGTTCAAGGAAAATGTGCTTCTCCTTGATTGAAGAAGGACGCAATAAGTGCGAGTTGCACTTCAGACTAGCGAACAATGGGACCACCATTGTCTTTCCGCAGTAGTCGCAAGTGGTTATAGGAGTGAATTACTGAAAATTTTCCGATGATGGCATTCCGCTTGTGACTCGAGAAAGTCGTGCTGTTCCCCATTGCGATCATCATGTAATAGCCAATCGTGATGGATCTTTGGGCGTGCTCTGTCTGATTTTTAGAATCGCCTGGGCGAATATCCCAAGCTTTTCCTTGAAATAATAGCTCATATTTGATGCGCCCAGTGCAATCACAGGTTCACGATCGCACTCTTGAAATCGCAGATAGAGCAGTTCTCTGCCCCTTAAAGTAAGTTAGGGAGGTTGATAAAACTAGCTTTTATTTTCACGAAGAAGCTAGGAAAGTTGAGTGCTATGGAGTCAACATGAAATGAATAACTTTTAGTCTGCAACGTGGGGAAATGTTGATTAAATTTTATCGAGCGTAAGAGTAACTATCAAAAAATAAAAGTTTATTTGAGACTCAAATGAATATATTTCACATACAAGTGCGAATTATAAGCTGAGGGAATATTTTCTTTCCTCCTAATGCTAAGAATACGGGGGTTATCATCTTTCCTCTACCCGTATGCCATGTCTTTCATTTTGGTCTCCTTTATTAATCCGTTTCTCGTATCGCTACGGATCATATTTCATTGAGGTGATGATATGGATCATATTAAATTGAAGCTCACCTATGAATAGACATGTAGAAGGTACCAAGTTTTTTATGTAAGATTGTATGAGCGCATTTGATTCCATGCATGCAAAATATATGTACGTACTTGTGTACATATGTAATTTCTAAGTACATAATACACTTAGTTTGTAAGTACTCAATACACGTACATGTTGCACTTACGTATTTGTGTGCTCAAATGGATTAGTAGATAGGTATGAGGTGGGGAAAACAAGTATATCAAAGTTTTTTTTTTGGAAGTTGCCTCCAAGGTTCTGTGACACTTTGGGCCATGAAGTCATTTGTTCTTGCATTTTGCAAAAAGATTTGAAGCAAGCATATGCTCAGACTTGGTCAAATAAGGGTTGCTTGTATGTCTCAAGCTTGGAAACTTACTCGATGAGTGCGTGAAAAATGGGTTGCATTCAGTTTGAGCTCTATTTCTTGGAAAAATGAAAGGAACCTAGATTCTGAAGAATTTACCCTTAGTTCATAGAGGGAGGGGGTCAGCATCGGCCTTATTTATGAATCTATTGTTAGGAACCTGCTCTAATTGAATGGTACTATTTCATAAGGCTTGATCATGGAAAAGCCTTTGTAAAGATGGGGAGGTTAAAGATGTATGGATAGATCTAATAGAGCGTCATGTGCATACTACTTTGATGATGTGGATGTATATGTGTTACATCACTTAGTGTTGCACATACATTTCCTAGAGATGTAGAGAGAGTGCATCATGTTGGTAAGTGGATGGAGATATTTAGGTCGTGTACATGCTATTCCGAACAACAGAAAAGGAGAGCTCCAGCCAACAGCATAGAGAAATTAGTATACACTCAAACTAATTGCTTGGAAGAAAAATTGCTTCCAAGCAATTTTTCTTTCGTTCACAGAAAATAAAGGAGAGCTCCAGCCAACAGCATAGAGAAATTAGTATACCCTCAAACTAATTGCTTCTTGTATGCAAGAGGACCAAGAAAAAAGGCACGAGATTATGCAAAAAGACATGAATAACAAGAACTTCATCTGTTTTTTTTTTGAAATCATCAGATTGCTTTGACAAGAGTTTGGTCAACAACCTTCCTTGAAGGGATTATAGTGAGGAACCTAATTTTTATTGGAATCCTTGGAGCTGTGTATTTTCCCACAAGTCAAGAAAGGGCAATGTTAAATTTGTATATAAATTTCCAACATTGGGGGTCCACACACAAACTTTCCGATGGAGGTGTACAGCTTGTTTAACAGCACCTGTATCTATGGCATGCAGTTTAAAGATCTTGATATTGTTGCATTCAGAACGATGGTAATTTTACAGGGGTCTTAATATCATATAAGGATTTTTCTTCTGAAAAAGAAAAAATCGAGGAAAGAAGGTTTGAAATGATGGAAGTCATTGACACATGATTGAAAAAATGTTGAAAGGCTTCTCGCATTGAAAAAACAAATTGACCTTAAAAGGATATGTGCTTAAGAATATGACTACACATTCAGTTGTAAGTTGTAATAACTACGTACTCTAAATAATGTTTTGTCACGTGCAGGTTCTGTTGTAGGTCAAGGGCAGTCAAGTCGTGAAATGAGTTTAATTCTGGACAAGGAACCTTCCTCATTCGATGTTTTGTATTTATCAAAGCAAGGGGAGCTATTAGAAAAGGCTGATTTCAACAGTACAGTAAAAAATTATGGATTTTCAGAACATAATAACAAAGTGAATTTGCTGAAAGCCCAAGAAGTCTCCTATGAAGGGGCTATAAATGATCCACACAGCTTGCCACTTGATGCAGAGGAATTTGTTGCGAGGCTAAGATCATCTCTCTTACACTGGAAAGCTCAGGTTCTACTCATTTGAAGAACTTTCTTTCTTAAGTTGACGTTCATAGCTAGGGAATCCAAAGAGAACATTCTTTGGCAGGGAAAGAGAGGGGTATGTTTGCAGTTGTCTTCATGTCTTGTTGAGTATGTGCCATTTGCTGTTAAGTTATGTCTCTGATTGAGGCATTTATTATGTATTCAGTATTTTTCATCAATTGTCTGTAGGAAGGATACCCATACCATCATTATGAAAGTCTGTATGCTCTTCCAGAATGCATCTCATCAAGTTAGCATTGTAACATTTGTATTGAACAAAAAGTCAAACAGCAAGCTTTTTATATCGTATTCACATGTACACATACACGTGTGCACAAGTACGTCCACATGTGTGCATATGTACATACATACATGCATGCATGCATGCGTACATGCATCGATGCATACATTATACATACTTTTTTATTTGGAAAAGATAATTATAGTGCAAATGTACAAAGGTACAGCCTGATCCAATGGCCTGCCAGGAAGGCATGAAGATGTGTTCAAAAGCTCTTGTTTGATGTCAGAGCATGCAGGCATCTGCAAGTAGTTGCTCTTTAAGAAGATGAACGGGAGTTACAATGACGATCAAAATTGGTCAAAATTTGTAGAGATTTTTTTATTCCATATTTGGATAATACAGGTCAAGAGCTATCTGTTTGTATATTACACTTTGAATTTGGATCACATTTGAATAGTCAAAAGTCAAACCCTAATTTGCAATTCAAAGTCAAAACCGATTTGAAAAGCAGTTTCTCAAGACAAAAGCAATATATTTTTAATATATTATGATCAAAACATCAAAACAATAAGAAAAAAAAGGTCTTGAAAAATTTAGCAAGGTTTTCGCTTCGATTTCCGAGACTAGCTTTTTTGAACTCTCTTCAGCTTTTGAGTTGTGCTTTTCATGTATGGTAAAAAACTATATAAGGAGAAGGTACATAACACGCAAATCATCACTTTTGGAGGTCAAGCTTGGAGCTTGGCTAGGTGGTCTCTCTTTTACCTTGAGGAGGAGCTAGAATTAGGGTTTCCTACTTCTTTTACAAGCAGGAAGCAGTAGGGTCTATGTTTCTTCTTTATCCATAAGGAGGGCATTGACTTGAAGCTTATCTACATATGGAGGAGATCAACTACATATGACGGAGATCGTGAAGTTATGAAGGTATGCAGAAGCATGTGCATTTATATACTTATTTTTATGAACCTTTGTATCATTCATGTACTTCGTATTTTGAAATATATGGCATGTATGTGGAGCTTTGATTCTTCATCTCTCTATGACTTTGTCTGTTCTCTCTCATGTCTCTATTTCATTTTTGTCTCCATATTGATTGTGGGCCTTAAAAATGAAGAGTCTAAATGCCTAGTTATGGAAAGAGTCCATTGGAATTGGGAGGGTTTTTTGACTTCGACATGGAAGGTAATTTAGATATACAAAAATCCATAGGTGGCTATGTATACACTTGCATGTGGTGTTGTTTCATGATGCTCTAGACATCACAGGATAGTTGCACTATCTACTAGAAAAATTGAATATATTTAAACTATATAGGCTTCCAAAGAAGCTATATGGTTAGCATGCTTGTGCAATGAATTTGGTATGCCTAAGATGGCACTTGTTCTTGGATGTGATAGCTAGATCCACATTATGTGCAATGACAAATGTGTAACATTATGCAATGCAATGACACATTATGCAATGCAATTTTACTAATTTGCATTTTGTGCATTGTGCATTTGGCAATGTGCATTTACCATTCATATTGTGCATCATTTATTTCACGACTTCGGACTCACATGTGCATTGTGCATTATCACTTGTGGAGTGTTCTATATGCAACAATGTATTATGTATCAATGATCAATAATCAAACTTCAAAGTTTCAAACAAAACATACAAATTATAAATTATAATTTATAATCATGCCATGACTCACACAAATTACAATATATTAGTGTATAGGTATTGGGAAATCTTGTTCAAGGACTTATAGGCATCCCCGAGTTTCTTCGAGTCCATGGATTTTCTTAGGCTTGAGAGAAACTATTCGCCCATTAGGTAGGAAAGAGAAGTATCAAAGTCTTTCCAAAGTGGTAGAGATGGCTCTTGTCTATGAGTATGGCCATAGGGGAAGCATCCAAGTTAGAGGTCTTCATGGAATAGGATGAGAAGGCCTCTCTTGGCTCTCCCTAGTGGTACGATGAGTGCAATGCTTCATAAGAGGCTAAACAAGTGCACATGATCAAGACAAAACATGGGGCAAAGAGAAAAGTCTTTGTTATCGCAAAGAGGGCATATAATTAATCTATATGCATGTCGTAGGAGAGGGAGTGAGCTATGAGAGAAGCGCTATGCAATGGTGCTTAGGGCAACACAAGCTCAAGGATCGCCCTAAGAAAAGGAAGTTCACCAAAAC
>CM035429.1:112852123-112869623 GCA_020310875.1 Ceratopteris richardii | reverse complement strand
TTTACAGGTATAAACATGTGTTTCACATGTCATAACAGCAATGAACAGGTCTAGTACCTTATGTATATTGATTTGTGGCAAAAGAAATTGCTTACTAGCGCAAAATGTGGTATTTTTTTGAGAGTTTTGAAGCGAAATTTGGGGCTTTTGCTCCTTTTTGGTTATAAAGACTGCGTTATAGCCTTATGCATGCATATTGAGGTCAAAAGGAATCAAAATCGTTGATTTTTGGCACAAATTAGCTTGCTGGAATTTTCTGCAAAAAAAAAGAAAATCAGGAAATTTCAGATTTTGATTTTGTACCCCAATCGGCTTGATTTTGCTCCATTTTGCTCCTACAGGTGTTTGAAGTTGTTGTGCACTACTTTTAGAGGTGGTACGCTGATTTTGGTGCATTTTGCCCAAAATTTTAGCACATTAACCTCTTATTTGTGCAACCATGGCATCGTCGTCCTCAGATATGAAGAATCTTTTTGAGATTGAGCGCTTTGAGGACATACGATTTGATCTTTGGAAGGAGAGAATTCAGGGAATTCTTTTGCTCAAAGATTATGACAGGGCATTGGAAGCAAAAAAGTCGGAAGACATGTCATATGATGCGTGGCACAATCTGAATAGAAAGGCCGTCACTTACATAAAAATGGCCATATGTGATGACATTCTTGTAGACCTCAAGGGCATTACTACAGCTTCAGAATTGTGGGTCAAGCTTAAGGTCACCTATGAGAACACCACACCTGTTAAGCAGGTACATTTGATGAGGAAATTAGTTGGCATGGAGTTGGATGAGTCCAAGAGTGCTGCAGAACACTTGTCTCATTTTACAGGCACTCTATCACAATTGCAGAACTTAGGGATGCCTCCCTTTGATGATAAGATGAAAGCTATTTTTTTGCTTATTACACTTCCGGATTCTTGGGAGACCTTGGTGGTCTCATTATCAAATAACTCCAACCTTACTTTTGATGGTGTGAGGGGTTCTATATTGAATGAAGAAATCAGGAGAAAAGCAAGTGGTGAAGGAGGCACTTCTACAAACATGGTCAGAGGCCGATCAGAGAAGAAGGGCTCTTATTCATAGAGGAGTAAGAGCAAAAGCAAAGAAGGGGGAAGCTCCGGTAAGAAGCAGGATAGTGATGTGACATGTTACCAGTGTGGTAGGAAAGGCCACAAGAAGCCCGACCGCCGATTCTATAAGGCAGAGCTTGAGAGGAAGAATAATGGAGACAAAAGAAAGGAAAAGAACAAAGACAAGACCGATGGATAGACAACCAAAAAGAAAAGGAGAAAGCCAATGTGGCCTCTAATGTTGTTATTGAGGAGCTTTCAGATATGGAAGATATTCTATGTGTTACTATACGAGCTTATGATGCTCATGCATATGATGTCTCTTGCAATATTCATGTACAAGATTGTCGATCACTAAAAGTGATCTAATTGATGCTTTATTGACTGCAAATGATGCATTATCCGAGACATGAATTGTTGATTCTGGTGGTTCGTTTCATGTGACTCCTGTCAAGGAGTGTTTTGTTATTTTTCATGCGGGCAGTCATGGCCATGTATACCTAGGGAATAATCATGCATGTCCCATTGAAGGTATTGGCTTCGGTGCATCTTTCAACAGATTGCACAAATAATGTGAGATATGTACCAGGAATCAAGAAGAGTTTGCTCTCTGTTGGGTAAATGGATGGGGGAATGGATATGCATGGTTACAATGTTTTATTTGAAAGAGGCTCGTGGAAGATGACCAAAGGGTCACGGCTGATTGTTAAAGGCATGGAAAGGGGAACTTTGTATTGCTTGCATGGAATGGCCTTGTTTGGAAAATTCATTGCATTTGTTGAGATTAATTCTCATATGGAATTGTGGCATAAAAGACTTGGGCATATGAGCCAAAAGGGTCTATCCAAACTTTGTAACTTGAAGAAGCTTGATGGTAAAGGCACCAAGGTAGATTTTTGTAATGATTGTCAATATGGAAAGCAAGTGAAAAGTTCCTATTACTCTGGTGTGTCTCATAAGTCTTGTATATTAGATCTTGTCCATTTTGATGTATGTAGCGTGCCCACCAAATTTATGGGGAGTGCTTTATATTTTATTTCTTTTGTTGATGATTTTTCTAGGAAGATTTGGGTGCAAAAGTTTTTGTGAAAATTTAGGCATAAAGAGGGAGCTTACTGTTCCATACAACCCCTTTTCTAATGATGTGGCTGAAAGGTATAATCGGACTCTTTGTGAGAGGGTGAGATGCATGCTGTCCACAACTAATCTCAACTAATCTCCCTCATGTTTTTTGGGGAGAGGCTCTTAAAATTGCAGTACATATATGCAATCGATCCCCTCACATGTCTTTGAAAGGTGACATCCCTGAAGAGGTTTGGTCTGGCAAACGTGCTTCATATGATCACTTACGCGTCTTTGGCTGTGAAGCTTTTGTACACATAAGGCCTGAGTTGAGGAGAAAACTTGATGCCAAATCCATTAAAGGCCTCTTCATGGGATATGGTGAAGAAGGTGAAATGGGTTATAGAATATGGTTACCTCAACTGAAAAAAGTCATACGCAGCCGAGATGTTGTTTTTAATGAGGCAAGCCTGCTACAAAACAATGTTTCCTCGAAGCATGACCATAAAAAGGTCACAATTCAGCAAGACCAGCCACGTGTTAGACCTACTTCAGACTCTCATGATGCACCACATATAGCTGAAAATATAGATAATCCAATGGTTTTTGAGCGAGATGATGTTGGACGGCAAAAAGACACTCCTTATGGGCATATGCAGCCACCTATTCATGCTGAAAACAGGGCTGGAAATGATGTACAGGAGCCCATTAACAATGAAGAAGTTCTTGTACCTCCTGATGTAGATCCATTACCGGGTAATGTGGATCATTGGGTAAGAAGATCTATACGTCCTAGGAGGCTAGTGAATAGATATGACTCCTCTATACATTATATTATGTTATCAGATGAGGGTGAGCCTCTTACTTACAAAGAAACAAAGCTATGTGAGCACAAGAAGAAGTGGGAGTTAGCCATGCAGGAAGAGATAAAGGCCTTGCATGCAAATGATACTTGGGATTTGGTTGAGTTGCCCAAAGGAAGGAAGGCCATTCCCAACAAGTGGGTGTACAAAATGAAAACTGTTGACGGCAAACCCAAGTATAAGGCAAGGCTGGTTGCTAAGGGATATGCCTAGAACGAGGGCATTGATTTCCAAGAAGTGTTCTCTCCAGTGGTTAAAATGACCACATTACGTGTGTTGTTTGCTCTCACAGCTGCCTTGCGTTTGGACTATTCCAAATGGATGTTAAAACAGCCTTTTTGCATGGTGATTTAGACGAAGAGCTGTACATGAAACAGCCAGAAGGATATGCCATTCCTGGAAAAGAGCATCTGGTATGCAAGCTGAAAAGGAGCTTATATGGGCTGAAACAGGCCCCAGACAATGATATAAGAAGTTTGATGCATTTATGCTCAAACATGGGTTTAAAAGAAGCCATGCAGATCACTATTTGTACACCAAAAAGGATGAAGATGGCAGCCCAATCATTCTTGTACTGTATGTAGATGATATGCTGCTGGTTGGGAAGAAAAAGAGCACACTGAATGCTCTAAAACAGCAGCTGAACTCTGCATTCTCAATGAAAGACCTTGGGGAAGCTGAGCATATTCTTGGTATACGAATAAAAAGGGATAGGCAGCAGCATACTTTGCATGTATCCTAAGAAAAGTACATCGAAAAAGTGATGGACAGATTTAATGTGGCTGATGCTAAGCCTCTTGGAGCGCCATTGCAGCCACATGTTAAGCTTTCCAAGGATGACTGTCCCAAAGATGATGATGCAGCCAATTACATGAAGAGTGTTCCATATGCATCAGCTTGTGGTTCACTTATGTATGCTATGGTTGCTACTCGGACAGACATTGCTCATGCAGTGGGAGTTGTTAGTAGGTTCATGGCTAATCTTGGTAGAGCTCATTGGGAGGCAGTCAAATCTATCTTGAGATATTTGAAAGGAACAACCCTTTACCAAGAATATGCTCATCTATCCCTTTTTATTCGCATACCAAGAATATGCTCATCTTCCCCAAGGTCTTTCATTGAAAACTCAGAGTTCAGCTGCTGTTTAAGAACATTTAGTGTGCCCTTTTTCTTCCCAGCCAGCAGCATATCATCTACATACAGCACAAGAATGATTGGGCTGCCATCTTCATCCTTTTTAGTGTACAAACAGTGATCTCCATGGCTTCTTTTGAACCCATGTTTGAGCATAAATGCATCAAACTTCTTATACCATTGTCTAGGGGCTTGTTTCAGCCCATATAAGCTCCTTTTCAGCTTGCATACCAGATGCTCTTTTCCAGGAATGGCATATCCTTCTGGCTGTTTCATGTACAGCTCTTCATCTAAGTCACCATGCAAAAAGACTGTTTTAACATCCATTTGGAATAGCTCCAAATCCAAAGCAGCTGTAATAGCAAATAGCACACATAGGGTGGTCATTTTAACTACCGGAGAGAACACCTCTTGAAAATCAATGCCCTCCTTTTGGGCATATCCCTTAGCAACCAGCCTTGCCTTATACTTGGGTTTGCCATCAACAGTTTTGATTTTGTATACCCACTTGTTAGGAATGGCTTTCCTACCTTTGGGCAACTCAACAAGATCCCAAGTATCATTTGCATGCAAGGCCTTTATTTCTTCCTGCATGGCTAACTCCCACTTCTTCTTGTGCTCACATAGCTTTGCCTCTTTATAAGTGAGAGGCTCCCCCTCATCTGATAACATAATGTAATGTATAGAGGGATCATATTGGCCTCCTAGCACGTGTAGATCTTCTTACCAAATGATCCACATTATCTGGCAATGGATCTACATCAGGAGGTATATCAACATGTCCATTGTTAATGGGCTTCTGCACATCATTTCCAGCCCTGTTTTCAGCATGAATAATGCAAGAGAACAAGGATTACGACCACCACATACTAGAGAGATGATTCTCCTCCCAACCAAATGCCTCTATATATAGCTCTCTCCAGGGGACTGCCTTCTTGGGCAGGTGGATACTAACCATCCAAGTGTCAGCCATGTAACTACATGTGCGCCAAGTGTCCCAGTTAACTCGAGTTAACTCAAGTGGATGCTTCTAGAAGGCTCTAAAGCTCTTTGGGCAAAACACTCTCCCCATGTACCCCATGGGGGTTGAACCCAAGACCTCCTCCTTCACATCCTTGAGACTTAACCACTAAGCTAAGTGGATCACTTGTTCACAAGAGCACAAGACCTCCTAGTAAGTCTAAAACTCGAGATCTTTGGTCATACACACGGATGACCAAACGGTGTCCGATTTCAGATCTGTCTGAACCGGCCAGACCCTTGGATCATAGACTTACTTTATTACATTCTTCCCCCCTTGGAAAATATTTTCGTCCTCGAAAATAGAGCTATATACATACTGTAGGCAACCCCCGAGCCTCATGTTCTAAAACTGGAAGAACATGGTCATGTTCTAGAACTGGAAGAACATGTCTCATCTCTGTGGTGGCATCCCTGCCCAAATGATTCAAAACACTATCTGGGTTTGCACTTTGATGAACGGGACAAAGTACAAACTAGTGAAGAATAATAAGGGTGGATCTAATGACATCCCTGGCTAATTCACAGTTTCTGGATGTGCGATCTAGGCACAAACATGTGAACTAGGTGGATTCAAATTACTAGTCCATTTCTAGGCATAACTGGTGCATGGGCTTAGTAATGAAGGTGGGATTCTTATCCCTCGCAAGACTTTTGAGAATTCTTGATTCACTTGAATTTGTTTTGGAGAACTTGAAGTGTGGTTGTCCCATACATCTAACTTTAGATGTCTGTTCAATGGTTTACTTTTATCTAACAGTTACTTGATTTTTTCACCCGACTAGAGGACTACTCTGTCCCAATGAGTTGAAAAAATCCTATGTAAACTGTAGGAGAAAGTTTACCATTCCGGTGGAATCAACCATACTAACTTCACCAATTCAAATTCAAAATGAAAATTGTCCAACTTAGGACACTTTTCTCAAAGACTTTTAACTGAAAGTTCTTGGGAATTGTCAATCCAATGAGCAATTTCTAACTTCTTTATTCTAGAGTATACTGGACTCTAGGAAATTATTTATGGTATAACTTGAAGCAAAATCAAATGAATAAGTCTACTTAGACTTATCATCTTTTGAAGATTGAAAAGGTTCTTGTACATAACATCTATCTAGGATGTTCAAGTTAGTTATCTAATTCTAACCGGCTATCCCTGGTCTTTTGCAAAAGGAATCAGATACCATATCTGAGTCAATTCCAAAAGATTTGGAAAGCGGAAAGAGATAACTAAGACTTTGTACAACCAATTCAAACTTCGCACATACATAAACTTGCTATGAGTCAAAGACTAGATGACTCAGGACTTCAACTTTTCAAAGATCTATTTCAACAAGATATTGAAGCATTGTTTTTATCTTTAAGAGAAATAAGCTAGTTTCTCAAAAAGATACAAAGAAAATCAAAAACATCATCCAACCACAAGATACTAGTGTGGTAACCAACATCAGTGTGTCGACCCACTGAGGTTCTGTCGATGAGTTTCGTATTCAAATAATGCTTCACTTGAGACTAAGTTCAGGTCACATTCAGTCTTTTTGACTCCTAATCGTGAATGCAATTCTTGTGCATTTCTTTGAGTCGAAAGAGTGAATTTATCAAGTTACACTAGGAACTTGATGCTTGACTTAGTCAATTAAATCTTTAGTTGAAAAGATCAACTCAAAATCAAAGTCCAACTTCTTTCAGAAATTTATCAAATATTTCTGATCAATAACACTTAAGCTTGAAGTGTTCTTAGAAGATCTTGGAAGTTACTTACTTCATATCTTCAGTTTCCTTGATCTTGAAGTTACCTAGAAGTATCGTAAGATACTACTTTCATCCTTTACGAATTAAACTTTTCTTGAAGTCTTAATTCCCTTGAGGATGAAACCTAACTTCAAAATCCAAACTAGGACTAAAAGATAATCATCATCCCACGGTCCGATGTCCCATTCCATCTTTCCTACATCAATCTGAGTATAAAATCTGGTGTCCCATACCACCCTATTTTATATTCACATTAATGTGTGGGTGATTCTTATCCTAAAGTCTAAACATCTCTTGATAGAGTACCTTATTTCTTCAATTCTTTTACAAGAATTGGAAGTTTCAGGCATTACCTCTAACTAGATTTTCCTAGGTTTTGATTCCTTCGCATGATCACCTCAGAATAATGTGCTTTGCCTTGGAAACTTGAAAACCTCTTTGACAGAATATCAATCAGAATTCCAAGTTCTTGAATTTTCTCGAATTCAAGTTCAATTGGTTTACCCTTGACCAATTTTGTAGTGACAAGAGCTTTTGACTTTTGTCTTTAGATTCCTTTCTTTACTGTTGCTTTAGGTACCTTCCCCGGGGACTTTATTTAGGAATCTCTTTACTGCTTAAGTCTTAAGCATCCGCTCATGCTTTCTGGATTTGTACCAAAATCCCTTTAAGGATAGGTAAACACTTATGTTTTACCTTCCACAGACTTAATTACCATTTTCACGGTTGCAGACTACATTCTTGGAATTTCTTAACTCTGTTCAGACTTGGAACAACTTACTCTTTTTCACAGTTTTCCATCGAATAAATGGAACTTGAGTGAATAATTCCCAAAAGGAATTTTATTGCCAATACTTGGGCAATCTACAAAGTAGTTCTAATCGCACATTACTTGGACAATCATGGCCAAGATTGATCAAGTCTGGTTGATCTTGCTATAAAAAGACTTAGTCTTTATCTTTAAGATCTCTTAAACTATCTTTAAGCTGCTTTGCTTACCTGCAGGATTTTTAGAGATCTTTCTCAAGTCCAAGCATACACTTATGCCTCTCAGATTCCAAAGCTAAGAATCTTTGATATACCTTTAGGTTATATCACAAATAGGAGTTGAAATACCACTTCTAGTGGTTTGGGATGTCTAGGGAACTACTTATTGATTAAAGAGTATGAAGAATTTCATTCTCAATACTTGAAAGAATGCCATTTCTTCAAAGACTTGAGATTCCTTCTAGGGAATCAAATAACTTGAGCAAATGATTCATTTTGGAATCTTTTGCAAAAAGAACATTTAAAAGAAATTCTTTCAAATGATATCCAAAAATTTACTGATTCAATTGTATTTATTTCCTGAGTATCAAACTAGAGACGAAATATCACATTTGCCAGTTTGAAAGTTTAAGTTGACTTTCATTTATGTGATATCGACTTCTATTCTTGAGTTTGATACAAAACTCATTATTATTGGTCAATCTTCAGATGTTACTAGAGTCCTTTAAACATATTTCACCAATCAAATTTATGTTTAAAGTCCAAGCATCTATTGATGATTGATCCAATAGTAATGTTATTGTGAACACAACTTTGAACTTTATAACTTGTTTAGGAGAAGTTCAAACTTGTTTAGGAGAAGTTCATGGATTGAAAATCCATTTCTTGGAACTTTCTATTCTTAAATGAAAAGTTCACACTTCCTTCAAGTCTTTAGGAACTTATATTATTTTCTAAAGATTGCTTAGCTAGTTGCATCATTTACCAGAGATGCAACTATAGAACCTAACATCCTTTTATTGATATCAAGGATCAATTGCATCTCTGCTTACCTTTATATCTTGGCAAAACATTTATATCCTAAAGAGGTTTTGCCTGCATCATTCCTTGGACCTATCATATAATATGAATTTATATGTATTTTGGGAAGAGTTCATGAATCAATTAAGATCCTCTACTTGGAACATCTTCCTTCCCAACGCTAAATTCATCTTGAACATAGTAGGAGAATGATCTCACATGAAATAGAAGGCTTGACTATTTCATATCTCTATTCCAAAAAGTTACTTACCGAGGTTTCATCATGAGATACAAATCTTGAAACCACAAGAAACTTCTTTAAAACTTTCGAAATCTTCTAAATAGAAGAGTGCTCATGGAACTTTGGAAATATAGTTGATGCTCTCATCCAACCTTGGCATGCTTGAGAAGTTATAAAATATATAACTAATCAACTAAAGCTTTATCCGCATGACTTTCTAAGTACATCCAGGACTTAGAGTCATCATACATCACAAAAGAGTTTGCAAGTAATTAAATTTTCTTGGTTATCAAGAAAATTTATTACTTAACTTTCTCTTAGTGCTTACTTATACCTAGCAAGACATCTATCATACTTAATTGTCATTAAGTATTTATCTTTGATAGTAGAATATCGACTTGGGAAGAAATCGACTAATTACTTGAGTTGCAAAGTAGAACTAGTATGTCTTTGCAACTAACTAGTCCTTGGTCTTCCCTAATGTCAAACTGCGAGCTTTATAAAGTAAGCTAAATACTAAGAGAGTACATTCTCATATCTACTTGCAAACAGCATTCCATTCTTCCATGCAAATGCATGTATCTACATGCAAAAGCATATGTTCACATGCGTATGCATGCATGTTCTTTGCATGCTCAAAAAATAATACAATAATCATGCATGAACTTGATGCACGATTTTTTCCTTGTACTAAGAATGTATATCATGCAATCCTGATGCATGTATATCCTTTTCTTTGTCTAAATGCACTATGATATAAAAATACCCTTAAGGTGCAATAGAAAACTTACTCAATGGAAAGGAAATCTGTATTTAAACTACCAAAATACATTCTTTGATGCACAAGGATCTTTTTGAAATCAAGTCTTTCCTTAATGCAAACTAATGCTTGGAATGAGAAATGGATTAATTCATTATTCTAATCTAGACTTAATCAATTGAAATCTTGGCTATTTCAATGTGCATCTAGGATTAAGTGTAGAATAATGAAAACAAAATAAATCAAGCATTAAAGCCAAGCAAAAACTGGAAAATACTTAGCTCCATATAGAGCTACGTCCTTCCCTTGATCCTTTGGAAGAGTGATTCATCCTCTTGATCCTTGCCAGGAGCTATTCACCATTCTTGAAGCTTGCTCATCAAGAAATAATCTTGGATGACTTGGTCCGTCGATATCGACTAACTTAGGCCTCCGGATCTTCACTCCACAACTCCACTTCCATCAAACTCTGCGACAACTGAAGCAGAATACTTCTCGGGTTCGGCAACTGATTTGGCTCCTTGAATGGATGAGAATTGGGCTATTACTTCAGCTCTGCTTCCTGCTTCTCTAAATTTTGCTCTGCACTATAGAACAAACAATCGGGCTGGGCGCGTGGCTATATCTTCTGGCTCCTTTCCAACCCGTCTGGGTTCAAGTCCCGGCTACAGCAGCGCGCGGCACGTCCTTTTGTTCTCTGATTGAAGCTTTCCTCAGCGCCAGATTCTAGCAGAAGATTAGTTTTTTGCAGACTACCTCTCGTCAATCGGTTGTCGCCTTATGGATAGGCGGGCGTCCTCTAGCTGCGGGGGCAGGGGTTCGAGTTCCCCCTGCTTCACCAGAGATTGTATGCTTTTAGATCTTCAAATTAAGTTCTTCAGCGCCGGCTTCGATCAGTAATGTCTGCTGCGGACAAGTCTTCACGCGGGCGGTTCTCTCTTGTGGTTAGAGCAGAGCGCTCCCAACAAATGGGCGGGGGTTCGAATCCCGCGGGCTAACAGCAGAGAAAGTAAACTTGTTTTTTAGCTCATGATTAAGAGCTTCTGCAGTGCAAATATCGAATAACAGAGTTTGGTCTAAAGCACTCTTCGCGAACGCCTGTTTGGCCTTGTGGATAGGCGATTAGATTCTCTAGACAGAGGTCATGAGATCGAATCCGTCCTCGACCACATCACGAAGATTGTTTTGCTAATCTTCTCCTTATGCTATGCCCGCCAAGAGAATGACGATTCGGGATGGTTTGATGCACGCCGGAGAGAAAGCGACTCCACGCATAGGCAGTTGAGAACATGGAAGCATGAGGAAGATGATGAGCATAGCAAGGTCACCATGAAAGCTTGCCTAGAGCTCTGAAACCAATGCAAGAGAACAAGGATTACGACCACCACATACTAGAGAGATGATTCTCCTCCCAACCAAATGCCTCTATATATAGCTCTCTCCAGGGGACTTCCTTCTTGGGCAGGTGGATACTAACCATCCAAGTGTCAGCCATGTAACTACATGTGCGCCAAGTGTCCCAGTTAACTCGAGTTAACTCAAGTGGATGCTTCTAGAAGGCTCTAGAGCTCTTTGGGCAAAACACTCTCCCCATGTACCCCATGGGGGTTGAACCCAAGACCTCCTCCTTCACATCCTTGAGACTTAACCACTAAGCTAAGTGGATCACTTGTTCACAAGAGCACAAGACCTCCTAGTAAGTCTAAAACTCGAGATCTTTGGTCATACACACGGATGACCAAACGGTGTCCGATTTCAGATCTGTCTGAACCGGCCAGACCCTTGGATCATAGACTTACTTTATTACAAATAGGTGGCTGCATATGCCCATCAGGAGCGTCATTTTGCTGTCCAACATCATCCGGCTCTAAAACCATTGGATCATCAATATTTTCAGTCCTTTGTGGTGCATCTTGAGGATCAAAATCAGGCTGAATAGGTGGCTGGTCATGCTGAAATCTGACCCTTTTATGGTCATCCTTTGAGGCACAATTATTTTGAAGCAACCTTGCCTCATTAAAAACATCCCGGCTGCGTACAACTTTCTTGAGCTGAGGTATCCAAATTCTGTAGCCCATTTCACCTTCTTCACCATATCCCATGAAGAGACCTTTTATGGACTTAGCATCAAGTTTGTTTCTCAGCTCCGGCCTTATGTGCACAAAAGCTTCGCAGCCAAAGACACGTAAGTGATCATATGAAGCAGGTTTGCCAGACCAAACCTCTTCAGGGATGTCACCTTTCAACGACATGTGAGGGGATCTATTGCAAATATGTATTGCAGTTTTGAGTGCCTCTCCCCAAAATCCATGAGGGAGATTAGCTGTGGACAGCATGCATCTCACCCTCTCACAAAGTGTCCTATTATAGTGTTCAGCCACACCATTAGAAGAATGGCTGTATGGAACAGTAAGCTCCCTCTTAATGCCCAAATTTTCACAAAATTTCTGAAATTCAGCACTTGTATACTTACCACCATTGTCCGTACGCAAGCATTTCAGCTTTCTACCTGTTTGGGTGGTCACAAATGCATGAAAGCGCTTAAATGCAGCAAATGCTTCATCCTTAGATTTAAGGAATTGAACCCAAATTTTTCTAGAAAAATCATCAACAAAAGAGATGAAATACAAAGCACCCCCCATAGATTTGGTGGGCATGCTACATACATCAGAATGAACAAGATCAAGTACACAAGACTTACGAGACACACCTGAATAGAAGGAACGTTTCACTTGCTTTCCATATTGACATTCATTACAAAAATCAAGCTTTGTGCCTTTAGCATCAAGATTCTTTAAGTTACAAAGCCTAGTGAGACCCTTTTGGCTCATATGGCCAAGTCTCTTATGCCACAACTCCATATGGGAGTGAACTTCAGCCAAAGCAATGAACTTGCCTGATAAAGCTTTCCCATGCAAGCAATAGAGAGTTCCCTTTTTTATGCCTTTCACAATCAGCCTTGATCCCTTTGTCATTTTCCATGATCCTCTCTCAAAGAGAATGCTACAAGCATGCATATCCATTTGACCCACAGAGAGTAAGCTTTTCTTGATCCCTGGTACATAACACACATCATGCAAAACCAGCTCATTAGTGCCATTTGTAGAGAAATGCACTGTGCCAATACCCTCAATGGAACAAGCATTATCGTTTCCAAGGTATACATGGCCATGGTTGCCTGCAGTAAAAGTAGAAGAGCTTTTTGTGATCGACATGTCCTGTGTATGAACATTCAATGAGAAATCATATGCATAAGTATCATCGGCTGATAAAGTAGTGCACAAAATATCCTCAACATCTGACAGCTCCTCTATGACTACATTAGAGGCCACATTGGCCTTCTCTTTGTCCTTTTGGTTGTCCTGTGCATCAGTCTTGTCTTCTTTCTTGCCCTTCTTTTTATCTGCAGCATTCTCATTTCTTTCAAGCTGTGCCTTGTAATAGCGGCAATCAGATTTCTTGTGGCCTTTCCTGCCACACTGATAGCAAGTCACATCATTGCTTTTACCTTTGCTTCCATTACCTCTTTCCCTGCACTTACTCTTGTTCCTTTGTGCATTGTTACTCCTCTTATCTGTCTTGCCTCTAACCATGTTAGCTGAGCTGCCACCTTCACCACCTTCTTTTCTCCTGATCTCTTCATTAAGTATAGAACCCCTAACACCATCAAAGGTCAGGTTGGGGTTATTGGACAATGAGACTATCAATGTCTCCCAAGAGTCAGGAAGTGTCATAAGCAAGAAGATGGCTTTAAGTTTGTCATCAAAAGCAGCCATACCCGAGTCCTGCAATTGTGACAAAGTACCCGTAAAGAGGGATAAGTGTTCAGCTGCACTCTTGGACTCATCAAGTTGCATACCAACAAGCTTCTGCATCAAATGCACTTGGTTCACAAGCGTAGTGTTCTCATAAGTTGCTTGCAGCTTTGACCATATTTCTGAAGCAGAGGTAAGCCCTTTGAGATCTACCAAGATCTCATCAGAGACGGCCATCTTGATATACGTAACAACTTTCTTGTTCAAGATCAGCCAAGCTTCCTGTGACATATCTTCTGGTTTTTCTGCTTCCAATGCCCTATCACAATCCTTCAAGAAGAGAATACCTTGCATTCTCTCCTTCCACAAATCAAAACCTGTTCCCTCAAAATGTCGAATCTCAAATAGATTCTTCACATCTAAGGAGGATGATGCCATGATTGCACGAAAAAGAAGTTAATATGCTGAAATTTGGGCAAAAAATGCACCAAATCAGAGTATCACTTCTAAAAATGATGCACAATGGCTTCAAACTGTTTTGGGAGCAAAATGGAGCAAAAACAGACCAGTTGGCCCACAAGATTAAAATCTGTAATTTTTTGAAATTACCTGCAGAAAATTCCAGCAAGTCAATTTATGCTTCAAATCAGCAAATTTGATTTTACTTGACCTCAAAGTGTATACATAAGCCTATAAGGAAGCCTTTAGGAGCAAAAGGGAGCAAAAGCCTCAAATTTTCTCTTCAGAATTTTGAAAAATTCAGAGAAAATCCCACAATTTGCTGTACATAAGCAAATTTCTCATGCCACACTTCAATACATGAAATGTTAAACCTGTATATTGCTGTTTTGGACTGTGGAACACTTGTGTACACCTATAAAACACCTTGAAATAGCCTGTTTTGAGCAATAAGACAAAGAGGAACAGTTTCTTCGCGATGAAATTGAAGTATATCACGTGAAAAGAAGTTTATGCTGCTCCAAAGGTGTGGTGCTGCACTTTTAACCCTTTTTTTTCGCGACAAAACTCAAAAAAACCTGCAAAAACTGAAGTAGAACACTCCAGAAATGCTGATGTCGCTGTTTTGGGCACCTTCTTCGCGATGAAACGCGAAGATCTTGCAAAATCTGAAGAAAACCCTGCTGAAAACTGAAACGAAGCTGCTCTAATGCCTCAACGGAGCTCTGATACCAGATGTTCGAGCAAAAGAGAGTATTCAGCAGATGGAGAAGCTCAAATGGAGCACCTCTTGACTGAGAAGGAGGGCACGTGAGTGTCCAGTAGCACACGCAGGTGAGAGAGAGAGAGAGATCGAAAGAAGAGAGGCGCAGCTGTTTTTGGTGGGTTCTCCAAAAAGAGAAGTGAACCCTAACTTTAGTTTAAGTTATTATTTATAGGACCTGGCCAAGTTCACACCGAACTTGGCCAAAAGAATAAAAATGACTTATAATGACTATAATAAGCTTTTTAAAGGCCTATACACAAGTGTACAACTATGAGGGGTCATTTAGGGCCTTTACCCCAACAATGGTGGACATTGGAGTTCATCAACGTTTTTTTGCATTGGAATGGAAGATGACTTTATATTTCTATAGTGAGTCGTGAGCTTTCTACAAGGTTAATGCTTTGGGCTGCTCAAGTTGGGTGCATTGGATGCTCTGAGTATGAGTGACTCTATCTAGTGCATAGGTACGGATATTGGTTTGTGGATATTTCTATGAGGTGGACTTTGGAGATACATTTATGGAGGGTGTTACCTGATGGTGATTGTTACTCTTGATTCTATGAGGAGAACTCTCTTTTTTCCATAGAGATCTTGATTGCATGCATCTTTCTCTCGGAGAGGACTGCCATATGGTTGCCATCTTTGGGATCTAGCAGTTCGTCCATGAGAGTTCTTGTGACCTGATGGTCATTTCAAAACTATGTATTTCAAGATGGAGTCCATATTGCTCTCATCTTCAGGCAGCTGCATATGTGCTAAATCTCGAGTTCCAATCCAGAAAACAATATGCAGATAGAGAGGTCATGATTGGATGGATGAAAGTCTTGGAGTGCCTAGCTCCAAGTGATATAAAGAGAAGGGCGAAATGGGATGAGCTAGCCATGTACATAAACGGAAAACAAGGCATTCCTCACTCTTTGGATGCTCAAGAGGATCACCTCTTTGTTGGTGGTGCTCTTTGGTGAAAGGATTATGGAGCTAGCACACCAGAACATAGGCCTTGGATCTTGGCTATAAGTGTTTTGAGCCAAGCATGTAATTCATCTTGCTTGGAGCAGCTATGGAGTGTTTATGCATGTGGGAGAGGCTTGGTGTTCAAAAAGATAATGATTGTGTATGTTAGTTGCAATCTCAGAATGCTTTGAAAAGAAGATAAAGGTGATCCATTTAGAGAATGGGTGATGAAAGAAGATGATGTAATAGCTGCAACTCACATTGAAGAGCATGAAGGCATAGAAGAGGAAGCACAAGAAGATGATGGTGAAGATGTAGCCAATGACACTGATGATCTATTTGATCATGATGATGTATATGAGGAGACCATGCAATCTTTTTGTTTTACACTCTATAGACTCTTCTATCTAGAGTGACTTTTAAGTTTTTTGATGGGCATACTATGATGATTGATCATTGGTCTTATGATTATGATTTATGACAAGTGATCTTATAGCAACAACTTTCAAAAGCTCAATCTATTTAATTTGTCTTTTAAGTTATATTATTTATGCACAAATGTTGTAAAGTGGTTCAAAGCATATGATTCTGGGATACTTATGTTAATTAGTGTATTTTTTTAATGTTTGTAATTTGTAGTAATGAGACCAAGTCAAAGATCAAAGCTACCATGGAACGCCGATGGCAGGAGAGAAAAATGCTGAAATCCATGCAAGAAGCTTGCGTAGAAGAGTGGAAAGAGTATGTTGCTGACAGTGCTAGAAGAGGCTTAGATCAAGATATTGTTTACTGCTGGGATAGCTATACCGTCATCATGGCTGAACTTCGGAATGCATGGAAATCAAAGAAGACAGCTGTGTACAAGCAAAGACAAGTTTCCAGCAGTTCAGCTCATGAAATTAATGATTTTATTGCAGTCATGGCTGATATCGTATGTACAACAACCTAGTTTATGTCATGCATTCATTGTACGCTTTTAATGTACAGATTCATATGTGCATGTGTGCACAAATGTGGGCTCATGACGTGCATGTGGATGTAAATGCACACAAAATATCTCTCCTCTCTCTCTGTCTCTCATGCACATGTCATACTCCCCCTCTCATCTTTTGTGAATGCCTTTTCAAATAACCAGGATCATCAGTGTTCAGAGACAGATGGTTCACTTAAATCCCGAGAAGGGCAGGTTCAAGAACAAATGAAGAATAAACGCAGATGTAGAGGGAAAAGTCGATTCAGTCCAGAAGGTGCAGCTCTAATTGAAAGCAAGGATTTGAAGGTCAATAAATCCCCTAAAGAATCAAGCCGAGAAAGCAAGACTGGAGTGCAAACTGAAAATTTAGTACCGAAGGGTCTGCCTAGATATAAAAATCCTTTGTGCTCCGCAATGCTAGAAAAGATAAAGCGAACTCGAGAGGAACGCTTAGCGAAGGAAAGGACACAAAGACAGGCACTTAAGAGAGCTAGGTATTTTTAATATGCATTTGTATTGTTTTAATGATATGGTTTGAATTCAAGTGTTATGTATCTGTTTATCGAAATGCTTTACCTGCTTTTTTAGAACCCTGATGGAGAACGCAGAGGCAGCTGCTAATATTCTGAAGGCTCAGGCAAAAACTGATGACACTGTCCTGCTTTTTCTTCAAGATGTACAACAACTGCTTTCTGAAGCTGAGGTCTCTTTGAATGCAGCAATCTAGAGAACTATTTTAATACATCCATTTACAATTAGTGCTGAATATACTGATATCAGGAGAGCATAGGAGTAGCTGTGAGTTGATATGACATACAAAACTGGTCACCAGGCTAGAGATAAAGTTGGCACCCTTATGGGTGTCAGGTATGCATACAGTGCACTCAAATTTGCAATGTCAACCAACA
>CM035429.1:112767123-112837123 GCA_020310875.1 Ceratopteris richardii | reverse complement strand
ATATGGTGAAGCATAAACGATTGTAATGATAGGTCTTTTAAGGTAGATATGGATGTCTGATGACAATTCGGGAACAGAAACGTAGTTTACTGTTCACAGATGAATTCGATTGGGTATCGCTCGTTTATATACAGAAATGCATAGGTTTATTTTGCAGAGATGAATGCAT
This sequence comes from Ceratopteris richardii, assembly GCA_020310875.1. Lineage (NCBI taxonomy): Eukaryota > Viridiplantae > Streptophyta > Polypodiopsida > Polypodiales > Pteridaceae > Ceratopteris > Ceratopteris richardii. Next base: position 112,836,954 of record CM035429.1, on the reverse strand, counting down.
ACGATTTTCAGTAGTTTTAAAATGTCTTATAACTTAACTGCGGTTATATGTAACTTAACTGCGGTTATATGTTGCAGTGAACAACAGTACAATAAACCTCGTTTGTGACAGATGCTATAGCATTTGAGAAGTTAGCACAACCACAAGTTAGTACGGATCTGTGCGACCAGTATTTAGGGACTTCTTTTGTGAAATTCTTTTGAATGTGGCCATATCCATGCGGACAGCAATATTAGACGATAAACAGTGAGTCATGAACTGTACTTTGAAATCGCTTTTGGTATTTAGTGTTTTGTGTTTATGAGTCTTACTGTTGTGAATCTTCTGATGATCATGTTATTTTCCACAGCACTCAGACGTATACGCAGAAGGGGGTATGTTTATATGATGTGAGCGGTTTACTTTGGAGTGGAAGCAAATGATGCTCTAAGATTAATTGAAAGTGTTTTGGTTTCATATGGTACTGATACAGTATACAGGTTGAGGCATCGCATAGGAATATTAATTCTTGTTAAGAGAGTCCTGCACCTCTGTTCGTTGACATGTTACTCATGAGGGACTGCCGGTTTAGTCTATTGCATTTTACAGTCATATGTATGTATTAAAGGTTTTAATCTCAAATCATATGAATATATAGTGTCATTTTTCTTTTTGTTTTTATTAGCCAAAGACGAAACACGTTAATACTTTGATATGTTGTCGATGCACGTTAATTCAGTTGGGTGGAACTCTAGCTTCTTGAGGCAAGGCCGAGGTTCAACCCCCAATGCACGCGGCCTCAGACATGTATTGGGCCTTAGGCTAGATTTCAAACCAGTTCCCCTATTGTTATACTACTTTTGGGTAGCCTACCAAGTCTTAATGCTTGCTTTGTGGGATACATGGGGTTTCATGATATTATGCCCACTTTCACTTGTAGAATTGTTCTTTCTGTTAATTTAAGCAAGGGAGAGTAGACTTCGACCAAACTTCCTCTACAAAAAAAAACTTCGATATGGTCATAGTAGCACCAGTGCACGAAATGCATCTAGCAGCACTTATATGCAGTGCTATGAATTCGGTACGCACCGAATTATGTGGCTCACTCCAATTTTTTTGCCAAAAAATTTCATCGGCTAAAAAACCCTCAACATACTCATCATTCACTACCCATTTCCACGAGCAACCGAGTTCCTTTTGCGAGTCACAAGCCTTTGAGCACACATTCTTCCCCCTTGAGTCTTCACCCTCTTGCTCCATAATGCACACACCCTTCCCCCTTGCCCCACAGACTGATACACATACTTGCTCGAGGCAGTGGATTGTAGTGTTGCATGTACACGTATCATAGGGGAATACATTTATGATAATATAAAATTTGCTATGGAAGTAGGAGTTTTCAATGTGGTACAAGTAACGGAAGACGATGCCTCTAATTGTAAGAGGATGAGGAAGATAATAGAAGCCGAGTTCCCAAGCATTGTTTGGATCCCTTGCAATGCACATTTTCTTGAGCTTTTATTGAGGACATAGCCAAGCTATTATGGTTGGCTCCCTTGCTTTCAGATGCCAAACACATTATCTCATTTCTAAGAAAGAATCACGAGGCTTTGAGTATCTTTCATAGTTATAGTGACAAGGAGTTAGTTTGCACAAAAGAAACATGATTTGGATATATATGTTATGTCTTCTCTCGCCTACACATGTGCATTGATGACTTGAGGATGATCATAATAGATAGGAAATTGATAGGTAGGGCAAGAGAAAACATAGAGATCGCACATCATGTGCAAACAAAAAATTTAGACATGGACTTCTAGGTAGAGTGGTGAATTCTCAACATAAATGAGAAACATCGGCATAACATATGAACATTTCACATCTTTGTGGTTTGATGTTACATTTTAGGAGCTTGAGTGGTAGAATCATTATGGTTATGGACACCCCATAATTGCTCCATATGCATTATGAGTACTATCCCATATATTTTCTATATTTTGAGCTTCTTATGTTTACAACTTTAATGTTATGATTTGATTTACATTATATAAATTGATATTTATTTTAGGATTGTTTGGTGAGCCCATGTCAGTGTAATTGGAATTCATTCTCATTGTTGCACACCAAATTATACAAGTGACTCAATATGGCATAACTTCAGCGTATAGTATATTGCAAAGCCAATCTTTGGCATTCGCTATCATTACAGAATCTAAAGGATCCAAGGCAGGTATTATGTGGACAATAGTAGGTACATTGTAGTATTTCACAAGTGAATATTTTTTGGATCTTATGACTTATAATTGTGGAAGCTTGAAGCAAAAAATTATCATTTTCATCAATTTCGTAGGTTTCTCCTATTATATTTGAGCAGAGTTTTACGTTAACGAAAGATGTGGAAGGATCTCACAGGACAATGAGGAGGAGATTTATCGCATGCTCCATACTGAGCTCAAGATGATCAATGAGAGGGTTATCAGAGCATGCTCATGTGCTTTGAAGCAAAGGTATATCTATCCCTCTTCTACTAGTGCAGATCTAGTGAGAGGTAGGAGGAACAAAATGCGTCCTCAACAGAGTTGCTTCTGCACCATCAAGCGATAATGAGGAGTTTGCTATGAAGAAGTTTCCTAGTAGGGAACTAGATTATGATGATACTTTGAATGCCATTACACTAGGAGATATTCTACTATCTTCTCCATATTCTTCTTTATCTGACCATTCCATTGCATGGATAAAGAAGAGTGATTATGATTCATGATTCATACCATATAGATATCAGATAATAGGCATAATCCTTATAAATTTATACATTGTAGGAGCCTTCTATATGACATTGATGCATAAAAACACTAAAATGTCTAGTGTTTTATTTCAAAAACCATCATATAATATCATACAAATATGGTACATATCTTTGAACTAATTACTTTTGTACCTATCTCACATACTACCAACAATCTCAATATTTCATTGAATAACCATATTCCACGTTCAAGAATAGAAATTCATCCTAAAACATTAGCTTTTCTCAATGATGTGAGGTATATAATATCAATCAAAATAACTATAAAAACGTTGTAGACTACTTTATATAGAAAAAACTAGCATATGAACTTTAATCATGTAGCATATGCATTATTTTCTCATCAAATGACCTTTTCTTAGCATAGAAAAACAATAACATTGTTTAACTTGAAGAATTAACATAGAAATTTGACTCCTAAGGTTGTTGAAAAATAACTCTAGCTTTAAGAATCTTAAATAGTATTTTGATAATAAAAAATGAGTATATTCATACCATCACTTTTCAAAATAATTCATAGATGATAAGAGTGTCATGGCACATATGAGAATAATTTTATGCCATAAACTTAGTAAAAATCATCAAAAATCTCTAACTATGCATAGAAAAGTGTTGAAGTATATAAAATAAGAGACTTTATTGCATTTACAACAATGAAAATTGGGAGATCATGATTTTAATAAAAAATAACCACTAACTGACATCATTGTAATTTTTGTGCCAATACTAAAATTAGCATCATAAAATTAGTGAATAAATATCGATTTGTTTATCCTTTAGTGAAAACTATATTTTTATAGAATTATTCAACCCTTATACTAATATTTTACATAGTTATATTTATAAATAGTTCCTTCTAGTAATCTAAAAAATTCATCAAATAATGTCTCTTTTTTAGGACACTAAAGTGTCCAAGTACAACACTAGTGTTATAGGTGACTTGGGTTGAGCTCATGTGCATTTATTTGGCTATACCTATTATGAGAATTGAACACATGACCTACCACTAGGAGTACGATGGGCTAACCACTTGTTCGAAAAGCCATGATTGAGGATTAATTCCTAATCCTTCCTCTTAGGGTGTGGTTCAACCATCTCCTCCTTGTCATTCCCTAAGTCTAATATATTCTTCCCGTTCTAGAGATCATTGTCCTCAATGATCAATCCTTTAGCTCCCCTTGTATTGATGTCCTCATCCTTGCATAGTCTCTGAAGCATTTTGATGGTGATGCACCACAATGCGCTCTCCTTTTTGAGAGCTCCACAATGATATCCTTAGAGTAGAAAATTGAGCTCCAAGCACCACACACGGATACTCTGCACAGAGGTTGCAGAATACACAAAAAACACAGTACGGAAGGAGCATGAACACAAACTTCTTAGGTGTTACAAATGGGATTGAACTTACGATATGTGGTTGACTAGGCCACTATATGTTTTATTAAAGAACATATACAAAGAAGTGCCCGATGGCCATTTGGCCTTTCACATGGACAATAATGATAACAATTTCCCACTAAAGGCCAATATGACCAAAGTAAATATAAGAGAAAAATAAAGAATGATAAAGAATACTTGAGTGTAAGTATACAAACTATACCTCCCACCTGATAGGCATGTTACACAGTATACAAGTGATTGTGTAAGATCATGAATCAAGTAACTCCCATCGAGTGATAATAGTGTCAAAAGCTATCCTATGGTAGAGCTTTAATCAAAGCATTTGCACTATTATCTCGAGTATGAACCTTCTCAAGAATAATGCACATAGTGGCTAAGCAATCTCTAATGAAGTAATATGCTTGGTCTTTGCATGATAGACCAGATTCTTAGCCGAAGCAATGACACTCTAACTATCACTGAGCAAACAAGGTACGTGCTGAGGTAGACCCATATCACAAGAAAGACGAGAAAGCCACAATGCTTCCTTACATGCCTCACTTGCTGCAACATACTCTGCTTTTGTGGTGGAAATAGTTGTACATTCTTGAAGAAGAGATCTCCAAGAGATAACACCTCGAACAAAATGAAAAATATACCTTGACGTAGACTTATGATTGTCTGTAGAACCAACAAAGTCAGAATTTGTGTAACCAATAATGGATGCTTTCCCTCTACCTAAGCATAAACACTTGTCCTTAGTCCCACTCCGATTTCTCAAAATCATCTTGACTGCTTCCCAATGTTTCTTTCCAGGATTAGGCATATATCTGCGCACAACTCCTATTGCAAATGCAATGTCTCGTCTTGTAGCTACCATAGCATACATGAGACTACCGACAATAGATTGATAAGGAATTCTGGTCTTGAATTCCTTTTCCTCATCTGATTTGGTGCAATCATCCTTTCTCAATTTCACATATGTGGGTAAAGGTGTACTCAATGCCTTTCCACCTTGCATATTGAACCTGTGAAGTAATTTGGATATGTACTCATTTTGAGACAAGTATATGCATCTTTTACTCCTATCACCAGTAATGCACATACCAAGAATATGTTTGGCATCCCCCAAACCCTTCATATCAAATGTCTGACTCAACTTCTTCTTTAGAACTGACAAGTCATAAGAGGACTTCCCAACAATCAACATATCAGTGACATAAGTATCAAGCAGTTCAAGCTTCCATATGAGCATCTTCTTGTGTAGAGACAATGATCCTCATTGCTTTGAAAATAGCCTTGAGACTTCATAAAAGCATCAAACTTTTTGTAACATTGTCTCATGGACTTTTAAGTCCATATAAGCTCTTCTTGAGCTTACAAACTAGAATTTCTTTGCCAGGAACTACATAGCCCCTCAAGTTGTTCCATATGTATCTCATCTATAAGATCTTCATGTAAGAAGCACTTTTCACATCCATTTGGACTAGATCTAAGGCCATTGCAATGAATCCAAGCAACATGCGTAGGGTAGTCATCTTGACCACTTGAGAGAAGATTTCCTCGAAATTAACACCATGTTGTTGCTTAAAGCCCTTTGTAACAAGACATACTTTATACTTTGGAGAAGCACTATCTGATGTGAATTTGAGATTATATACCCATTTACATGGTAAAGCTTTCCTGCCCTTTGGCAAAGGTATTAGGGTTTGTGCAGAAAGGGCATGAAAACAAAGTGTGCAAGTTGAAAAAGGCATTATATGGTTTGAAGCAAGCACAACATGCTTGGTATGAAAAGCTACATGCCTACTTAATTGCACATGGTTTTGAGAAAAGTCCAATTGAGAGCACCTTATATGTTAAGAATGCAAATGATCTGCTTCTGATCATTTTTATCTATGTTGATGACATGTTGCTCACTAGTCCTAATGAGAAGCATATGGCTGAATTGCATGCCTCACTTGAGATGTCAGATTTGGGGCATTTGCTTCATTATTTGGGCATTCACTTTATGCATGTTGATGGAAAAATAGCTTTGTGTCAAACAAAATACATTGACATATTATTGCAGCATTTTGGACTTGAAGACTACAAACCTATTGCCACTCCTATGGAAACAAGTTTATGGTTGGGTCTTGATGATGCTCAAGATGCATTTGATATTTTTCTCTATCAACACGCTATTGGATACTTGATTTACTTATGCATAAATCAACCTGACATTCAATTTTTTGTCTCATAGATGAGTAGGTTTATGCATTGCCCATGTGTCAAGCATTGGCAGGCGGTTACACATATTTTTCATTACTTGAGTGGTACCCACGCCTACTTGGATTGTTTTATCCCAAGGAGGGGTCACTATTACTAGATTCAAGCTCTTTTTCAGACTCTAACTCGGTTGGTTGCTATGACACTTGTGTGTCCACCAGTGGTTTTTGCTTCATGCTTGGTAGCTCCTGCATATCTTGGTTGAGCAAAAAGCAGCCTACTATGCCCACTTCTAGTTGTGAGGCTAAGTATAGGGTAGCTCTCATAGCATCTATTGAGCATGTGTGGCTCAAACACGTTATGGTTGTTTTGGGTGTTGGTCAGTCTTTTGCCACCACAATCTACACTGAAATTCAGAGCGCATTGGTAGTTGAGAGGATTCCTATGTTCCATGCTCGCATTAAGCACATTGAAGTGCACTATCTTTATGTCAGGGAGAGTGTCTGTGCTAGAGAGATCTATTTGTCATATGTGCCCACATAGGAGAACATTGTAGACCTTGTCACAAAGGCTCTACCTAGGGAGAAGTTTGAAGCTTTTTGCAAAGCTTTGTGCTTACTTCCTATCTTGGAACTTCCTTATATATAAGTTCAAGTTGCTTGTTCACTGCATCACTCCTAGGGGGGAGTTTTTGATATATTTCGTTAGTGATGTGTGTGAACACACTAGGACCACTAGGGAAATTCTTTCCCTTTTTAGGATGCTTCTTCCCTCGGCTTGTATATATGCCTATAACCCTAATGGGTCACTTATCTTTGTATGTTCACTTGGTAATAACTTTAGTACTGTGTGTTGTGCCCCAAGCTTCTTCTTCTTCCTTGTGCTGTTCACATGCTTCTGTAGACCATAAACGCCAACAACAAGTGCTTTGAGATGCAAAAGGTTGGGTTTCTCACAACACCAAGCTTCATAAGGTGTGACTCCATGTGCTCTTGAGGTTGGAACCCCTATTCATAATGTATATGTCTATATTTTTTGAATCATCCCAAGATGAATTATGCACATTCATTTGATTGAACATAGCTCTATACATTTTTGCTATATATATGTTCTTCCTTTCTTCTACCACATTTTATCGGAGTATGTACCTACAAGTAAAGTGCCTTTTGATGCCATGATCATGTAGAAAATAGAAAAATTCATTTGAAGAATATTCTCCCCCTCCATTTGATATGAAGGTCTTTATATACTTCCTTGTCTCCTACTCCTCTAGGCTTTTGAATCTCTTAAAGTGGTAAAACACCTATGACTTTGCTTTCATGCAATAAATGCAGTCAAATCTTGAATCATCATTTATAAATGGGAGAAAATATCTATTACTACCAATTGATGGATCCCTTGTAGGTTCCCAAACATGTGTGTGTATGAGATTCAACACTTCATTGCTCACTTGTGCTCGCTTTTTGAGTGGAAATCTCTTCTTGTTTCCCTAATTATTAGGCATGGCACAAATGTTGCATATTCCAAGATTCAAAATAAAGTAGTACACTCACCATCTCCTTTCTTTGCATGCCCTTCATCCTTTGTAAGTTGATGCGGCTATCGTTGTTGTGTAACATGTCAATCTTCCTTTTATTTATTTTCAATTGACAAGTAGATAGTGTGAGGGGTTGCTGGCTTCACCTCCATGGTGAAGAGTCTCCCTTGCTTCCTTTTTTTGATAAGAACTTTTAGTCTTAATTGGGATCTTCAAAAAAACATCATTGATCATCAAAACTCACTTCATAACTTCTTTCCACCATTTTGCCTACTAAGACCACGTTCTTGGTGATGGTTGGCACATGCAACACATCCTTCAACACCTTTAAGCTTTGAGATCCATTCAATGGGACATCTCCCACATGTGTAATCTTGTACTCAATGTCATCCTCTATCTCTACGTGTCCTTGCGTGGTGGATGAGTGTAAGTTAAAGAAAACATCTTTGTTACAACTCATATATTTGCTATCTAAATTCGCTCTATTTTTTTAACCATTCATCGTAAAAAAATTCTCATTTTTTGAAGTACCAACATAATTATCTTGTTTCATTTTTTATCCTTGATTCCCTCTTCCTTTGGACCAACAATCTATTGCATAATGGTCTGATTTTCCACAATTGTAGCTGTTACAGTTATGTGTTCCTCGAGTAGCTTTGATGTGAACCTTTTCCCTATACATGGGCACTTTTTACTCTAGTGTTGGCTAGAGGCTTTTTCCCCATGTTACCACATACTTGATACTCTCATATGTGGTGGTACTTTGTACTTAGGGATATTATTTAGCTCTTACTTCAGTTCAGTTCATCGTCAATAGAGAGAGTTATTCCAGCCATCATCTTCTTCGTGTGTCTTGCTGCATTTGTGCTCCTTGTGTGTACTTCTTGTGTGTCTCTCACACTTCTACACACACCCAACAATGGTATCAAAGCAGGTTTAGCTCCTTCTCAAGTTTCGTTTTTTTGTGTCACGGCACGCGTGCACTTTTAACAGTGCAAATTGACTTTGGAGCATAGAACTTTGAATTTCAGCAGCCAGGAAGGCGCTGGGGTTTTACCCCCATTTCAAAGCCATTCATGCAGTTAGAATTGCCATCAAAGTGATGGTTTGTGAGCTGAAATTTCAGCATTCATTTCAGCTTTCATCGAAGTGAAGATTTTGTCACATTCTTGTTCTTTTGTGAAATGGCGGGCACCAATGACTTCTTTGGCATGCTTCAAGCTGAAGATAATCTTAATGGGACCAACTATCCGATGTGTTCTTACATGATGAAGCATGTTCTTGTTGCTAAACAACTTTGGAACATAGTGGCAGATGTAGATCAAAGACCTGTAGGTGCTTCTACTTCACAGTCTACTATCACAGATGGAGCTTCTTCTTCAACTATAGTGGTTTCTCCTTCTCCACCTACACAGGAGCAGCTTAGATGGGATGGAAAAGATGCTCAAGCTCATACTTTGATTGCGCTTTCTTTGAAGCATCAGATAGTTCCACACATTCGATCATGTTCTACATCGAGACAGGCATGGGACACTCTTGCTTCTTTGTATGCCGTGCGTAATGAAGCACATGTTGCATACCTGAGGAAGCAACTTGAGGATGTATGTATGGCTGAAAATGAGTCGGTGGATGTGTATGTGACATGCATCAAGGACTTGAAAGAGCAATTGGCAAACATAGATGAGATCATTCCGGATGCATCACTCATTTCTACATTGTTGAAAGGGTTACTAGAATCTTTTCAAAGCTTTGCTACTACACTCCGTTTGGTTGCAAAAGGAAATCCTAATATGTATGAATTTGATGAGGTTGTGTCTCTTCTTTTGCAAGAGGAGCAATCTAAAGTGAATAGGAGTGGTTTAATTGAGGGAACACAAGCACTTGCTATCTCACAAAAGGGGAAAAGCAAGTATGGTTCAGCTTTGGGTTCATCAAAACCAAAGCCTCAATCTTTCTCCTCCACTCATTCCTCTAATGATGTTGATTTGCAAAAGAAGAAGAGATGCAAGTATTGCCAAAAGGCTGGTCATACTATTGATGAGTGTAGAAAGCTTGCTAAACACAATGAAAAGAAGGAGTCCGGCATGTCTATTGCTGAGAATTTAGCAAATGCAAAGAATGATGAAGCCAACATGGCTCAAGATGTGTTCCTCGAGTAGCTTTCATGTGAACGTTTTCCCTATACATGGGCACTTTTTACTCTAGTGCTGGCTAGAGGTTTTTTCCCCATGTTACCACATACTTGATACTCTCATATGTGGTGGTACTTTGTACTTAGGGATATTATTGAGCTCTTACTTCAGTTCAGTTCATTGTCAATAGAGAGAGCTATTCCAGCCATCATCTTCTCCGTGTGACTTGTTGCGTTTGTGCTCCTTGTGTGTACTTCTTGTGTGTCTCTCGCACTTCTACACACACCAAACAATAGCATTCTCCATTGGATGCTTCTCTTGTTGGTGATCTTCCTCCTCGTCCTCTACTTTTTCCTCTTCCTCTTGAATCATGGATTTTTTGGAGCCTTCTTGGTTAAGCTTGAGTTTGACTATCCTCTCCCTTTTCCTTGGGAGTTTCGTTCACCTATTTTTCCTTGACCTCTAAATGCATAAAAAACTTGGGATTGATTATGCTTTGATTGTGGACCTCCTTTGTTCATCTCCTCAGTCACCATCAATGTGAATAATTGATCAAAATTAATTCTATTCAATAATCCCTCACATATACTAATGTGTTGAATTCTTTCCACCTTTCATATTCCCTCAAGAAATTGAGTGTGAGCAACATGATCATCATCTTCAATCAAGCTCCCAATTTACCCTAGGGCATTTGGAAGCTCTTTAGCCTTAAAAATTTACTCATTAATATTATTTCTTCAATGGTTCTTTTCTAAGATTATTCAACTCATTATTCAAATGAATCTTCCTTGCCTTGGTGGATGAAGAGTACAATCTTTGCAATGTTTCCCAAATCTTCTTGGATGTGTCCATGTCTTGCCTATGTCCTAGCAAGCTATTGCTTATGTCTTTGAATAGAATGAATATGATTCTCCTATCCCTTTCTATCCATTCATTAAATGCCTTGACCTATCCTCAAGTTGATGGATCATGTACATAAAACAATGGCCCCGTGCCACTCAGTAATCCCCAAAATCCTTTCCTCGTAGGGGATTGTCTAACTCTAGATTTTCTTGGATGATAGTTGGATTCTCTATTTGTGAATTATACTAATTCATACTAAGATTTAATGTGCTTTTCTAGGTTCTAATCAAGTGCATGTATACTTTAGAAGGTGTGGATGTTAGCTTTTGACAACTTCTCTCTTGCTAACCTTCAACTCATTGAGTCTTCCATTGATGTATCCGGTTTTGGATGTCTTCTTGACTTGATAACTCCTCGCGTTTCCATGAGTTCTTATGATCCCTCCAAATCTTCAATATGTTATCCATTGATGTCTCCAAATCTTTAAAATGCTTTGATAAAAATGATAGGGGAAGTTTCTTACACCCCAATGCATTTATGGAAGACGTTTCTCTCCACTAGGCCCACATAGAGTGATATATGCTCACTATTCTAGACTTTTCTCTACAACTATGTAGAGAATCAAAATAATTTTTTTAAGAATTAAACATCAACTAACCAACATGATTTCAATAAAAAATGGATGTTCCAAGCGTGAGAATCATCCAGTTCAAGACATGCTATGTGCCTGCAACACTCTTTGCCTATGTACAAAGATATAGGTACACAAACTTGGTAGTTTCTCACTACTAAGAAGAACAAATTGCATCTTAGAAAAATTTGAGGCACTATATGAGAGAAAAAATGATGCTTGAATTCAACAAAAGCGACTACAATATGAGAAAAAATAGAGATCTACTTTTTGGTACAAATAGAATTGTGAAAGCCGCCAACTACACCTTTACATAGAATTGAGAAACACAATGATAAAATGAGCAATGGCGATTCTTGTTGAAGTTTACAATCCACTAGATATGAGGGTGTTTATATGCTTCTTCTCTCCTTCTCCACTAGGTTTTTCAACCTCTTGAGGTGGTAAAACACCTTTAAGTCTAACTTCATGCAATAGATCCAACAAAACCTTGAATGGTAATTTATAAATGGGAGAACACTACTAGAAATAGGGGGGGGGGGCATAGCGATGCCCCCGAATCGAAAAAAAATCGGGAACCATCGCTTATGCGATGCTAGCGTCGCATAAGCAACGGCCTTGTTTTTTTTTTTTTTAACCTGTCATCACATAAGCGATGTTAGCGTCTCTTATGCGACGTTAAAGCTATGCATTGAAAATAGCATCGCTAGTTAGCAATGCTTTTAATGATGTTGGCAAACTGCCTGCGATGCTTTAGTGTCGCATAAGCGATGTCCTGTGTTCTAGAGCATCGCATAAGCGACGCTTTGGAATGTTAAAAAAAAATTTTGATTTCTCCCGGCACATTTGTGTCGGGATTTGGATGTGCGACACACACACACACACATAGAGAGAGAGAGAGAGAGAGAGAGAGAGAGAGAGAGAGAGAGAGAGAGAGAGAGAGAGAGAGAGAGAGAGAGAGAGAGAGAGAGAGAGAGAGAGAGAGAGAGAGAGAGAGAGAGAGAGAGAGAGAGAGAGAGAGAGAGATAGAGAGAGAGAGAGAGAGAGAGAGAGAGAGAGAGAGAGAGAGAGAGAGAGAGAGAGAGAGAGAGAGAGAGAGAGAGAGAGAGAGAGAGAGAGAGAGAGAGAGAGAGAGAGAGAGAGAGAGAGAGAGAGAGAGAGAGAGAGAGAGAGAGAGAGAGAGAGAGAGAGAGAGAGAGAGAGAGAGAGAGAGAGAGAGAGAGAGAGAGAAGTATTTAGATGAATTTGTGGTAATATATCTCGATGATATCTTATCACGTAAAGATAGTCCTAGAGAAACTAAGAGAAAAAGGGTTATATGCAAAATTGGAGAAGTGCTCTTTCCATCAAGTAGAACTGGAGTTTTTAGGATACATTATATCAGAGAAAGGCATCTTTATGGACCCTACGAAGATCAAGACAATCCTTGATTGGCAACCACCTTCTTGTGTTCACGATGTACAATGTTTTCTAGGGTTTTCCAATTTTTACAGGATATTCGTCAGAGATTAAACCGAGATAGTGACACCTCTTATCAAGCTTATAGGAAGCTCGAAATTCTCATGGACCGAAGAAGCAGAAAAAGCCTTTTAGACCTTGAAATTAGCATTCACCACTGCTCCAATTCTAGTCCATATTGATTCTAGAAAGCCCTTCTTCCTAGAGACACATGCATCAGACTTCGCCCTAGGGGCCATTCTATCGCAATATGGAGATGATGGAGACCTACATCTAGTTGCATATCATTCAAGGAAATTTTCCCCTCCATAGATTAATTACGAAATCCATGATAAAGAACTTCTTGCCATAGTAGATATGTTTGATTCTTGACATCACCATCTAGAAGGTACAACTCACAAAGTTAGTGTGTATACAAATCACAAGAACTTAGAGTCTTTTATGAACACACGCATCCTCAATAGAATGCAATCCCGATGGACTAACTTTCTATCCAGGTTTGACTTTTCATCACCTATCGTCCAGGACGTCAACAATGTTGGTCAGATGCCTTGTCCAGAAGATCTTACCTTGCACCAAAGAAGGGTGAAGAGGCCTTTGATCAACAAGAAAGTGTATTACTCAACTTTGAGCATCTCTAGTTAGTAGTTATCTCTTCAAGCCATCATGAAGATTCAGCCTTGAATCACTTGATCCGTGAGAATCTACCACAAGATGAATTTTTTTGTAATGTTAAGCAAAAAATTCAAGAAGGAAAAGTCCAAGAAGTAAACAAATTTCAGGAAAAGGATGGGTTACTATTCTATAAGAACATATTGTATGTTCCTCAAAGAAAGCCCAGGATCCAAGTACCTCAACAACGTCATGACAACCTTGTAGCAGGACATTTTGGAGTAAATAAAACAATAGAACTCATATCAAGGGATTTTCGGTGGCCTCAAATGTTGAAGGAAGTCAAAGAATATATCCAAACCTATGATACTTGCAATAGATCTGAGGTACCGCTGTGGAGGTCATCGCAATCCGGGTGGATCGGGTCCGGACGTGGCACACACAGGGTGTATGAAGCTAATGAATGTTGGAAGGTTTAAGGACATGAAAGTGAAATTAATATTGAGTATGGAGAAGAGAGAGATGTTGAAATGATTATGGGAATGGGAATGTAGGAGTGCAAGTTAGATTTATGAACATGAATGATAAGAATGAAATAGAACCATACACACGAATCAAATTTGGAAGGAAGAATGGTCCATATGCATAGTCTTCTTTGGATGATATGTATGCATGACGTGAATAGATGGAATCCTTACACATAAATCAGTTTCGAAAGGAAGAATGATCCAATATTGGAGCTTCTTATACACTTTCAGAAACTAATCAATATGTATGGGTATGTATGGATTATATGCATGCAAGTGAATTATGATCAAAGAAACATCCTCACTGGTTCAACGCAATACTGCGGAGCCTTCTCACACATAGAAGAAATAGAAGACATGTAAAAATACTTAAGAGACTGAGAGAGGAGACAAGTAACAAGTGACATGAATTAAAAGGATTTGAATTAAGATACATATAGAAGAGCGTCGTGGTACATCAAGCTAGGCAGTCTACTGATCAAAGGTGGTTCCGACCCTCAAACCATGACAGTTCAACCGAATGTCACACGTAAGAAGGTGAGTTCCACTTCAGTGACCCTATGTATGTCTAGGCTCGTAACGTCTACCTAAAGAAGTCTAAGACTCATTAAAACCAGATCTAACTCACTCACACGCTCCACTGAGAGTGAGTTAAGATAGAGATGCTGATTTCAAGAGCCTATCCTAGATTGGAGTTCTAACTTAAATTTGAAACTAGGTACTATACTCATACTAGCTCACCTTGGATCCTCACTCGCTCAACCGAGGGTGATCGTCTCAACAAAACCGTAAGCTAGCATGAGCCCTATGGATGCCTAACAATCATGCTCTAGGAGTTTGGAGGGGGGTTTATATAGTTTTTTGAATGAATTTGGGCCCTTGGATCTAGAGAAAACAACTCTCAACTCTAGGATCACTACTTTCGATTACAACCATTTGATTAATCAAATCAATGGCTTGGAATTGTTCTTTCTATCAAATCTAGTGTAAAGGAGTGAAATTTAGGCGCCTTCATTCTCCACCATTGAATCTGGGGATGACCTGGACCGTCGGATCAGTGCTGACATCAGTTTGGATAAGATAAGCCACTATTTTTGGAGAAAAGCTGCATTATTGATCTTTGATTGTCAAAAAAATATTCTTTTATGGAAAAACTCGTGGATCCTCCTTGCTTTAAGCATAAGTGTATCTCCACCCTTGAATATGAGCTCATCTTGATCGTACAACATGGCTCAATCAGCTTTCGCCATGTGGTGGCCCTTCAACCCTTCAATTTGCTTAAACTAGAAAACTGCGGTGATCCTGAAAACTGGACTTTGTACTCTTTGACCCTCCAAATAGGCTTTGATGAAGATGAAACTTTGTAGGACTATGTTTCCAAAGATCTCCTTCAGGAATATGTAGAAAAAACTCCCATCTGAATCTCCCTTGTACAAGTTTGACTACATTTGGAAGCTTGCAAGGTGGCATTAAGGTGTCTAGGAAGCTCTGATAGCCTTGAAAATTTGTACAAATATGTAGCCACATATGATCTTTATACATGCCAAACCATATGGCTAACATAAATTTCTATACAAGAATTTGTAGGGTCAAACTAGAAAAATTACATTTGTATAAAATGAACATAGCATATCAATGTGCTACAAAATCCATTTTCTGCTGAAATTTGGGCTATAGACTGCCTTTGACAATCTTTACAAGTATATGAATTTTCATCTAATTTGGTGACAATGAAATTTTTGCCCTAATTTCCCAACTTTGACCAGCTTTGATCGCTACCATGGACTTTCTTGATTTCTTTGAAACTTTGTATGTGAGCTTCCTTTGACATCCTTGATGCATCCTGGACTTCTTGGGGAATTCCGGCTACCTTCACCAAATATGTTTTTTGTAGGCCTTCACAAGTGAGAGAGGAGAGAAAATCTCAAGGACATTCGCCCCCACTAAACCTGTGATTCCTCCGGAAGCGCCACTCTAGCATCTGTGAAAAACAAAATGTTCCAGGCATCAAATTCTTTTATAGGCAACATAAGAAACATGGAAGGAAAATTGATTATATCCATGAATAAGTAGGTAACGTGACATGAAGCAAAATTTGCATGAAAGAAAGAATTGAAACAGGCAACATGAATATGCATGAACAAATAGGCAACATATATGCAAATGAACAAGCAACATTGGCAACAAGAAAGAAAAAAAACAAGCATCAATATGAAGTGGAAGTGGATGTATTGAGTCGTTTTAAGCATCAGTTCCTCTCATCTTGAAGAAAATTTTGTACCTTTGTCATAAAGCAATCTACCTTAAACATGATTATAAACAAAGATTTAGGATTTTCAAGAGACATCTTTCATCTTTAGCTTATTTTAGATCAATTCCTTTCCTACATAAATATGAATATGCTCTTTCTCTAATAACATGCAAGGAAATCTAACTAAACTCCATTAATGCATAAATCTGCCTATATAGCCCGTGATTTATTCTACTATGCCTCTTTATCCTCCTTTGGCTTGCTCTTTTTTTTTTTGATGATGATGATGATGATTCGGCAACTTTATGGTTACGATCACTTTTTTTGGGATGGAAGAAAGTGTAAACTTCTTGGTAACATGTAGCAACTTTTTTTTTTTGACGAGGAAAAATTAAACCCCGATACAAGGTACAACCATTTTTGATGACGGAGAACAGTCGTTTAAACTCCGATACAAGTGCTGCGAGATGGACTAAGGATGTAGAAACATGCGATAGTAGGAGCTAGGATTTCAACAATTATGCTTTCGATACATGATACATATGCATGCTTATATATGAAAGTCATGTCACGAGAATAAACCTCCAAATCTACATGCCCTATCTTTCCACAATCCTAGATTATAATCAATTTCTTAGTAGATAAATTACTACTTAAGATACAATTTTACACAAGTAGAGAAATCATCATTTGCCTTTTTTGACTCAAGTGATGTGGATATGCAATGCAATGCAAAGACTGAAAAAAACATGCATGAAACAAGCATGAACTTGAAAAAAAACAAAGCAACATGAACTTGAAAAATTAATGATATTTTTATACGTTTTTTTTTTAATTCCCTTTTTTTTTTTTTTTTAATAACATGGATACTCCTGTTTATGAATCGGCCTCATTGTTGTCATCTTCTTCAATGTCCTCATCCAAAATGTACTCGTCATTATCACGTTTCTTGAATAGCTTTATCCTTTTACCTGCAATCAAAGTTTTTAGTGCAACACCATTTAATTCACAAAGAGCATACGTACCATTGTTGTTGACTTTTGATACAATGTATGGCCCAAACCACCATTGAGTGAGCTTTTTGCGTGCATCATATTGAGAGTCAAATGTACTATCATAAATGAGCACCCAATCCCCTACTTCAATTGGCTTAGGACGCAATCGATGAGTTTTATCAAAATAATGCTTGTTCTTCATTCTAGATTCTCTTAATTTTTCAACGGCATCATCAAGTCTTAATTTACCTTGTTCTAACTGTTTAATGCACAAACTCAAAAAATCATCAGTAGACATGTTTTTAGACCAAGGCAAATTTGACCATGCAGAAATATGAGACTGAATTGGAAACAATGGTTTTTGACAGTACATGAGTTCAGCGGGCATATATCCAGTAGTACATGTGCATGCCATTCTATCTGCCCAAAGTGCAAAAGGTAAGAATCTAGGCCATTGTTTGATGTCACCGTTACATGCTTTAGATATGGCTTTCACAATAGGTGGATGCCCTCTCTCTATTTTACCATTGGCCTCTGGATTATATGCAGTAGTAAGAGACAAACGAATACCGTGATGATCAAAGAACTCTTTAGCTTCTCTCGCATTTAACTCTCCACGATCGGCAACTACTTTCTCTATGTACCCAAAGCGACTTATGACATCTTCAAGCAAGAATTTGCAAACATTGTAAGTGGTCTTAGATCGTAGTGCACGTCCCTCTACATGATTAGTTAAATCTTCTCTTGCAAGTACAATGTAACGCATTTTGTCAATACCTTTAGGCATAGTTACAAGATCTACTACCCACTTGTAGTGAATACAAGGTGGATAAGTAGGATGCAACGGATCTCTATGTTTGACTGATGAATGAATTTGACAAGTAGAACATGTAGAAACATAGCTACTAATGTCAACATACATCCTAGGCCAATAATAGGTACTTCTAATTTTTTCATATGTTCCAAAAAATCCTTTATGACCGGCCCATAATGTCTCATGCATTTCCTTCATTACTTGCAATTGAAGACCTCGTTTTCCTAGGACTCATTGTGGATTCTTAACCTTAGCCTTAGTATGTCTCCAAAGATAACCATTACATAGGAAAAAGTTATAAGCTCGTTTCCTAATGTTACGGAATCTATTCGTAGTCCAGTTAGGTAATGATTGTAGTGTACTTAGATACTTTCCTATGTCTCTCCATTCATTTTCGTACTCAGACTCATGAAATTGCTCATACTCATATATATGTGGAACATAGTCAATTAAGTTCACATTCTTTAGTAGATCACTTTCAAGATCATCATCAAATCTAGCTCTCGATAACATATCAGCAACTGAGTTTGACTTACCTGAAATATGAACTAACTCAAGATTTATGAACTTAATATATGAGATCCATCTAAGCATGGCTATATTAGGAGATGAACAATTGGCTATCATTCCAATGAGAGGCAAACAATCAGTCTCAACTTTGACATTTGCACCAATGAAATATTCTTTGTCTGTTTTCAAAGCTGTTACCATACCCCATAGTTCTCGTTTGATCTGTGGATATTTTCGTTGTGTTTCATGTAAAATTTTGGCATCAAACCTAATTGCATATCTATTCCCTTCACTATCATCTTGACTTATAACCCAACCTATACCAATAGGACTAGTATCAACAGTCAATATAATAGGTTTGTTAGCAGAATAGTCTACACGCTTAAGGATGGGAGCTTCAAGCAATAATTTCTTCAATTTACGCATAGCTTGAGTGTGTTTGTCAGTCCAAATAAATTTTCGTTTCTTCCTCAACAAGTCATAGAGACAATCAGCAACATGAGCAAAGTGTGGGATCCAAATAACATAAAAGATGCAAGCACCAAGAAATCTACGTACCTCAGTCACATTGTTACATGTTTCAGAAATCTTGCTAATGGCATCAACTTTTTGTGGGTATGGATTTCGACCATAATGGCCACATAAATGTCCAACAATAAGAACCTCGTTGACACCAAAAACAGATTTTTCTATGGAAAATGTGAGACCTACCTCTTCAAATCGTTGAAATATTCTTTCACAATCAGAGATATGGTCAAGAACAAATTTACGACATCCAGATGAATCTAAAGTAATGTCCTTTACACGTTCCTCACTCCCTTTAATTGGAATGTCATCAATGAATGGAATAGTTATACGAGGGATAAAATCATGTAAGACCATATTCGTAGCACTCATCATATGAGCCACAGAATTAGTCGCTCCTTGAGGTAAAGTACACATTCGCACTAAGCCTAAAGGAGTTTTCATTGTGGTTATGTCGCGACTATCAATTGCTAATTGGAATTGGTCATATCCAGAATATAAATCACCCATTGAATAGATAGAATGTCCTGAAAATGATTCAGCAAACTCATCTACAATGGGTCTTGTTCCTACATTCCTTATGGTGACTTTATTGACGGGTTGGAGATCTTGAATAAAACGTAGTTTCCCATTCTTTTTAGGCACAGTGAACCATCGATTTGAGTAAGGTGCAAAAGATGGCTCTAAAATTCTCATGTTTATCTTCTCCTTAAGTAGTTTCATTAGCTCAGGTAAGTGAGCCTTTGGAACTGGTATAGGACGAAGATTCCATGGAATATGTGGAATAGTAAAGATTATCTCATGAGGATACATAGTAAAGGCTTTTCCATGGCTACGTATGACTCCCTCAAATTTATCTCTCTCTGCTGGCAAAAGAAAGTCATCATCTCTACCAATTTTCACCTGTTTGATTGTCTCATCCGTGAATGTATGTCCTATGTTTTTCTTATCCCGAAGAATTGGATCATTTTTCACATCAATAATTTTTTCATTACTTCCTTGAGGTAATGGTTGAGCTATGGGTTTAATTTTTTTGTCTACAGTTTTGTACTTTGTTTCAACTAAGGCATCATGTGTTTGGTTAAATTTTGAGCACTTGTCAACATTGAGAGCATACTCTTGGATTAGAGCATACTCATCAAGGGAAGAAAGAAGAATAATATGGGAATTAGAATTTTGTTGAAGACATAACTCTAACTCCTCAAGAGTAGAGAAACAATGAGATGTTTCAATCACATGCTCAATGTTCTCATCATGTTCCATGATTTTGTTGTTTTTATAATTTTTTTGGGTTTTTTGGATAAAAGACTTGGACAATTGACTCTAATGAAGAAAATCTAATCTAGAATGTGGAAAACAAAGTGACAAACTATTGTACAGGTTGGTTGGCTGCGAGATGTCAAACCAATATTCATTGTTGTCCCGCTCAACAATGGATTCTATCCGAAATTTTGATCATATGTAGCTCCAAACATGAATCGAGGTGCACAATCACTACAAGCATGCTCATGACCCTGAGTAACAATAGGTTTCTTTCTAATTGACAATCGATTCCTAGGATGATTCACTCCTACTGTCATGACTTGAAGTGATTGCATTCCATCCTTAGAATTGAATTTAGCATAGGTAGACCCATCATCCATGGCTTAAGTTTCCATACGACTCTCACAAATAAAGGGTTGACCTAAGAGAACTTCATAGGAGCAATTATCTTGAATAAAAAAGTGAAACTCTTCTGTGATTCCTCCTATGGATATGGGCACACTAGCACAAGCTCCATACAGGGTACCTACACCATTATCTGCAGTTCTTCAATCTTTATCTATGGGCCATCGAAACTTATCATAGACTTCTCTTGAAATCACATTGATTTCAGAGCCGGAATCTACTAATGCATTTACAGTGATAGTGTTCTTATCATTTCCTATTTTAACATGCATCTCTGATGTACCTCTAGACTAAAATGCTATTTTAAAGTGACTTTCAAGATTGTTTTCATGATTTTCATGGTCAGGTTGAATAGGTCCTAAGAAATTTTTATTAACATTTACTTCATCATCATCAAAGTCCTCTTCATCAGATTCATCAAAGTTTAAGGCTTCATTCATAGCTTGATCTTGATTTAGAGAATCTTGCATCTCAGTATCTAGATTAAGCGAAAACCTCTTCCTTTTAGGCCGATAAAGTTATCTTTAAAAACAGGCTTTGCGATAGAGAAAACTTGTTCTAAAGACATAGTCACTTGACTCTTAAGCAAAATGTCATCTAAAATCTCCATAGGATCTATTTTTCTCTCAATATTTGAAATCAAGATGGCTTTAGGTTTTCTCTTTGGTTTCTTTTGTTTTTGCTCAGGATCTTGTTTTTGTTCATGTTCTCGTGTTTGGTCTTCAGTTTGTTTTGATTGTTCTGGTTTATCTAAAGGCTTTGGTTCTGTTTTTCTTTGCTTTGTCTTCTTCCCTTTTTGTTTCTCCTCTTGTTTTTGTTCATTGGGTTCCGATTCTTGTTTTTTATCTTTGGATTGTGATGTTTCTCCCTGCTCTATGATTGTTTCTATTCCCTCTGAGGTTTGTTTTCGTGTGACTCTTCTTTCACTAGGCTCAGCTTCATCTCTCTTTCGTTTTTCTTCTACATTGGATATGTGAGAAATAAGAGATTGATCTTCTATTGGTGATTCCCAAGCCGTTATTCTCCTAATCTCATCTCGTGCTCTTACTAGAGTCTCTATGGAAAAATCACCTTCCTTTGTGGGTTTACTTGATTCCACTTGTTCATCAAGAGCTTTTAGTTTCACTCCTCTAGTTCCTACATCCGTTATGGTTATATTTTCATAGTGTTTTTTCATTCCTCCCTTACCATAATTTCCTTGTAAAGATAGCCTAGATCGATAGTCACAGATTTTCTTGTCTATGTCTATTACTAGTCGTTGCTCCTTAGCAGCCTTCAATAATTCACAATCTCTCAAAAAGTGCTCTAACGAATCACACCAAGGACACCTACGAGGACCACGCACAAGACCATTTTGATTTTGAGGATTTTGATTAACTTGTGGTGGAAAATTTTGAAATTGAGGATTTTGTTGATAAGATATTGCTTGAACAGAATAATTAGGATTTTGAAAAGGCAACTGATGTATTTGAGGAGCTTGGGGAGCAACATGTGGTACTTGAGGTGCAAGAGGAGCTTCCATATTATACGGTTGATGATTTTGAAAATTTTGATTTTGAGGATTTTGAAAAGCTATTTGAGAAGCTTGAGGATACATGTTTTGATACATTTGAGGATTTTGCACATGAGGATGAGGATTTTGCATTGAAGGATTATGCACATGAGGATGAGCATTTTGCATTGAAGGATTAAGCATTGGAGGAACTTGATATGCTTGAGTAGGAGCTACTTGTGGATTTTGATTGGTAGCTATAACATGTTGATTAAGCTCTTGAAAAGACATTTGGCTCATTTGATTTTGGAAAGTTTTGGTGTAATTAGATTGTAAAGCATCTATAGTCTTGGCCAAATTGGATTGTGTAGCAATAAGACTTTCCATTTGCCTAGTGAGAATTTCCACTTGAGATTGTTCAACTACACTTTTATTTGGATCTACTTTAAAACCTTGAGTAGGCTCCATCATTTGAGGAATAGGAGTAGAGTCAAAAAGCATAGCATGGGATTGTTCTCTAACTTGCTCCTTAGTTTGTGGAAGGCTAGTTTGAGGACGACTAGTTTGCTCATAAAGCATGGATTGTCTTTGATGTCTATGGGCTACAGCCTCTACTACTTAACGCACTTTTTGCCAATTGTCAGTAAGACCATAGCGCTTATCTGGTTCTTCTAATCGCCGTTCAACTTCCCTACGAGTTTCAGGATGAAGAAGGTTAAGAAAATTGATCACAAGATCAAGTTCCAAAGTTATCTTATCCTCATCAGGAAGTTGTTCATAGCGTTTAATATACTCATTTTGTAAGTGAGTAATAGAGCTACTAGGCTTTGGAGAATTGACCCATCGTAAGAATCCATCTCGATTATGTTGGCTATAATCTTCAAGATAGAATTCTTTGAGCATCTCCTTTCTAAAATCACTCCAAGGAAGACTATCATATTGAGTGACACGGTTTATGATAGAGCTATCAACAATTCGTTCAAAGAATGATATCAAAAGATCTTTAGGAAGACCAAAAGTCATAGCTTGCTCTTCAAACAAATCTAAGTAGCTTGTGATGTTGATGCCATTGAATTTTCCCTTCTCTCTCAACATAGAAGAGACTATTCTTTGGCCTTGTTTCTCAACAATAAGGGATTTGAATCCTTCCTCCATCTTATGTGAATAAGCAAGTGATGCACGATGCTCTAGATCTCTCACAAATGTGTTTACTTCACGACGAAGATGTGCACGATACTGTGAGAAATCTAGTGCAACACTCAAGACTGATGATGATGATATGATGAGGATGAAATATGAAACAAAGGATATGGATCACAACCTCCCAACAAGATCAGAAGCAAATGCCACAAAGCGTTTCACGTCGGGTTCAAATGTGGAGGTGATCGCAATCCGAGTGGATCGGGTCCGGTCGTGGCACACACAGGGTGTATGAAGCTAATGAATGTTGGAAGGTTTAAGGACATGAAAGTGAAATTACAGTTGAGTATGGAGAAGAGAGAGATGTTGAAATGATTATGGGAATGGGAATGTAGGAGTGCAAGTTAGATTTATGAACATGAATGATAAGAATGAAAGAGAACCATACACACGAATCAAATTTGGAAGGAAGAATGGTCCATTGAAGGAGCTTCTTAAACACTTCCTAATTCTAATCCATATGCATAGTCTTCTTTGGATGATATGTATGCATGACGTGAATAGATGGAATCCTTACACATAAATCAGTTTTGAAAGGAAGAATGATCCAATATTGGAGCTTCTTATACACTTTTAGAAACTAATCAATATGTATGGGTATGTATGGATTATATGCATGCAAGTGAATTATGATCAAAGAAACATCCTCACTGGTTCAACGCAATACTCCGGAGCCTTCTCACACATAGAAGAAATAGAAGACATGTAAAAATACTTAAGAGACTGAGAGAGGAGACAAGTGACAAGTGACATGAATTAAAAGGATTTGAATTAAGATACATGTAGAAGAGCGTCGTGGTACGTCAAGCTAGGCAGTCTACTGATCAAAGGTGGTTCCGACCCTCAAACCATGACAGTTCAATCGAATGTCACACGTAAGAAGGTGAGTTCCACTTCAGTGACCCTATGTATGTCTAGGCTCGTAACGTCTACCTAAAGAAGTCTAAGACTCATTAAAACCAGCTCTAACTCACTCATACGCTCCACTGAGGGTGAGTTAAGATAGAGATGCTGATTTCAAGAGCCTATCCTAGATTGGAGTTCTAACTTAAATTTGAAACTAGGTACTATACTCATACTAGCTCACCTTGGATCCTCACTCGCTCAACCGAGAGTGATCGTCTCAAGAAAACCGTAAGCTAGCATGAACCCTATGGATGCCTAACAATCATGCTCTAGGAGTTTGGAGGGGGGTTTATATAGTTTTTTGAATGAATTTGGGCCCTTGGATCTAGAGAAATCAACTCTCAACTCTAGGATCACTACTTTCGATTACAACCATTTGATTAATCAAATCAATGGCTTGGAATTGTTCTTTCTATCAAATCTAGTGTAAAGGAGTGAAATTTAGGTGCCTTCATTCTCCACCATTGAATCTATGGATGATCTGGACCGTCGGATCAGTGCTGACATCAGTTTGGATAAGATAAGCCACTATTTTTGGAGAAAAGCTGCATTATTGATCTTTGATTGTCAAAAAAATATTCTTTTATGAAAAAACTCGTGGATCCTCCTTGCTTTAAGCATAAGTGCATCTCCACCCTTGAATATGAGCTCATCTTGATCGTACAACATGGCTCAATCAGCTTTCGCCATGTGGTGGCCCTTCAACCCTTCAATTTGCTTAAACTAGAAAACTGCGGTGATCCTGAAAACTGGACTTTGTACTCTTTGACCCTCCAAATAGGCTTTGATGAAGATGAAACTTTGTAGGACTATGTTTCCAAAGATCTCCTTCAGGAATATGCAGAAAAAACTCCCATCTGAATCTCCCTTGTACAAGTTTGACTACATTTGGAAGCTTGCAAGGTGGCATTAAGGTGTCTAGGAAGCTCTGATAGCCTTGAAAATTTGTACAAATATGTAGCCACATATGATCTTTATACATGCCAAACCATATGGCTAACATAAATTTCTATACAAGAATTTGTAGGGTCAAACTAGAAAAATTACATTTTTATAAAATGAACATAGCATATCAATGTGCTACAAAATCCATTTTCTGCTGAAATTTGGGCTATAGACTGCCTTTGACAATCTTTACAAGTATATGAATTTTCATCTAATTTGGTGACAATGAAATTTTTGCCCTAATTTTCGAACTTTGACCAGCTTTGACCAGCTTTGACCGCTACCATGGACTTTCTTGATTTCTTTGAAACTTTGTCCTTGATGCATCCTGGACTTCTCGGGAAATTCCGGCTACCTTCACCAAATATGTTTTTTGTAGGCCTTCACAAGTGAGAGAGGAGAGAAAATCTCAACGACACCGCAACATAAACCTCATGGCCTCTTGCAACCTTTACCTATTCCAAAAAGGACATTCGCTTCATTGTCTATGGATTTCATCAAGATCTACCAAAGTCAGATAAGTATGATGCCATTCTTGTTATAGTGGGTAGATTTACAAAGATGACACACTTCATTCCAACCACCAAGACAATCACAGGTGCACTCATTACAAGACTTTTTCTTAGATACATATTTAGGCTTCACTAACTACCTGATGACATTGTCCGTGATCGAGGTCCACAGTTCATATCCAACTTCTGGAACAGTATATGCAAGCTCCCTGGTGTTCAACTGAAATTATCTACAGCTAATCATCCACAAACTGATGGGCAAACAGAGCGGGTGGATCAAATCCTAAAACAGTATCTCGGGTGCACCATAAACTATCATCAAAATGATTGGTTCAAGCTTTTATCCTTGGCAGAGTTTTCCTATAATAATAGCATTCATACATCTAACAAGCACACCCCCTTCTTTGCAAATTATGGATAACATCCAAGGATGGATATACAACTCTCAAATCATGTCAAGAACCCAACTGCCAGAGATAAGGCCGAGTACCTCATGGACATTCACAAAGAACTCAAGGAAGAGATCCATAAAGCGCAAGAGCGGTACAAGTATTATGCAGATCAGCATCGTGTTCAAAATCCATCCTATCAAATCGGGGATAAAGTGTGGTTACTTAGAAATAATTTGCAAACTTCAAGGCCTTGTGCAAAGCTAAACCATCAGAGATTTGGTCCATTCACCATCTTGGCCAAGATAAATCCAGTCACCTTCAAGCTCCAATTACCAAGTACCATGAGAATACATCCAGTTTTCCATGTGTCCGTGTTGGAACCATATCGGATTTCACCATTGAGGGGGAGAGACCAGGTCCTTCATCACCTTTCGAGATTGATGATCATGAAGAATTTGAAGTCGAGCATGTCCTATATTTGAGAATATCTCGAGGAAGATTGGAATACCTTGTTCATTGGAAAGGGTATGACATCAGTGATCGTACTTGGGAACCTGCAGAGAACCTTCAGAGAGCACCAAGCAAGGTTGGTGAATTTCATAAGAAAAATCCAATGAAGCTAAGACCAGAGATCATGATCGCTCCTCGTGGAATTGGTTGCTTGAGGGGGAGGTGATGTCATGGACAAAGGAGATCTTCTGAACCTCATATTCCATGTGACCTCTGTAACTCATGATTGGTTCAGAATTTGGGGAAACCAATGCTTCCATCGCATCTTGAACATGCCAAAATCCTAAGATCGATTGTTTTCTTGCTTGATTCTGACATCCTGAGACCATGCATTGAATTGATGACATCATCAATTTGTAACCGCCCTTGGCAAATCTACATAAGGAGGGGTTGGCCACATTCATTCTTAGTCTTGCCAATACCAGTCTTGGGAGCTCAAGGAGTCATGACCGCCAAGTAAGCACTCTCCAAGTTCTAATTCCAGTTCTTGTCTTGTTCCTTGTTCTAGTCTTGTCTAATCTTGTATCTTGGACATCTAGCCTTGTCCTCTTGTAATCTCATAGTACGAGATCTTTTCAAGTTCCTTGTATCTAGTTCATCTCCTAGAAGGGAGTTCTTGTAATCTTGACATCTCGTTCCATACTTACGATCCCGGGTTGTGGGATCTCGTGTATCGTCTCTAGTCGAGTTATCCATACCTATAAGTCCCGGGTTGTGGGACTCCGTGTATCAGTTACATATCCTTGTATTGTTTCCCCTCTGGGTGATCTTATAATAAGAATTACATTTTCGTAATCTTGTCTAGTGTAGTCAGAGAGCACAATCTAGTGCGTCCTTGACACTATGCACACTATTGTCACTTGCTCTGATACCAATTGTTGGTTTTTAGGTCCACAATCAGTATAGAGTCATTGAAGAAAATAGAGAAATGAGATAGAGTAGACAAGACAATGAGAGAGATAAAGGTGAAAAGCTCCATATAGTTGTCGTACATTCCAAATATGAAGTATATGAATGTTACAAAGAAGCATATGAATATGCATAATATATGCTCTTGCTACTACCCTTCTTCGTAATATCATAATCTTCATAACACAAAGATGATCTCCTCCAAGTATAGATGAGCTTCAAGTTGTTAACTTCACTCCTATGGATGAATAACAAGCAACCCTAGCTAATGCCCTCCTTGTTGAAGAAGACCCTTAGCTTCTCTTCTCCAAGGTTGAAGAAGAACTCTTTCTAGACAAGCTAAAGGTCTAACCTCCATGAACGAATAAATATAGTGACTTAATGTTTACGTTATATAATTTGTGGCTGCTCATGAAAAGCTAGGGATATTTTTTTTGGTAAAAAACTTGAGTTTTTTTGTACAATTTCTATAAAAAGAGGAATTGTTTTCACCTTGACTTATTTTGTTTGACTAGCTTTCTTGTTGTTTAATAATAGACATTGGATTTGAATAAACCTAATGATGACAAGTGTCCAATTTTACTTTGGATGTTTATAAGAATTTTGATATTTTTTGAGTTATTGATGAAAAATTAAGGTTTGAATTTTGATCCTCAAAATGATTTCATATTTCCAAGTGTTGTATATCATTGGATTACTCTTGGTAGTAATTTACAACTATGTAAATTTTATTTTCCCACCATTTTTTACCATTTTAGGCCATCACTTTGGCCAATTTTGGCCTAATGTTGGCTTTCTTTGAATTTGCAATTTTACGAAATTTTAATGAAGAGGTGCAACCTAGTTGTAGAATTTTGCTATTTCTAATAGGGACAAGGCATGAAGAGGCTAGCTAAAGATCTCCAAATCAACTTCCAACAAGAGTAAGAGAGACTTCCAAGTGTACGAGCATATTGTTGAAAGTTCCATGCTCCACACTTTTGTCCAAGCTTAGAATCAATATCATACAAGTTCATTTATCCCACAATCAATGTATTTTTCCATCAACTACATATGAGGAGGAGGGCCTCCCTTGACAAGCTTATTCACTCAAGGTATTGGCAAGAGTACCTACTCTCTTCATGGAGTCTCCATGCTCATAGAGCATTCTATGCAAGTTATTTCCATTTTAGTTCATTCATCATGTTTTTATATCACTTGTTTCTTCCTGCATACTTGTTTAATGTGTCAATGTTAGTAGAGTAGGAGTATTGCTTTATCATTTCATGATGGTATCTGAGCATAGGTAACTTGTACAAAACATTTGCTTTTGAGTTTTTGATTTCATTATAGTTATAATTAGAATATATCCCTTCCTCCCTCCCATTTCACTTATCTCCACCAAAGTGCTTCTAAGCACTATTTTTCATTAATCATGCATTTATCTTTATGTTTTAAGATGAGAAATCATTTATGTTTCATAGATCCATCTAAGATCTTTATGGAATCATCTTGAGGTTCAAAGCTTTAGTATAGCTATAGTTACTTATCATCATCATTATAATTTAACATTAGTTGCATCATAGAACATGTCATATATACTCATGGATAATTCAAGAGTTAAATGGGCATGCGATACTTGCAATATATGAGTCAATACTTGCCAAGGTTCATGGATGTAAACCCCTTTACATGTCTAGGGATCCCATATGTCCAGAGAGCTCCACAAATCCACTTGGATCTTAAATATCCAAATATATAAATAGGGATCCTATATGTCCCTAGATCTCAGGGCTTCTATATATCCATGGAACCCATACCACATGGATGCCATATGTCCACAAGCTAAGGGATCCCATATGTCCCATAATTGGATGCCATATGCCCAAGTTGTCAAGAGAAAGGAGATAAGGAAGAGAGCTCTTAGAGAATCTCACACAAAGAGAGGAGCACATAGAGATTGAGGCAAGGAAGAATAATCTTCTTCTACTTCTTCTATTACATAAAGAGAATATACAAGAGTGATTTAATCTAACATTACCACCAGTACAATATATAAAGAGAAATACATAAACAAAACCCTAATGTTTATGAATGAGTGACTTGGCAAGGAACAAATGTGCCATCACTCTTGATATATACATCTAGTAAAGTTCACTAAAAGTATCCTTGACATATATCGATGCAACCACTATCCATATTAGAGAAATGAAAAGTGGTACATGTCATCCTCGATCATCACTTGTTGAGCTTGATATCTCAAGACTCCACCTCAAACTCAACATCATGTCCTGTAATCCGAAAAACTTTCAAAAGTTCTTTTTTTTTTTAATATAAAGGAAGTTCGGCAATAGCCTACTCTCCCGGACTTGAATTAAATTAAGAAATAAAGGTACAATAGAAGGGGACTAGTGCCCACGGGACCCCCCAAATCCCACAAAGCAGGGGAAGCTTGGTTGATGCCTAGGTTGCATTACAAAGAAGGTTGATCACCCTCTCGTCGCCCTCATGCGGGACCCACTTGGGTTTGATCTTGTTGTTGATCAAAAGGAGGACTTGATGGTGCCTGAAGGGGGGGGATTTCTTACTGTTGACAATCCTTTTGCCAAGGAGGAATAGAGATTTTTCAATCGACCACTCCCTGGGGGAGTCGCCGAAGTTGAGAGCACACCGCTCCCGCCAAATTTTCCACAGGACTTCCCCTCTGATTGTGTTCCAGAGAGCCGCAGAGCACCCAATCGCTTCACCCAAAAGGATTTGTTTCCAACTAAGCTGTTTCTGAACTCTGATTTTCAGTCCAACCATCTGCCAGATTCTGTAGGAGTTGGGGCAAGTAAGGAAGATGTGTGGGACATCTTCGATAGCGCGGTGGCAGCGTTTGCACCACGGAGGGATCCCACAAATTTTGCTTGCCTTATGGTTAGTCCAAATTCCACGATGAAGAATTTGCCATAGGAGGACCGACTTCTTAGTCTCTATAAGTGGGTGCCAGATACCCATGAATTTCATGTCCCACCGAAGCCGCGTCCAAGACAGGCACCACTTCTTGTTGAGGCTGATCTGGAGGTCAGTTGTTTCATTGATGTTCGGGATTTTGAGTAGGCTGTTTCCATTGTGCCATTTGAGACCACGCGCGTTCGGGGCGTCATGTCCCATGAGAAGGCGAGTTTTGTGACGATCCCAAGCGAGGCATCTGCTTTGCAAGGTGTTCCATTCTTCGTAGGAGATGTTTATGCGAGGGTCGACTTTCAAAAGTTCTTCAATTTCTCTGCTATAAGTGCTTTAATGAAATATCATCAACTTGCTAACTATATGCTAGCGTGAGAAAAATGACTTCTTGCTAACTATATGCTACTAAGATTATTACAATAAATGATGATAGACTTCTAGAATTCTACACCTAAACCTGTGAGTAGCATCTCTAGCCATGAAGCCTCACACATTGCCATTGCAACACCTCTATACTTGATAAAGCAACAATACGTTTCTTTTTACTCCTCCATGTAACAACAACACTCCCATGTGAAAATGGAAAACCATCAGTACTTCTATCTAGAAAATTACCAACCCAATCTACATCAATGTAACCCTTAACTTTCAATTCTACACAAATTCCATAAAACAATGCATAATCGAAAGTAGCAGTTACATAGTGTCGAGTTCTCTCAAACCATCTAAGTGTGGTTTCCCAAAAACATTCATAAACTAATTCTGAAGTACCACAATGTACCTTAGATCAAGCCTTATAATTGTGAGATGCATCAAAGTTCCCACAATTTTCCTGTACATAGTAGCATTTTCCAATGCTTCACCTGCGATAGTATCCAACTTTAAATTATGATCTAATGGTATAGAAATTGTCTTGGAATCATCCATACCATACTTTTGGAATATACTTAATGCATGTTGCCTTTGGGATAAACATATACCTATTTCTGTATGTATAAAATCAATGCCCTAAAGGTAATGCAACACACTAAGATCTTTCATGTCAAATTCATGCATAAGGATTTGCTTCAACTCTTTAATGCTTTCTTCATTATCGCCACTTGCAATCAAATCATCAATATAAATAACCACAATTATGATGCCATCATCAACCTTCTTTGCAGATAATGAGTGATCTGCATCACACATAGGAAATAAAATTGAAGCTAAATAATATGTGATCCTTGCATGCCAAGTACGAGGTGCTTATTCAAGCCCATACAAAGCCTTTATCAACATGCAATCATATTTAGGATGCTTGAATACTCATATCCTTGTGGCTGGTCCATGTATACTTCTTCTTGCAACTCACCATGTACGAAAGAATTCTTCATATCCATTTGATGCAAAATCCATCCTTTTCTTGTAGCCAATGAAACAAGCTCTCTAGTAATAGCCATTTTAGCTATTACTCAGAAAGTTTCCTCATAATCAATACCATATGTATGTGCATATCATTTTCTTAACAGTCGTGCTTTATAATTGCTTATGCTACCATCAGCAATATGATTTACCTTGTAAACCCACTTGCAGCATATGGGTTTCTTTCCTTGCGGCAATGGAACCAATTTCCATGCTCATTTCCATAAAATCCATCAATCTTCTCATCGGTAGATTTCTCCCAATTTGCATTTCCAAATGCATTGTCAAAACAAGAAGGCTCAACATCTTGTATTACCTTGTTCATGTAAGCACAATGACGAGCCATGTAGCTATCATCTGTTAATCGTGGAGTGAATTCTGCATCCTCCCAGATCTTCATTGTCTTGGTTCGCTTTCTTGTTGTATCATGTGCATATGCCTTTCTTACTCTTGGAGTCCTCGTAGAGGGAAATCCAAGTTCCTCATCAAGGATCTTTTTTGAATTTCTTGATTCTCCATCAATGTGTTCAAAATGTGTAGATGTTTTATTATGAGTAGAAATCTTTTCTTCATCTTTCTTTGATGTAATGATGAATTTTCTTGACTAAAATTTCCATGCAATCTTTCAACCCATGGGGTTGAGTTGGACTATTGTTAGGTGACACATCTAGTCCACTCATAACATGATATTTTGCACTTAAGATTTCAGAATTTCCTTTGTCATTTGAGTCAACATTAATTCCTTCTTTTACATCAGCATAATAGCTTGCCTTTTCATTAAACACCATATCTCTACTCACGTTTCATCTCAATGTAATTGTATTGTAGCATTTATTTCACTTTCACTCAAGATAGTACCCAATGAAAATACATTTTTTAGATTGTGGATCACGTTTCCTCCTCAACTTATTTGGAGCATGTACATATGCAATACAATTGAATTCTTTCATATGCCATTAGTTTGGCTTTTAACTTGTAAACTTCTCTCTAGGTGTAGCTTGATGTACAACAACAATTGGAGTTCTAATCATGATGTATATAGTAGTGTGCACAACTTCTAACCAATAAGAATGAGGCATATGTATCTCATCCATTAAGGCTCTTTTTATTTCTACAATATGTCTATTTTTTGCATTCAACAATGCCATTTTGTTGTCGTGTGTACATGCATGAAAACTACCTTTCTATTCCATGACCTTTTAGGAAACTACTAAATGCATTTGATATGTATTGACCTCCTCCATCAAATCTTAATGTTTGAATATACTTCGCTATCTGATTTTCCAACATAGCCTTGAAAGTCTAAAATTGAGTAAACAACTCATTCTTCTATGTCATGAAGTATATCCATACTTTTTGTATGTGGTCATCAATGAAAGTGACATAAAATCTATAGTTTCCCATAGATGTGGTCTTTGCAAGACCCCAAAAAACTTGTTTGATTGTTCAATCTACAATCATGTTCAAAGTGATGAGGTTTACCAAAGTTCCAGCATCCCTTACTATCATTACATGACTCATTTCTTTGGAAGTTTCTATAGCCTCTTTGGCTCCCCTTTCCTTGAAACTATATTGTACCTCGTGCATTAGTTCGTTGTTGACCTTGGTTATTGTTTCCTCTTCCAATTCCTAAGCATGTGCCTCAACCTCTTCCTCTGCTAGAGTGGAATATGTGCTCAAAACTAGCTTTTCCTTGGGAGTTTGAGTCTTCACCAAGGGTCTTTTCTTCAATTATCAACGTGGACAATAGATTAACAAAATTTTGAATATTCTCCCTCATCTGAATAGACGTTCTGAACTACGTATATGCAACTCCTTAATCGTAAAGGCACACTTCAACCTTATCATCATAAATGACATTGACACCAATTGATGTAAGTGACTCACAAATGCTTTCAATTTTCTAAGGTTTATTAAGTTATAGAGATTCTCTTTTTCTCTAGTGTATACAACTCATTCTTGAATTGCAATTTTGCTGCCTTTGTTTTGGTCTCATACAATGTGAACAAACTATTCCAAGACTCTTTCAAAGTTTTGGCATCTTATATTTGCTCAATCATGCTATTTTTTATGCTAGCATGCATCCAATACATTACCCTCCATGCTCCTTGATTCCACTCTTCATATGCTCTTAATTGATCTGTAGTATGATTCCTCTCTAGTAACTCTAAAGGGTTTTCATTATCCTCTTCCTTATACTTCCAATAGCCTTTTCCCATCAACAAAATTTGTCATTATGAATGTCCAAGCATGAAAGTTATTCTTGTCCAACTTATGGCTCATAAGTTCACTCATTCCAGTAGCCTCATTGGTCCTAATGAGAAGCATATTGCTGATTTGAAGGCTGATTTGCATGCCTCTTTTGAGGTGTTAAATTTAGGTAATTTGCATCATTATTTGGTCATTCAATTTATGCAAGTTGATGGGGTAATAGCTTTGTGTGAAAAAAAATATATTGACACATTATTGCAATGTTTTGGCCTTGAAGATTGCAAACCTATTGCCACTCCTATGGAAACAAGGTTACGGTTGAGTCTTCATGATGCTAGAGATGCATTTGATGATGTTTCCTATCAATAGATGGTTGGATGCTTTATTACTAAAGCCACATGTCCATTTGAGTTTTGATTTAGAGCAGCAAGCAATCTAATTTATAGCTATTTGTCAAAGTGATGGACCTACAAGGGCTTCTAAGTAGCACTCAAGTAGTGAAAGATGCGCTTAGCCGCCTGTCAATGCTTGACACTTGGGCAATGCATAAACCTGCTCATCTGAGAGACAACAAACCGAATACCAAGCCGGGTAATGCATAAGTAAATTAAGCATCCAACAACCTACTAATAGAGAACAACATCAAATGCATCTTCAACATCATGAAGACTCAATCGTAAACCTGTTTCCATAGGAATGGCAATAGGTTTGCAATCTTCAAGGCCAAAGCACTCCAATAATAGGTCAATACATTTCATTTGACACAAATCTATTCCACCATCAATCTACATAAATGCGATGCCCAAATAATGATGCAAATGCCCAAAATTTGACATCTTAAAAGATGCATACGAATAAGCCCTACAATTGACAATATGCTTCTCATTAGGACTAGTGAGCAACATGTCATCAACATAGACAACAATGATCAAAAGCACATCATTTGCATGCTTAACATATAAGGTGCTCTCAGTTGGATTATTCTCAAAACCATGTGTAATCAAGTAGGCATGTATCTTTTCATACCAAACACGTGGTGCTTGCTTCAAACCATATAATGCCTTTTTCAACCTACACACTTTGTTTTCATGCTCTTTTTGCACAAACCATGAGGCTAAAATACATACACTTCTTCATGTAAATCACCATTCAAAAATGCAGTTTTAATGTCCAACTGATATACATTCCAACCATGATTGAAGTACAAAAAATAGTCATTCGGCATGTGGGTGCAAAGGTCTCATCAAAATCAGTGCCTCTTTCTTGAGCATAACCTTTGCAACAAGCCTAGCCTTATGTTGAAGATAAATGTACAAGCTCATTTTCATATGAGCCATGCTTGGATAAATTTACCAAATATAAAGATAAAGGAAAAGTAGAGGAAAAAAGGAAAAAATAAGAAAAGAAAAAGTCTGGTCAAAACTTCATGATGAGTAAGAGCTACAATATCTTGCCTTGTAGTTAGTAACATGTAGTGGAGAAAGTGGTGAGTTAAGAAGGAGGCACAAACTTCTTCACATGCTCATTGGTTATAAAAGTGAAGTGGAAGCACATTCAAAACAAGGAGAGAAAGAGGCAAGAGCTCCCAGTAGTGGGATCTAGCCATTTTGTCATTTTGGCTTTCCCTTAGACTGCTTCCAGCCGCACGTCAATTTGTACACAGCTTTGTTGCAGAGCTCATATCTTAGTGCATATGTAACCATTTTGTGCGTTTAAGCACTCATTGGAAAGCTTATCTCCTGTACTTTCTGCATATTAAATATCTCTTTGAAATCTTATGCAGTTTGTGAGATATCAGTGAAAGAGTGAACTCTAGTTTTTCAGTATACCTGTGTAGATAGGTAGTCTATTTTGGTCGGTTCAGTTTCCTGACCAAAACATATCCAAATTTCGTGATTTTTGTCTTGTTGGAAATCTCTTGGCATCTACTTTCAGTGTCTCAAATATCTTATTGAGATCGTTTATATTCTGTGAGATATCTGTCAGATAGTAAAGTCCAGTTTTACAGTGTACTTATGTGTGTAGGTGGTCTATCTTGGTGAGTTGAGTTTTCTGATCAAACTCATCCAAATTACTTGTTTTTTATCTTGTTGGAAAGCTATTTCTTTCTACTTTCTCTATATCAAATATCTTTCTCAAAGGATATATATTCATAGAGTTATCCGTCCGAGAGTGAAGCTCAATTCTTTAGCATATCTGTGTGGACAGGTAGGTCATCTTTGACAGTTGTGTTTTCTAATCAAAACTTGTCCAAATTAAGTCATTTATAGCTTGTTAGAAAGCTCTCTTTGTCTACTTTGATTGAATTAAGTCTCAAGTCCATTTGAGTTTTTTATTGAGAGCAGCAAGCTATCTAAGGTGCAGATGTTTGTCCAAGTGCTGGACATACAAGGGTGGTTCACTACACATTTCCGTTGCGCATAGGAGAACTCATTCTCCACAGTTGGTATCAGAGCAAACTTGGATGCTGAAGCTTCATGAATAGAGCTGGAGATAAAGAAAAGCAAAAGAGGAGCTATAAAACAAGGAGGAGCTTCACAAATGCAAGAGCAAAGGACTATAACTATTCGAGGTAACTCTCAAAGTCTTTGATACTCTTCAATGGCTTACTTGGGCTAACAAGTAGAGAAGTTGGATAAGGATAACAATCCAGTGTGGAGGTTTAGAATGACCAACTACCTAATGGGCAAAGGCTTATGGGGTATTGTGAGCGGCGATGATGCTCAACCTCAAATCAATCAAGCTATGGCCACCGAAGTCCAAAGGAGGCAAGCAAAAGAATGGGAGGATAGGAATAGGAGAGTCATGTTCCTTATTTCGCAAGTCATTACTAATGCCATGGTAGGTCATATTCAACATCTAGAGAAAGCTAAGGATGCTTGGGAAGCTCTTGAAAGGATGTATTCAACAAATACCAAAGCTAGGAAACTTCAACTCAAGAATGAGTTGAACACAATCAAGAAAAGTTCGAGTCAATCCATAGCTGAATATACTTTGAAGATTAAGGAGCTAAGCGATGCTTTAGCTTCTATTGGCACAACGGTTGAAGATGAAGATCTTGTGTGTTATACTCTCAATGGCTTGAGAGAAGATGAAAGATGGAAGCCTTTTATAACTTCCATTAACTTGAAAGATGTATATCCAAGTTTTGAACAACTAATTCCTCATCTTTCACAGAAGAGCTTAGCTTCGGTGGTCCCAAAGGAAAGGACAGCCACAACCAAATGTTATATGCAGGTCGAGGTAAAGGAAGAAACTCAAGAGGAAGCTCAAGAGGAAAAGGAAGAGTTCACAACCACTCCAACTACAATCAAAACAATTCGGAAGACAACAAGGATGCATCAAATGCCAACACACAAGGAAGAGGTTGAGGTAGAAGTAGAGGAAGAGGCCGAAGCTCCTACAATTCTCATAAAGGTATAACATGCTATCATTGTGGTAAAGTAGGACACTATGCTAGTGATTGTTGGCTGAAGAATGGAAGACCAAATGGAGGCAATCAAAGGAACCAAAGCAACTATGCAAGCACCTCAAGTGAAGGAAGCAAGGACACACTACTTGCAATGAGACATGAGTATAGAAGCTCTTGTGAAGATGACAAAAATGGTACATTGATTCAGGTTGTAGTAACCATATGTCATGCCAAGGAAGTTTGTTCACTAATCTACAGGTACCAAGTGGAAAAGGATGTGTTGAAACAGGTGATGATACTCAACACATGATTGAACACATTGGAGATATAAGGCTTGGAGATACAAGCAGAGCAAAGGTACTATCTAATGTTCTTCATGTTCCTACAATTTCAAAGAACTTGATTTCAGTAGGACAAATGGTAGAGAAGGGTTATCATGTCATATTCAATGAGAATGGGTGCTTCATAAAGAATCCAAAAGAAGGCTTCAAGGTCATTGCTCGAGGTAGAAGAGAAGGAAGGATGTTCACTTTGGATCATGTACATTCAATGTGGGAACAAGAAGATTTCAGAGCTGGACTTATGGCACAAAAGAATAGGACACATGAACATTCCAAAGCTGAAGGACATGAGCAAACATGAAGTGGTAAGAGGTCTTCCAAAATTTAATAGCATTGGACTACATGAGTTATGTGAAGCTTGTCAACTAGGAAAGCAAACAAGGCAGCCATTCAAGAGGAGTAATTATGTGGCTCCAAATGTCTTGGACTTGATACATATGGATGTATGGGGACCAACCCAAGAGGCATCAATGGCTGGTAATAGATTTTTTGTCACCTTCATTGATGATCACTCAAGAAAGGTATGGCTGTTTTGTATGAAGCAAAAATTAGAGGTGTTTTCTATATTCAAAAGATTCAAAGTTGAAGTTGAAAAGGAAAGAGGAAGGTCTATCAAAACCTTAAGGTCTGATGGTGGAGGAGAATACTTCTCCAAAGAATTTTCAGATGTTCTACAAGAGAATGGGATCAAAAGGCAATTCACTTGTAGGTATACACCACAACAAAATGGAGTAGCTGAGAGGAAAAATAGGCAAATTGCTGAAATTGCAAGATGCATGCTCAACGAGATGAAGGTACCATTGTACTATTGGGCTGAAGCTACCACAACCGCCATTTACTTGATGAATAGGTGCACAACATCGGGAATACATCACTTGACTCCAAAATACGTATATTCCGGTAAGAAACCTGATCTTACACACCTCAAAGTTTTTGGATGTGTTTGCTTTGTTCACATTCCACAAGAAGTTAGAACAAAGATGGAACCAAGATCAGAAAAATGCATTTTCATCGGCTACTCGACGGAGCAAAAAGGATACAAGTGTTACAACCCTAGAACAAAGGAATTAAGAGTCTCGCGAGATGTGGTCTTTGATGAACTAAGACCATGGTATGAAGATAAAGGAAAGGAAAAGATTCTTGAAGAAGATTGTGATGATTATGCAGGAACAAATCAAAGAGAAGTTCAACAATCAAGCACAAAGGCTTCAGGTCCATATGCATCTACATCAAATGAAGAATTTTCAACATGGAGGGGGAGCCATTCTTTGTCTCCAAATTCAGCTCATAGTAGAGCCGAAGAAGCAAGTGGTACTCCAAACAGTGAGGTAGATGCAAGTGAAGAAGAATATGAAGAGGTAATCACTCCGATGGTAAAGCTAAATAGGTTAAAGAAGCAACTCTCTAAAGGAAATGAAAGAAGATCTTCAAGGACAAGGTATCCAACTCAAAGGTTGAGTTATGATAGTTTTATGGCGACACATTTTGCATACATGATGCAGGTTATCAAAGACAAAGAGCCTCAAACATATGAAGAAGCTTGCACACAAAAGGAATGGAAGCAAGCTATGAAAGAGGAGATCAAAGCTCTCAAAGATAATCACACATGGGAGCTAGTGCCAAAGAAAGAAGGTATGAAGATTGTTC
The DNA here is from genome assembly GCA_020310875.1 of Ceratopteris richardii. Classification (NCBI taxonomy): domain Eukaryota; kingdom Viridiplantae; phylum Streptophyta; class Polypodiopsida; order Polypodiales; family Pteridaceae; genus Ceratopteris; species Ceratopteris richardii. The sequence continues at coordinate 112,797,272 of CM035429.1, read as the reverse complement.
CAAACAAATGGGTGTTTAAAGTAAAGAGGAATGCTGATGGTTCACTAGCTAGATATAAAGCTAGATTAGTTGCCAAAGGATTTAAACAAACACAAGGCATAGATTATGATGAAGTTTTCAGCCCCGTTGCAAAGATGGGAACTATCAGAACCTTAATAGCAATTGGTGCTTCAAGGAGATGGCCATTATATCAACTCGACATCAAAAATACCTTTCTCAATGGAGAACTACAAGAAGAGGTATACATGAATCAACCGGTTAGATTTGAAGATGAAAACCATCCAGATTTTGTTTGCAGGTTGAAGAAGGCACTTTATGGCTTGAAGCAAGCACCAAGAGCATGGAATCAAAGATTGGTAGAGTATCTAACTAAGTGTGGATACAACCCAAGTAGTGCAGATCCTTCGTTGTACATGAAGAAGGAAGAAAATAGAGAGGTATATATTTGCATATATGTCGATGACCTCATCATAACAGGAAACGATGTTACAGGGATTAAAGATATCAAAAGGAAGCTTGGTAAGGAGTTTAAAATTTCAGATCTTGGGGAGCTAAACTATTTTTTAGGAATTGAAGTTGTTTATGGAAAGAGTGGCATCTACTTGATGCAAAGGAAGTACTTTTTGGATGTTCTTTTCAGATTTGGAATGAGTGAATGCAAACCACTCACTCAACCCATGGACACAAATACAAAGATTTGTTCAAATGATGGAGAACCATTGGAAGATGTAACGACATACAGAAGCATTGTAGGATCATTGATCTATGCAAACATTACAAGACCTGATTTGTCTTATGTTGTTGGTGTACTTTCTCAGTTTATGCAAGCCCCAACAACTGAAGACTTAAATTCAGCCAAGAGAGTGTTGAGATACATAAAGCATACAGTTAATCATGCTTTGTTTTACAAGTTTGATGAAGAATTGCAGGTCAAAGGCTTTAGTGATGCTGATTGGGCAGGCTCAAAGGAAGATAGAAGATCAACCTCAGGTTATGTGTTCATGATAGGAAGCAAACCTATCACGTGGAGCTCAAAGAAACAACCTACTATTGCACTTTCATCTATGGAGGCTGAATACAGAGGATTAGCATTTGCCACATGTGAAGCAATGTGGATTAAAAAGCTTTTGGCTGATCTTGGAGTGCAAGTTGGAACCATCCCTATATATGGTGATAACATGTCAAGTATCTACTTGGCAAGCAATCCTATGTTTCATGCAAGGAGCAAGCACATAGAGGTCCACTACCATTATGTAAGGGAGAAGGTGCTGAGCAAAGATGTGGAGATAAAGTTCATTAGAACCAAAGAGCAGGTTGCAGATATTTTTACAAAGTTCTTGGATGCTTCTAAACTCAAAGGCTTCAAGGATGTGATAAATTTGCAGGACATGGATGAAGATAACTCCCAAATGAGCTTGAGGGGGAGTGTTGAAGATAGATGTACAAGCTCATTTTCATATGAGCCATGCTTGGATAAATTTACAAAATATAAAGATAAAGGAAAATTAGAGGAAAAAAGGAAAAAATAAGAAAAGAAAAAGTCTAGTCAAAACTTCATGATGAGTAAGAGATACAATATCTTGCCTTGTAGTTAGTAGCATGTAGTGGAGAAAGTGGTGAGTTAAGAAGGAGGCACAAACTTCTTCACATGCTCATTGGTTATAAAAGTGAAGTGGGAGCACATTCAAAACAAGGAGAGAAAGAGGCAAGAGCTCCCAGTAGTCGGATCTAGCCATTTTGTCATTTTGGCTTTCCCTTAGACTCCTTCCAGCCGCATATCAGTTTGTACACAGCTTTGTTGCAGAGCTCATATCTTAGTGCATATGTAATCAATTTGTGCGTTTAAGCACTCGTTGGAAAGCTCATCTTGTGTAATTTCGGCATATCAAATATCTCTTTGAAAGCTTATGTAATTTGTGAGATATCAGTGAAAGAGTGAACTATAGTTTTTCAGTATACCTGTGTAGATAGGTAGTCTATTTTGGTCGGTTCAGTTTCCCGACCAAAACATATCCAAATTTCGTGATTTTTGTCTTGTTGGAAATCTCTTGGCATCTACTTTCAGTGTCTCAAATATCTTATTGAGATCATTTATATTCTGTGAGGTATCTGTCAGATAGTAAAGTCCAGTTTTACAGTGTACTTATGTGTGCACATGGTCTATCTTGGTGAGTTGAGTTTCCTGATCAAAACTAATCCAAATTACTTGTTTTTTATCTTTTTGGAAAGCTATTTGTGTCTACTTTCTGTGTATCAAATATCTTTCTCAAAGGATATATATTCATAGAGTTATCAGTCCGAGAGTGAAGCTCAGTTCTTTAGCATATCTGTGTGGACAGGTAGGTCATCTTTGACAGTTGTGTTTCCTAATCAAAACTTGTCCAAATTAAGTCATTTATAGCTTGTTAGAAAGCTCTCTTTGTCTACTTTGATTGAATAAAGTCTCAAGTCCATTTGATTTTTTTATTGAGAGAAGCAAGCTATCTAAGGTGCAGATGTTTGTCCAAGTGCTGGACATACAAGGGTGGTTCACTACACATTTCCGTTGCGCATAGGAGAACTCATTCTCCACACCTTATACCTATCAGCCGTTCCATTAGGCTTACATTTAAGCTTGTATACCCATTTAGTGCCAATAGCCTTTTTGCATGAAGGAAAATCACATAAAGACCAAGTACCATTCTTTAGAATATCATCATATTCTAATTGCATGACAACCATCCAATTTTCTAAATTTTGTGCTGCATCAAAACAAATAGGCTCATTCTCATCATAAAGACTAGAGGCAGTCATAACACAACAATCTGATGCAAAAGAAGCACTATGAGAGTGTGAATGAGTACGATATGATAGAGGTGCATCTAATTTACTGAGTTGAAATTTCAGCATTCATTTCAGCTTTCATCGAAGTGAAGATTTTGTCACATTCTTGTTCTTTTGTGAAATGGCGGGCATCAATGACTTGTTTGGGATGCTTCAAGTTGAAGATAAGCTTGATGGGACCAACTATCCGATGTGGTCTTACATGATGAAGCATGTGTGTGTTGCTAAACAACTTTGGAACATAGTGGCAGATGTAGATGGAAGACCTGCAGGTGCTTCTACTTCACATTCTACTGTCACAGATGGAGCTTCTTCTTCAACTATAGTGGTTTCTCCTTCTCCACCTATGCAGGAGCAGCTTAGATGGGATGGAAAAGATGCTCAAGCTCATGCTTTGATTGCGCTTTCTATGAAGTGTCATATAGTTCCACACATTCGGTCATGTTCTACATCGAGACACGCATGGGACATTCTTGCTTCTTTGTATGCCGTGCGTAATGAAGAACGTGTTGCATACTTGAGGAAGCAATAGAGGGTGTATGTATGGCTGAAAATGAGTCGGTGGATGTGCATGTGACACGCATCAAGGACTTGAAAGAGGAATTGGCAAACAAAGATGAGATCATTCCCAATGCATCACTCATTTCTACATTGTTGAAAGGGTTACCAGAATCTTTTCAAAGTTTTGCTACTACACTCCGTTTGGTTGCAAAAGGAAATCCTAATATGTATGAATTTGATGAGGTTGTGTCTCTTCTTTTCCAAGAAGAGCAATCTAGAGTGAATAGGAGTGGTTTAATTCAGGGAACACAAGCACTTGCTATCTCACAAAAGGGGAAAAGCAAGTATGGTTCAGCTTTGGGTTCATCAAAACCAAAGACTCAATCTTCCTCTTCCACTCATTCCCCTAATGATGCTGATTTGCAAAAGAAGAAGAAATGCAAATATTGCCAAAAGGCTAGTCATACTATTGATGAGTGTAGAAAGCTTGCTAAACACAATGAAAAGAAGAAGGAATCCGGCATGTCTATTGCTGAAAATTCAGCGAATGCAAAGAATGATGAAGCTTACATGGCTCAAGATGTGTTCCTCGAGTAGCTTTGATGTGAACCTTTTCCCTATACATGGGCAAATTTTACTCTAGTGCTGGCTAGAGGTTTTTTCCCCATGTTACCACATACTTGATACTCTCATATGTGGTGGTACTTTGTACTTAGGGATATTATTCAGCTCTTACTTCAGTTCAGTTCATCGTCAATAGAGAGAGCTATTCCAGCCATCGTCTTCTCCATGTATCTTGCTGTGTTTGTGCTCCTTGTGTGTACTTCTTGTGTGTCTCTTGCACTTCTACACACACCCATTAGTAGCATTCTCCATTGGATGCTTCTCTTGTTGGTGATCTTCCTGCTGGTCCACTACTTTTTCCTCTTCCTCTTGAATCATGGATTTTTTTGGAGCCTTCTTTGTTAAGCTTAATTTTGACCATCCTCTCCCTTTTCCTTGGGAGTTTTGTTCACCTATTTTTCCTTGACCTCTAAATGCATAAAATTTGGGATTGATTATGCTTTGATTGTGAACCTCGTTTGTTCATCTCCTTAGTCACCATCAATGTGAATAATTGATCAAAGTTCTATTCAATAATCCCTCACATATACTAATGTGTTGAATTCTTTCCACCTTTCGTATTCCCTCTAGAAATTGAGAGTGTGAGCAACATGATCATCATCTTCAATCAAGCTCCCAATTCACCCTAGGGCATTTGGAAGCTCTTTAGCCTTAAAAATTTACTCATTAGTATTAGTTCTTCAATGGTGCTTTTCTAAGATTATTCAACTCATTATTCAAATGAATCTTCCTTGCCTTGGTGGATGAAGAGTACAATCTTTGCAATGTTTCCCAAACCTTCTTGGATATGTCCATGTCTTGCCTATGTCCTAGCCTGCTATTGCTTATGTCTTTGAATAAAATGAATATGATTCTCCTATCCCTTTCTATCCATTCATTAAATGCCTTGACCTATCCTTAAATTGATGGATCATGTACATAAAACAATGGCCCCATGCCACTCACTAATCCCCAAAATCCTTTGCTCGTAGGGGATTGTCTAACTCTAGATTTTCTTGGATGATAGTTGGATTCTCTATTTGTGAATTATACTAATTCATACTAAGATTTAATGTGCTTTTTTAGGTTCTAATCAAGTGCATGTATACTTTAGAAGGTGTGGATGTTAGCTTTTGACAACTTCTCTCTTGCTAACCTTCAACTCATTGAGTCTTCCATTGATGTATCCAATTTTGGATGTCTTCTTGACTTGATAACTCCTCGCGTTTTCATGAGTTCATATGATCCCTCCAAATCTTCAATATGTTATCCATTGATGTCTCCAAATCACGAAAATGCTTTGGTACAAATGATAGGGGAAGTTTCGTACACCTCAATGCATTTATGGAAGATGGTTCTCTCCACTAGGCCCACATAGAGTGATATATGCTCACTATTCTAGACTTTTTTCTGCAAAGAATCGAAATAAAAATTTTCAGAATTAAACATCAAATAACCAATATGATTTCAATAAAAAATGGATGTTCCAAGTGTGAGAACCATCCGGTTCAAGACATGCTATGTGCCTGCAACACTCTTTGCCTATGTACAAAGATATAGGTACACAAACTTGGTAGTTTCTCACTACTAAGAAGAACAAATTGCATCCTTAGAACAATTTGAGGCACTATATGAGAGAAAAAATGATGGTTGAATTCAACAAAGGTGACTACAATATGAGAAAAAAATAGAGATCTACTTTTTGGTAAAAATAGAATTGTGAAAGCCCAACTACACCTTTACATAGAATGGAGAAACACAATGAGAAAATGAGCAATGGGGATTCTTGTTGAAGTTTACAATCCACTAGATATGAGGGTGTTTATATGCTTCCTTCTCTCCTCCACTAGGTTTTTCAACCTCTTGAAGTGGTAAAACACCTTTAAGTCTGACTTCATGCAATAGATCCAACAAAACCTTGAATGGCAATTTATAAATCCGACAACACTACTAGAAATAGGGGGCATAGCGATGCCCCCAAATTGAAAGAAAATCGAGAACCATCGCTTATGCGATGCTAGCGTTGCATAAGCGACGACCCTATTTTTTTTCTTAAAGACCTATCATGGCATAAGCGATGTTAGCATCTATTATGTGATGCTAAAGCTATGCATTGCAAATAGCGCCGCTAGTTAGCGACACTTTAAACGATGTTGGCAAACTGCCTGCGAGGCTTTAGTGTCGCATAAACGACATCTTGTGTTGTAGAGCATCACCTAAGCGATGCTCTAGAATGTTAAAAAAAATTTTTGATTTCTCCCGGCACATTTGTGCCAGGATTTGGACGCGCAACACACACACACACAAAGAGAGAGAGAGAGAGAGAGAGAGAGAGAGAGAGAGAGAGAGAGAGAGAGAGAGAGAGAGAGAGAGAGCAACACACACTCCATGAAGCTAGGTACACACACATGCACACATACACACACATACACACACATACATATGCATACACACACATATACACACATAGACACACACACATACACATAGACACACACACACATATACACACTAATTTACATAGGCACATATACATGCATACACACACATATATACACACATAGACACATGCATACACACATAGACACACACACATACACACATAGACATACACACACATACACACACATACACACACATATACACACACACACACATAGACAGCTACACACTTACACACACACACATCCACACACACATCCACACACACACATCCACACACACATCCACACACATTTAAACACACACATACACATGCATACAAACACAAATATATAGATACACACGTATACACACATAGACACACACATACACACATAGACACAAACACACATATACACAATAGACACACACACACACATACACACATACACACACATATAGACACATACACACACATATATGCATATACACACACACACACACGTAGAGAGACATACACAGACATACACATACATGCATACATATGCATACATAATGCATATGCATATGCATACATAATGCATATGCATGTGCATACATAATGCATATGCATATGCATACATAATGCATATGCTGTTGGAACAAGCCAATCACAAATTGGTGATTATAGAGATCTTGAAGAAGACTTATGGTCAGAATGAAGTGAAGGAAGACATTTGTGAAAGTGAAGAAGATTTCAGATTGATGTCTTGTACACATATGTACATATAATTGAAGAATCTTGTAAACTGAGTATAGCTAAACTCTTAGGATGATAAGGAGCAATGTCATAGACGCGGGATGAGTCTAAAGTCATGTATATATAAGTTAATGATGACAAGAATTAGTAGAGGAGAAGTAAGAGAGTCATTTTGTAGATGACAAACTTCAGAAAGATGTGTAGAGAGTTTTTTCCCAGAAAATAGCGACGGGTTTTTCTCTGAGTGCTCTCTGTCTGATCACGTGGATCAGAAATCCTTTTGTACACATCTAATTGAGAAGCTAATGAAGCTATGTCTAGAGTTTCAGAATCTAATTCCTCTCCTACTGTGAGAATGATCAATAGGAACATTCATATGTGAACTTTAGAAACTGAAGTCTGAGAGTAGCGCACTTTTCCGTCTCAGTATTTTGATCAGATCTGAGTGTATACTGTAAAGTTTTTGATGAGTGAGCACTTAAAATTTAAGTTAGAAGATAAGGAAGCTGTGGCTAAAAGCATTTAGCAAAACGGGTTTCAGATTGGGAGAAATCAACTTGAGAAGTTGACTATGTCGAAGGCGCAACTTCTGAGAGACATTTTCTGACATGTCTTTGATCTTAATGATCAAATTAAACTTTTAGTGATTAGTTTTGAGAACTAATGACTAGTATGATTGCGCAAAAGTATTGTGAATACTTGTGCATCATTTACTTGAAGGAATTTGAAGTTTTGTGCAGGTAATGAAGTTGATTTCTGAAGCAGACTTTCTGGAGTAAACATTTCTTCACTCAGAGAAGTGTTGATTGAAGTTTTGGTAAAGAAGAACATTGTTTGTGTAAAGTTTGGTTTATAACTGACATAGAAGTGTTCTTAAGTTAGTATAGATCAAACCTTTGGAGATTAAGAGGTCTCCAACAGTGGTATCAGAGCTTAAGGTGAAATACAAGAGAAGAAAAGACAATTGAAGTTCCGACTAGTGCAGATATTGAAGATCTTCCAAATCAAAGGAGGACAAGGACAAATTATTGAAGATAACTTGCAGAAGCTCAGAGCACGAGTTCGAAAGATTCAAGAAGGACAAAGCTTATATCAAAGGTACATTTTATCCTCATAAGTCATAGTAATTGCAGATACAGAAGGTCAAGGATGGGAGAAAGCTTGCAGATTGATAAGCTAGATAGAGAGAACTATCCAGCTTGGTCCATGAGGATGGAGGCACACCTCATGAGTAAAGATTTGATAGCATTTATTACAGGAGATGAAGAAAAGCCTGAATTTGCAGATCCTAGTATTCCTACTAGGGAAGAGCTTGCAATTTTGAAGACATGGATGAGAAAGGATGCTCAAGCAAGGAGTATCATCTACATGGCTGTAAATGATTACCTTCTACCTCACATCAGAGGTTTGGAAAGTGCTACAGATGTTTGGAATGCCTTGGAAGAGCATTTCCAAAATACAACTAAGTCAAGGAAGTCCTCACTATGGGCTGAGTTCACAACCTTCAAGAAGAAGAGCTCACAATCAATTTTTGATTATGTGGCAAGAATGAAGGATATTGCAGATAGCTTGGGAGCAGTGGATGAAGACATTGAAGAGGAAAAGTTGGTAAGACAAATACTTACAGGTCTGAGAGGAGATGAGAAGTGGAAGCCTTTCATATTGTCCATAGAGTTGTCACTTGATCACTTTACTCCTGATCTTAATCAATTGCTAGGACACATGCTAACCTTTGAGCAGGATCTTAAAGGAGACAATGATAGAAGTACAAGTCAAGCTATGTACTCCAAGGACAAGAAAAAGAATGGCAAGGGAAAGCAATCGAATGATGATGAAGGGAATTCAAATCAAGCTAACTTCACAAAAGGGAAGATGAATTTTAGAGGTAAAGGAAGAGGAGGTAAGAACAAAGATAATGCTAAAGCTTGTTGGATTTGTGGTAGAACAAATCATTTGGCAAATGATTGTTGGTATAACAATCAAAATGGTGGAAGTAATAATCAGAATTATAATCAAAGAGGTAGAGGAGGCAGAAACCAGAGAGGCAATTTCAGAGGAAGAGGTGGTAGGACATCATATGGTAGAGGAGGTGGAAGAAACTTCCAATCTCAGTCCTACAACAACAATTATTATAATTATGCATCAGATCAAAAGGATGATATGACTCTTATCTTGAATGCAACTCATGAATCAATAGGAGAAGATCAAAGAGTGTTTTATATTGACTCAGGATGTAGCAACCATCTGAGTGGGAATCTATCCTTGATGACTGATATGGAAGCAAGGGTGAATGGACATACAGTTCAAACAGGTGACAATACCAAACATAAAGTGGAGAGCATTGGATCAGTGAAGACAAAGAGTGGAAGTACACTTCTGAGCAAGGTACTTTATGTTCCTACTATTCCTAAAAATTTGATAAGTGTAGGGCAAATTGTGGAGAAAGGATATGAGGTAAGATTCACAAATGATGGTGTTTATGTACAAGATCCAAATCAGGGATATAGAAACATAATTGCAGGTAAAAAGGAAGGAAGATTGTTCACTCTCAAAGTCCAAGGTAATGTGGGACATGCATTATTTACCTATGGAAGTCAAAAGGTATCTGAATTAGACCTATGGCATAAAAGGCTAGGTCATTTCAATGAGAGAGCTATAAAGGAAATGTCGAAGAATCAGGTGGTGCTTGGATTGCCAAATATTGAAGGGCAACATATGGTGTACAAGTGTGAAGCTTGTCAATTAGGTAAAGCACATAAGAGTTCTTATAACAAATCAGGGTACAAGCATTCAAATATGCTTGAATTGGTTCATACAGATGTATGGGGTCCCTCAAGGGACTATAGCATAAATGGATCCAGATATTATGTGTTGTTTGTTGATGATGCAACCAGGTGGATTACTTTGTATGTAATCAAGGATAAATCAGAAGTTTTCAAGACATTCAAACATTTTCATGCCTATGCAGAAAGGATCACAGGGCAAAAGCTTAAGAGGTTAAGATCAGATGGAGGGGGAGAGTATTTCTCTAAAGAGTTTGATGATTATTTGTGGAATGCAGGTATAAAAAGAGAAGTAACTTGCAGGTACTCCCCTCAACAGAATGGAGTAGCAGAAAGGAGAAATAGGACTCTTGTAGAATTTGCGAGAGCCATGATGAAGGAAAAGAATTGTCCAAATTACTTATGGGCAGAAGCCATTAACACTGCAACATACCTTGTGAATAGGTTGCCTTGCAAAGCTTTGGATGGAGGAACTCCTTATGAAGCATGGTGGGGTAAGAAACCTACCCTTGATCATTGTAAAGTATTTGGATGTATTGCATATGCTTATGTTCCTTCACAATTAAGACATAAGCTAGAACCAAAAGCAGAGAAGTATGTGTTTATTGGATATGATGATAGACAGATGGGTTACAGGTTGTGGAATCCATCCACAAAGCAATTTCTTGTTACCAAAGATGTGACATTTGATGAGCAAAATACATGGTATGTAGGGTCACCAAATGATTTTACAGGTGTTGAAGAAATACAAAGGAAAGGAAAGGCAAAAGTAAAAGTGTGTGAAGAAGTTGTTGATGAAGTTGAATCTAGAAGTAGATTGCAGGATCATGTAGAAGAAGGGCCAAGATTTGATCCAGAGTCAAATGAGGCTGAAACTTCGATAAGTGCAGAAATCAGAAGATCTACAAGGGAAAGGAAAGAACCTATAAGGTATAGTTATGATACATCTTTCCTAACAACAAAAGATTATGCTTACATTGTGAAGACAGAAGAAGATCCAACCACTTATGAAGAAGCCAAAGGTAAACAGAATTGGGAGAAGGCAATGCAGAAAGAGTATGATGCTCTACTTGAAAATGAAACTTGGGAATTAGTACCAAGACCAAAGAATCAGAAAGTCATTGGATGTAAGTGGGTATATAAAACAAAGAGGTTTGCAGATGGTAAGGTGTCTAGATACAAGGCTAGACTTGTGGTCAAAGGTTATGCCCAAACTTATGGGGTAGATTATGATGAAACCTTTAGTCCTGTTGCTAAGATGTCTACAATTAGGACATTGATTGCTATTGCTGCTTGTAAGGGATGGAAATTATCACAATTGGATGTGAAAAATGCATTTTTAAATGGATATATTGCAGATGAAGTATACATGGAGCAACCAGAAGGCTTCATGAAATCAATTGGATCAGATTATGTGTGTAAGCTCAAGAGAGCTTTGTATGGGTTGAAGCAAGCCCCAAGAGCTTGGAATTACAGATTGGTCAAGTTCTTAAATGAATGTGGATTTCAATCATCAAAGGCAGATAGTAGCTTGCTAGTGAAGGCAAGTGAAAATGGATACATTTACATGTGCATTTATGTTGATGATATTATTGTTACAGGAACAGATGCTCAAGGAATTAATGAACTCAAGAAGCAAATAGAGAAGGAGTTTAAGGTAAGTGATTTGGGAAACTTATCTTATTTTCTAGGAATGCAGATTGTGTATACTCAACATGGAGTATATGTTTCACAAGAGAGATATTTGAAGAATCTTCTAGTCAAGTTTAACATGGAAGATTGCAAGACCTCAACTACACCATTGGAGGTAAATCATAAATTAAGCAGGTATGGAGGTGAAGAATTCAATGACATGAAGAAATATCAGAGTTTGGTAGGTAGTTTAATCCATGCTACCTTGACAAGGCCAGATCTATCATATGCAGTAGGTGTGTTGTCACAATTCATGCATTGTCCAAAGAAGACTCATTGGATTGCAGCCCAAAGGGTACTCAGATATATCAAAGGAACCCTAAGTGAAGGTTTGTATTATGGTTTCACTTCTGACACAAGAATCAAAGTGTTTAGTGATGCAGATTGGGCAGGTGACTCAGATGATAGAAGGTCTACTCATGGGTATCTCTGTTATGTTGGAGATAAGCTAGTTTCTTGGTGTTCAAGAAAGCAACATACAGTTGCTTTATCATCCACAGAAGCTGAGTATAAGGGAATGGTAGAAGCTGCAAAGGAAGTAATATGGTTGAAGACCTTGATGAAAAGTTTTGAGACTGATCATAGTACTCCAATAATTTTTGGAGACAATATGAGTTCTTTGTATTTGGCAGCTAACCCTGTTTTTCATGCCAGGACTAAGCATATAGAGATTCAATATCATTTCTTGAGGGAAAAGGTACTAGATAAAGAGATTGAAGTGATGTACACTCCAACAAAAGAACAAGTGGCAGATATGATGACAAAGAGCTTGGATGGACCTAAGCTACAGAGATTCAAGGAGATGGCAGGAGTGAAGAAGAATGGAATAATCACAATTAGTGATTGAGGGGGAGCTGTTGGAACAAGCCAATCACAAATTGGTGATTATAGAGATCTTGAAGAAGACTTATGGTCAGAATGAAGTGAAGGAAGACATTTGTGAAAGTGAAGAAGATTTCAGATTGATGTCTTGTACACATATGTACATATAAGTGAAGAATCTTGTAAACTGAGTATAGCTAAACTCTTAGGATGATAAGGAGCAATGTCATAGACGCGGGATGAGTCTAAAGTCATGTATATATAAGTTAATGATGACAAGAATTAGTAGAGGAGAAGTAAGAGAGTCATTTTGTAGATGACAAACTTCAGAAAGATGTGTAGAGAGTTTTTTCCCAGAAAATAGCGACGGGTTTTTCTCTGAGTGCTCTCTGTCTGATCACGTGGATCAGAAATCTATTTGTACACATCTAATTGAGAAGCTAATGAAGCTATGTCTAGAGTTTCAGAATCTAATTCCTCTCCTACTGTGAGAATGATCAATAGGAACATTCATATGTGAACTTTAGAAACTGAAGTCTGAGAGTAGCGCACTTTTCCGTCTCAGTATTTTGATCAGATCTGAGTGTATACTGTAAAGTTTTTGATGAGTGAGCACTTAAAATTTAAGTTAGAAGATAAGGAAGCTGTAGCTAAAAGCATTTAGCAAAACGGGTTTCAGATTGGGAGAAATCAACTTGAGAAGTTGACTATGTCGAAGGCGCAACTTTTGAGAGACATTTTCTGACATGTCTTTGATCTTAATGATCAAATTAAACTTTTAGTGATTAGTTTTGAGAACTAATGACTAGTATGATTGCGCAAAAGTATTGTGAATACTTGTGCATCATTTACTTGAAGGAATTTGAAGTTTTGTGCAGGTAATGAAGTTGATTTCTGAAGCAGACTTTCTGGAGTAAACATTTCTTCACTCAGAGAAGTGTTGATTGAAGTTTTGGTAAAGAAGAACATTGTTTGTGTAAAGCTTGGTTTATAACTGACATAGAAGTGTTCTTAAGTTAGTATAGATCAAACCTTTGGAGATTAAGAGGTCTCCAACATATGCATGTGCATACATAATGCATATGCATACATACATACTTACATGCATACACACACATACACACACATGCATACATATGCATACATAATGCACATGCATATGCATACATAATGCACATGCATATGCATACATAATGCACATGCATATGCATACATAATGCACATGCATATGCATACATAATGCACATGCATATGCATACATGCTTAAATTCCTACACACACATACACATACACACATATATATGCATACACACACACGCATGTAAAGAGACATACACACACATGCACATAAAATTATACATATGCATACATACATGCTTACATGCATACACCCACGTACACATGCATACACACATACACATGCATACACACATACACATACACACATATATATGCATACACACACATAGAGAGACATACACATTGTTGGAGCAAACCAATCACAAATTGGTGATTATACAGATATTGGAGAATGCTTATGGTCAGAATGAAGCAAAGAAAGACACTTGTAAAGTGAAGAAGAATTCAGGATGATGTCTTGTACACATATGTACATATAAGTGAAGAATCTTGTAAGCTAAGTATAGTTAAACCCTTAGGATGATAAGGAGTAGAGTCATAGACGCGAGATGAGTCTCAAGTCGTGTATATATAAGATAATTATGACAAGAAATGTATGAGGAAAAAGTGATAGAGTCATTTTGTAGATGACAATTTTCAGGAAGATGTGTAGAGAGTTTTTTCCCAGAAAATAGCGACGGGTTTTTCTCTGAGTGCTCTCTGTCTGATCATGTGGATCAGAAATCCTTTTGTACACATCTAATTGAGAAGCTAATGAAGCTATGTCTAAAGTTTCAGAATCTAATTCCTTTCCTACTGTGAGAATGATCATTAGGAACATTCATATGTAGAATGTGAGAACTGAAGCCTGAAAGTAGCGCACTTTTCCGTCTCAGTGTTTTGATCAGATCTGAGTGTATACTGTAAAGTTTTTGATGAGTGAGCACTTAAAATTTAAGTTAGAAGATAAGGAAGCTATGGCTAAAAGCATTTAGCAAAACGGGTTTCAGATTGGGAGAAATCAAGTTAAGAAGTTGGCTATGTCGAAGGCGCAATTTCTGAGAGTCAATTTCTGACATGTATTTGATCTTAATGATCAAATTAAACTTTTGGTGATTAGTTTTGAGAACTAATGGCTAGTATGATTGCGCAAAGGTATTGCTAATACTTGTGCATCATTTACTTGAAGAAATTTGAAGATTTGTGCAGGTAAAGAAGTTGACATCTGAAGCAGACTTTCTGAAGTTGACACTTCTTCACTCAGAGAAGTGTTGCTTGAAGTTTTGGTAAAGAAGATCATTGTTTGTGTAAAGTTTGGTTTATAACTGACATAGAAGTGTTCTTAAGTCAGTATAGATCAAACCTTTGGAGATTAATAGGTCTCCAACAGTGGTATCAGAGCTAAAGGTGAAGTACAAGAGAAGAAAAGATAATTGAAGTTCCGACTGGTGCAGATATTGAAGATCTTCCAAATCAAAGGAGGACAAAGACAAATTATTGAAGATAACTTGCAGAAGTTCATAGTACAAGTTCGAAAGAATCAAGAAGGATAAAAGCTTATATCAAAGGTACACTTTCTCCTCATAAACCATAGTAATTGCAGATACAGAAAGTCAAGGATGGGAGAAAGCTTGCAGATTGATAAGCTAGATAGGGAGAACTATCCAGCTTGGTCCATGAGGATGGAAGCACACCTCATGAGCAAAGACCTTATAGCATTTATTACAGGAGATGAAGAAAAACCTGAGTTTGCAGATCCAAGCATTCCTACTAGGGAAGAGCTTGCAATGCTGAAGACTTGGATGAGAAAGGATGCTCAAGTAAGGAGTATCATCTACATGGCTGTAAATGATTATCTTCTACCTCACATCAGAGGTTTGGAAAGTGCTACAGATGTTTGGAATGCCTTGGAAGAGCATTTCCAAAATACAACTAAGTCTAGGAAGTCCTCACTATGGGCTGAGTTCACAACCTTCAAGAAGAAGAGCTCACAATCAATTTCAGACTATGTGGCAAGGATGGAGGATATTGCAGATAGCTTGGGAGCAGTGGATGAAGACATTGAAGAGGAAAAGTTGGTAAGACAAATACTTACAGGTCTAAGAGGTGATGAGAAGTGGAAGCCTTTCATATTGTCCATAGAGTTGTCACTTGATCACTTTACTCCTGATCTTAATCAATTGCTAGGACACATGCTAACCTTTGAGCAGGATCTTAAAGGAGACAATGATAGAAGTACAAGTCAAGCTATGTACTCCAAGGACAAGAAAAAGAATGGCAAGGGAAAGCAATCAAATGATGATGAAGGGAATTCAAATCAAGCTAACTTTACAAAAGGGAAGACAAATTTCAGAGGTAAAGGAAGAGGAGGTAAGAACAAAGATAATGCTAAAGCTTGTTGGATTTGTGGCAGAACAAATCATTTGGCAAATGATTGTTGGTATAACAATCAAAATGGTGGAAACAATAATCAGAATTATAGTCAAAGAGGTAGAGGAGGCAGAAACCAAAGAGGCAATTTCAGAGGAAGAGGAGGTAGGACATCATATGGTAGAGGAGGTGGAAGAAACTTCCAATCTCAGTCCTACAACAATAATTATTACAATTATGCATCAGATCAGAAGGATGACATGACTCTTATTTTGAATGCAACTCATGAATCAATGGGAGAAGATCAAAGAGTGTTTTATATTGACTTAGGGTGCAGCAACCATCTGAGTGGGAATCTATCCTTGATGACTGATATGGAAGCAAGGGTGAATGGACATACAGTTCAAACAGGTGACAATACCAAACATAAAGTGGAGAGCATTGGATCAGTGAAGACAAAGAGTGGAAGTACACTTCTGAGTAAGGTACTTTATGTTCCTACTATTCCTAAAAATTTGATAAGTGTAGGGCAAATTGTGGAGAAAGGATATGAAGTAAGATTCACAAATGATGGTGTCTATGTACAAGATCCAAATCAGGGATATAGAAACATAATTGCAGGGAAAAAGGAAGGAAGATTGTTCACTCTCAAAGTCCAAGGTAATGTGGGACATGCATTATTTACCTATGGAAGTCAAAAGGTATCTGAATTAGACCTATGGCATAAAAGGCTAGGTCATTTCAATGAGAGAGCTATAAAGGAGATGTCAAAGAATCAGGTGGTGCTTGGATTGCCAAATATTGAAGGGCAACATATGGTGTACAAGTGTGAAGCTTGTCAATTAGGTAAAGCACATAAGAGTTCTTATAACAAATCAGGGTACAAGTATTCAAATATGCTTGAATTGGTTCATACAGATGTATGGGGTCCCTCAAGGGACTATAGCATAAATGGATCCAGATATTATGTGTTGTTTGTTGATGATGCAACCAGGTGGATTACTTTGTATGTAATCAAGGATAAATCAGAAGTTTTCAAGACATTCAAACATTTTCATGTCTATGCAGAAAGGATCACAGGACAAAAGCTAAAGAGGTTAAGATCAGATGGAGGGGGAGAGTATTTCTCAAAGGAGTTTGATGATTATTTATGGAATGCAGGTATCAAAAGAGAAGTAACTTGCAGGTACTCCCCTCAACAGAATGGAGTAGCAGAAAGGAGAAATAGGACTCTTGTAGAGTTTGCAAGAGCCATGATGAAGGAAAAGAATTGTCCAAATTACTTATGGGCAGAAGCCATTAACACTGCAACATATCTTGTGAATAGGTTGCCTTGCAAAGCTTTGGATGGAGGAACCCCTTATGAAGCATGGTGGGGTAAGAAGCCTAGTCTTGATCATTGTAAAGTATTTGGATGTATTGCATATGCTTATGTTCCTTCACAATTAAGACATAAGCTAGAACCAAAAGCAGAGAAGTATGTGTTTATTGGATATGATGATAGACAGATGGGTTACAGGTTGTGGAGTCCATCCACAAAGCAATTTCTTGTTACCAAAGATGTGACATTTGATGAGCAAAACACATGGTATACAGGATCAACAAATGATTTTGCAGGTGTTGAAGAAATACAAAGAAAAGGAAAGGCAAAGGTAAAAGTATGTGAAGAAATTGTTGATGAAGTTGACTCTAGATGTAGAGTGCAGGATCATGTAGAAGAAGGGCCAAGATTTGATCCAGAATCAAATGAGGCTGAAACTTCAAGAAGTGCAGAAATCAGGAGATCTACAAGGGAAAGGAAAGAACCTATAAGGTATAGTTATGACACATCTTTCCTAACAACAAAAGATTATGCCTACATTGTGAAAACAGAAGAAGATCCAACTACTTATGAAGAAGCCAAAGGTAAACAGAATTGGGAGAAGGCAATGCAGGAAGAGTATGATGCTCTACTTGAAAATGAAACTTGGGAATTAGTACCAAGACCAAAGAATCAGAAGGTCATTGGATGCAAGTGGGTATATAAAACAAAGAGGTTTGCAGATGGTAAGGTGTCTAGATATAAGGCTAGACTTGTGGTCAAAGGTTATGCCCAAACTTATGGGATAGATTATGATGAAACCTTTAGTCCTGTTGCTAAGATGTCTACAATTAGGACATTGATTGCTATTGCTGCTTGCAAGGGATGGAAATTATCACAATTGGATGTGAAAAATGCATTTTTAAATGGATACATTGCAGATGAAGTATATATGGAGCAACCAGAAGGCTTCATGGAATCAATTGGATCAGATTATGTGTGTAAGCTCAAGAGAGCTTTATATGGGTTGAAGCAAGCCCCAAGAGCTTGGAATTATAGATTGGTCAAGTTCTTGAATGAATGTGGATTTCAAGCATCAAAGGCAGATAGTAGCTTGCTAGTGAAGGCAAGTGAAAATGGATACATTTACATGTGCATTTATGTTGATGATATTATTGTTACAGGAACAGATGCTCAAGGAATCAATGAACTCAAGAAGCAAATAGAGAAGGAGTTTAAGATAAGTGACTTGGGAAACTTATCTTATTTTCTAGGAATGCAGATTGTGTATACTCAACATGGAGTATATGTTTCACAAGAGAGATATTTGAAGAATCTCCTAGTTAAGTTTAACATGGAAGATTGCAAGACCTCAACCACACCATTGGAGGTAAATCATAAATTAAGCAGGTATGGAGGTGAAGAATTTAATGACATGAAGAAATATCAGAGTTTGGTAGGTAGTTTAATCTATGCTACCTTGACAAGGCCAGATCTATCATATGCAGTAGGTGTGTTGTCACAATTCATGCATTGTCCAAAGAAGACTCATTGGATTGCAGCCCAAAGGGTACTCAGATATATCAAAGGAACCCTAAGTGAAGGTTTGTATTATGGTTTCACTTCTGACACAAGAATCAAAGTGTTTAGTGATGCAGATTGGGCAGGTGACTCAGATGA
The DNA here is from genome assembly GCA_020310875.1 of Ceratopteris richardii. Lineage (NCBI taxonomy): Eukaryota > Viridiplantae > Streptophyta > Polypodiopsida > Polypodiales > Pteridaceae > Ceratopteris > Ceratopteris richardii. The sequence goes on along the minus strand of CM035429.1, from coordinate 112,778,419 downwards.
TAGGAGGTCTACTCATGGATATCTTTGTTATGTTGGAGATAAGCTAGTGTCTTGGTGTTCAAGGAAGCAACATACAGTTGCTTTATCATCCACAGAAGCTGAGTATAAGGGAATGGTAGAAGCTGCAAAAGAAGTCATATGGTTGAAGACCTTGATGAAAAGTTTTGAGACTGATCATAGTACTCCAATAATTTTTGGAGATAATATGAGTTCTTTGTATTTGGCAGCTAACCCTGTTTTTCATGCCAGGACTAAGCATATAGAGATTCAGTATCATTTCTTGACGGAAAAGGTACTTGATAAAGAGATTGAAGTGATGTACACTCCAACAAAAGAACAGGTGGCAGATATGATGACAAAAAGTTTGGATGGACCTAAGCTACAGAGATTCAAGGAGATGGCAGGAGTGAAGAAGAATAGAATAATCACAATTAGTGATTGAGAGGGAGCTGTTGGAGCAAACCAATCACAAATTGGTGATTATACAGATATTGGAGAATGCTTATGGTCAGAATGAAGCAAAGAAAGACACTTGTAAAGTGAAGAAGAATTCAGGATGATGTCTTGTACACATATGTACATATAAGTGAAGAATCTTGTAAGCTAAGTATAGTTAAACCCTTAGGATGATAAGGAGTAGAGTCATAGACGCGAGATGAGTCTCAAGTCGTGTATATATAAGATAATTATGACAAGAAATGTATGAGGAAAAAGTGATAGAGTCATTTTGTAGATGACAATTTTCAGGAAGATGTGTAGAGAGTTTTTTCCCAGAAAATAGCGACGGGTTTTTCTCTGAGTGCTCTCTGTTTGATCATGTGGATCAGAAATCCTTTTGTACACATCTAATTGAGAAGCTAATGAAGCTATGTCTAAAGTTTCAGAATCTAATTCCTTTCCTACTGTGAGAATGATCATTAGGAACATTCATATGTAGAATGTGAGAACTGAAGCCTGAAAGTAGCGCACTTTTCCGTCTCAGTGTTTTGATCAGATCTGAGTGTATACTGTAAAGTTTTTGATGAGTGAGCACTTAAAATTTAAGTTAGAAGATAAGGAAGCTATGGCTAAAAGCATTTAGCAAAACGGGTTTCAGATTGGGAGAAATCAAGTTAAGAAGTTGGCTATGTCGAAGGCGCAATTTCTGAGAGTCAATTTCTGACATGTATTTGATCTTAATGATCAAATTAAACTTTTGGTGATTAGTTTTGAGAACTAATGGCTAGTATGATTGCGCAAAGGTATTGCTAATACTTGTGCATCATTTACTTGAAGAAATTTGAAGATTTGTGCAGGTAAAGAAGTTGATATCTGAAGCAGACTTTCTGAAGTTGACACTTCTTCACTCAGAGAAGTGTTGCTTGAAGTTTTGGTAAAGAAGATCATTGTTTGTGTAAAGTTTGGTTTATAACTGACATAGAAGTGTTCTTAAGTCAGTATAGATCAAACCTTTGGAGATTAATAGGTCTCCAACACACATACATGCATAAATATGCATACATAATGCATATGCATATGCATACATACATACTTACATGCATACACACACATACACACACATGCATACATATGCATACATAATGCACATGCATATGCATACATACATGCTTACATGCATACACACACATACACACGCATACACACATACACATACACACATAGACACACACATACACACACACACACATACACACACATATATGCATACACACACATAGAGAGAGACATACACAAACATACACATACATGCATACATATGCATACATAATGCATATGCATATGCATAGATACATACTTACATGCATACACACACATATGCATATATAATGCACATGTATATGCATAGATACATGCATACACGTACACACACATAGACACATACACACACATAGACACACACACATACACACACATATACACACACATTTACACAAATACACATGCATACACACACATACACACATAGACACACACACACATACACACACACATGCACACACACATACACACATAGACACATACACACATAATACATACACACATACACATATACACACATACACATATACACACATACACATACACACATAGACACATACACACACATAGACACATACATACACATAAACACATACACACTCATAGACACATACACACTTACACACACATCTAGACACATTTACACACACACACACATACACATGCATGCAGACACATATATATATATAGATACACACGTATATACACACATAGACACACACACATACACACATAGACACACACACACATTCACATACACACACATAGACAAACACACTTACACACACACACATCCACACACATTTACACACACATACACATGCCTACAAACACATATATATAGATACACACACATACACACACATACATGCATATGCATACATAGTGCACATGCATATGCATACATAATGCACATGCATATGCATACATAATGCACATGCATATGCATACATACATGCTTACATGCATACACACACATACACATGCATACACACATATACATACACACATACACATACACACATAGACACACACACATACACACACATACACACACATACACACATACACACACATATGCATACACACACATAGAGAGACATATACACACATACACATACATGCATACATATGCATACATAATGAATATGCATATGCATACATAATGCATATGCATATGCATATGAATACATAATTCATATGCATATGTGTTGAGCCCATAAATGTCATGTTGGTCAAAGTCAACTACAGTCAAAGTCAACAGGTCAAAGTCAACAGGTCAAAGTCAACAAGGTCAAGGTCAAAGTCAACAGGTGCAAAGTCAAAGTGCGTAAGTGCAGGTGTCAAAGTGCACAGGTAGTGCACAATGAATTGTCCACAAAGGGTAAATTGGAGAAAATAGGTTGCAGGTTGCAGAGGTACTTTCTCTAATTTCCCTAAGGTTCAAAGTGTGTTTTAAAGTGTTTTGGAAGGTTCAGGTGAACCCCCCTTATGTGCAAAAGTGAAGAATTAAAAGGAAATGTGAAGGCATGTGAAGCGGCAAAGTGTACGCACAGGTGAAAGTATGGCCCCCCCATTAAAATTTTTGGTTTTAGACTAAAGTCACTACAGGACAAAACAGTGAGTAGTTGGCTGCCACTTGTGAGAGCAATCTTGGGACATCAAAGTGAGCACCAAGATTCACTTGCAGTTAGGAGCGTACGTGATCGACACACTCAAATCAAGGCAAGAGCCATTCTTGGACCAAGGTTAGAGTAAGCAAGAGAGCATAGGCTAAGTGGAGCAAGAGAGGGAAGTGCAAGAGACACCAGAGTACGTCGCACAGAAGTGGAAGTGCAAGGTGCATAGAGAGTGACCAAGGATTTTGGTGCAGAGAAGTGCTAAGCTATAGTTCCCCCAAGTATCTCAAGGTCCTTTGGCAGTGTACGCTTGCCGACAGCAGGTATTCACTCCTCCCCCTTTGTGGAAGCTTGGTGCAAGGTGTGCACAAGGAGAAGCTTGAAGCAGGTGGAGGTCTGTTGCAGAGGAGGTCGGCAGCAAGAGGACATTGGGATATTGGATATTTTGTAATTGGGCACTCTGTGGGATTGTGCACAGAGGTATTGGTGTATCTTGTATTTCAAACATTGTACTTTTCTTATTGTAATCAAACGGCAGAAACTTCCAAGGTGTATTTTCTCTTTTGGTCTTTTCATTTTCTCCTACAAACCCTCAAACTCCTTCTTGTCAAAGAATCCCCCAACAAATTTGGCACGCCCGGTGGGACTTCCAAGGAGCTTTGAGCATAGGAGGCTATATATTGCCATTGGAGGACAATATTCCAGTGTCGACAACATTACTCCAGTGGGCCAAAAGGTGCATACTTTTATCAAGTGTCTCATTTTAAGTGGACTATGCATAGCTCATGACCGCGACCCGGTCACAAACCTTGAGAATCAAGTGCAAGCAGACAAGAAGAAAGACGAACAGAAGATCATCGAGTCCACTTTCATCGACTTCATCGGTAGGAAGCATGGCAGGACAGGTGGACCTAGAAATCTTGCTCTCCAGATTAAACATAAAATTTCCCTCCTTCAGGGGTTTAGCCCAGGAGGACCCAGATGAGCACATTCGACGATTTCTTGCATTATGTAAGACTAGGGGGCTAATGGGTAGGGAAGATGCTTTCTTGATACTCTTCCCAGCCACATTGGAAGGACTGGCAGACAAGTGGTTCAGCCAGTTTGCTGAAAACCACTTTACCACTTGGGATTTGATGAAGGATGCTTTTAGAAATCAATTCCAGCAGGGGAACACAGCAGAGATTATCATAGAAGAGCTAGAGAACTTGAGATTGGGTCCAGGAGAAAAGTTCCCAGAATTTGTGACCAGAGCCAAAGCACTAATGGCCAAACTACCAGATCCACCCCATGATTTTTTTGTCAAGAAATGGTTAGCCAAGCCCCTACCAGTAGCCACTCAATGCAAAATAAAGGAATTAGTATTACCTACAGCCTCCATAGAGGAGTTCATCACCACGGCTACAAGACTGGAGCAAATAAGGCACCAATATGGGACAACTTCTTCACCACCAACATATGGTACAGAGATGGAGGATCCAGTGACCCAGCTGAGGAGGGAGTTGGAGGGCTTAAAGAGAAATAAGCCCTACAAAGAGGAGGAGACTGCTGTGGCTCAATTGAGAAGGGAGATTGAAGCACTCAAGCTCCAAAAGGAAGAGGAAGCCCAGGCAGAGGAATTAGCTCAGCTGCGACAGGAGTTGCAGGAGCTCAAAGGAGGAGGCATCAAGAGTGGTCTTTGGTGTTCCATGTGCAGCAAACAAGGGCATATAGTAAGTGAGTGCCCTCTGTTAAGTGTAACTTGCCAATTATGCAGGAAGGTTGGCCATGAGGCCCATGAATGCCAATCAAGGGGAATGCCTGCAACGACATACTGGACCCAAGGAGGACCCCCAACAACCACAAATGTGATGGCTGCACAAAATCAAGGTAACAACTATAACCCTAGACAGAGGAATAATTTTGGAAATGGGCCTAGGAGGCCAATAATCTGTTTTAGGTGTGGAGAATGTGGGCACTACCAAAGTAGGTGCACCCTACCAGAGAATGCACCTCCTTGCAGGAACTGCCCTGAGGCCAGAGACCATTATACATATGGTTGTCCTAAGAATCAAGCCTCTTCATCAGGGCCCCATATCCAAATGATTTCTGTGCAGGAAGAAGAAATGGCAAATCAAGTTAAGGTGCCATCACCATCTACCAGGGTGGTGCAGCTAGAGGAAATTGACTCTTTTACTGTGCAGACAAGAAGCAAGGGGAAGGCTCCAGTGGACAGGGGTCAAGAATCATTGATTAATGGATTAAACAGAGACAAAGGTGTGTCTGAAGACCAAGCCACCACAAGTGCAGACACAAGGCAAAAGGAAAATTGCACAGGTACTAGTGATGCCATAGGACATGCATTCAGCAGGGCTCATGAGGAGTTGGATAAGTCAAATGGAGCCCAAGCTCTTAAGGAATCAGAAGCCTCCAGACTGCTCAAGTCCATGAAAAAGGAGGTTAGTATTTTTGATTTAATAAGGATGGATGGGAAGTTCAGGTCAGAACTCTTGCAGATAATTGATGAAATGTCCACAACAAGCTTAGTGGCAAAAGCTGCTATTATGCATAAAGATAAATATGTAGGGGAAGCACCCCTCACAGATTACAAGAGCCCTCGGCTAACCATTTCTATTAAAGGTCATGATTTTCAAGGAGTTATTGTGGATGGTGGTTCTGGCATTAACTTGATGCCTGAATATACCATGAAAAAGATTGGACTATACCCTTCACAACCTGCCAACTTCACTGTAACAATGGCAGACCAAAGCATAGTAAGGCCTATGGGAGTGGTTCCTGGAGTCCCAGTCAGGATACAAGGTACTATCTTTAACTTGGACTTTGTTGTTTTAAGGCTGCCACAGGTAGAAGGAAGCTTCCCACTGTTAATTGGGAGACCTTGGTTAAGGCATGCCAATGTGCTGCATGATTGGGGCAAGGACACAATGTGGGTAAAGCAAGAGGGAAAAGAGTTGCAGCAGATAATTTTAGAAGAAGGCCCAGATAATCAGAAAAATACTAGCATGATGCAGACAATCGGTATTTGTATGGAAGAAGAAGTGGTGGACAACCCAGAAGCAGACCTATTTGAAAGAGCAGATTTATATGAAGATGAAAACATGTTGGCTTGGCTCAATGCAGAAGACCCATCCTCCTGCTATGGAATTTTTCCAAACTCAAGTATAGAAGAAGCATATGAAGAAAAAGAGGAAATCACTCAGGTTGAACCAGTAGCAGTCAAAGGCCATAGCAAAGAGAAGAAAAGCAAAGTCCTTACATGCAGCAGTGATAAAGCTACTCAAATTCATATATCAATGGCCACTTTTTTATGGATTCTGGTATGGCTATCATCTGTTATTTCAATTCTTATGGTAGCAAGTGCAAGGCTTTACAAGAATGTGGAAGTTGCTACTGCAAGTATTTGGGAACATAGGGTTCCACTGGATGAAGAAGCCGGAATAGTAAAATTAAAATTTTGCAAATCATATCATAAAGTTGCTGGAGGAGATAACATTCTAATGAAGGATTTAGGGTACCCCTCTCAGATGGCCAGGGTGCCCCAGGAGAAGACTAAAGCAACGAAGTGCAGTACAAATGCAGATTATGGAGGAGTCTCTCTCAGTCAACAATACAAGGCTCAAGGCCTATTATCAAGCCAACTGAAGTTTTATGGATCACTGGACCCTGCAAAAATTATCCAGGTTGTACATAGTCTTCTCTCGTCATTTTTACTTAAGTTTTAGTAGTTTTCTTATCCATTTCATGCTTGTTTCTTGAGGTTTTAGCAAATTTAGCAGTCATTTCATCCACTTTGCAAAGGCACAAATTTTGGAATTTTTTAGAAATTTTTTCAGATTTTTTCAGGCATTTTTTTGGACTTTTTCTAGTATTGTCACCTTTTTCATGTGACTTTTTATTGCCCAATTTGAGGAATAAATGGAGGGTCTCTGTGGTTTGATGAAGGATTTTAGGCTCCGCATGAAGAAAATTTCATCAGAATTTTTTTAGAATTTTTTGGCCAATTTTTGGCATTTTTTTCAGATTTTTCCTTGATTTTTCTCTAAATTGGGCTATTTAAAAAAAAAAAAAAAAAGCCCCCTAAGGAATTTGCGGGTTCCCAAAAAAAAAAAAAAAAAAAAAAAAAAAATCCCCCCCCTGCCCCCCCCCCCCCGCGCCCCCCCCCCCCCCCCCGCCCCCCCCCCTCCCCGCCCCCCCCCCCCCCCAAAAAAAAAAAAAAAAAAAAAAAAAAAAATCCCCCCCCCTGCCCCCCCTCCCTCCCCCCCCCTCCCCCCCCCCCCCCCCCCTCCCCCCCGCGCCCCCCCCCCCCCCCCGCCCCCCCCCCCCGCCCCCCCCCCCCCCCGCCCCCCCCCCCCGCCCCCCCCCCCCCCCCGCCCCCCCCCCCACCCGCCCCCCGTTCTGCCAGCCCCCCCCCCCCCATTCTGACAGCCCCCCCACCCCCCCCCCCCCCCCCCGGTTCTGCCAGCCCCCCCCCCCCCATTCTGACAGCCCCCCCACCCCCCCCCCCCCCCCCCGGTTCTGCCAGCCCCCCCCCCCCCCCCTCTATTTTCTTTTTATTATTATTATTATTTTTTTTATTTTATTTATTTATTTTATTTTATTTTATTTTATTTTTATTAATTTTTATCTTTTATTTATTTTAGTTTATTTTATTTTCTTCTTTATTTTATTTTCTGTCTGAGCGTTGAAAACGAAAAAAAAAAAAAAAAAAAAAAAAAAAACACAAAAGAGCGATCATTTTTATTTTTCTTTTTATTTTTATTTTTATTTTTATTTTATTTTACTTTATTTTTTTTTATTTTTTTTCATGGCTCAAAGCTATTGGCTCTGGATTGTGCCTCGGTTGGCCGTTTTTTACAAAAATGGAGTCATTTTCATGTTTTTTGGCACCTATGAACTCAGTTTTTGAATTTCTTTTTACAAATTCCCACTTTTTGTATGACTTTTGGTCTGAAACCACATGTTTTGAACACCTTTATCACATGTTTTTATTTCACAACATTGTCCAAATGATCTATTCTCACCTTGTCTTACCTTATGTTTAATAATCTCCCATATGTACCCTCTGTAGCCCTCCGGTTTGTTCACATTAGCCTCCTCCCGACCCCTGATTCCTACTCCCCATCCCTCCCTTTACCAATATGCCCAGCCACATCCTTTCCCCTCCCTACCCCATCCATATTCACACCCTCAGCCCTCCCTTCCCCTTCCTTTCTCCCCTTCCATTGCCCCCCCTTTTTTGCTTTTCCATTCCAAAATCCCACTTTTGGTTCTTCTCTGGGGCTTGTTCTCTCCTGTTTTGGTGGAATTGATTGCTGCTCAGATGTCCTATTCAAGTTTTTGCGGCTATATCTTCATCATGATCAAAGTTTAGCTATCGCTCTCCGGGACGGAGAGCACATTAGGTGGTGGGCAACTGTTGAGCCCATAAATGTCATGTTGGTCAAAGTCAACTACAGTCAAAGTCAACAGGTCAAAGTCAACAGGTCAAAGTCAACAAGGTCAAGGTCAAAGTCAACAGGTGCAAAGTCAAAGTGCGTAAGTGCAGGTGTCAAAGTGCACAGGTAGTGCACAATGAATTGTCCACAAAGGGTAAATTGGAGAAAATAGGTTGCAGGTTGCAGAGGTACTTTCTCTAATTTCCCTAAGGTTCAAAGTGTGTTTTAAAGTGTTTTGCAAGGTTCAGGTGAACCCCCCTTATGTGCAAAAGTGAAGAATTAAAAGGAAATGTGAAGGCATGTGAAGCGGCAAAGTGTACGCACAGGTGAAAGTATGGCCCCCCCATTAAAATTTTTGGTTTTAGACTAAAGTCACTACAGGACAAAACAGTGAGTAGTTGGCTGCCACTTGTGAGAGCAATCTTGGGACATCAAAGTGAGCACCAAGATTCACTTGCAGTTAGGAGCGTACGTGATCGACACACTCAAATCAAGGCAAGAGCCATTCTTGGACCAAGGTTAGAGTAAGCAAGAGAGCATAGGCTAAGTGGAGCAAGAGAGGGAAGTGCAAGAGACACCAGAGTACGTCCCACAGAAGTGGAAGTGCAAGGTGCATAGAGAGTGACCAAGGATTTTGGTGCAGAGAAGTGCTAAGCTATAGTTCCCCCAAGTATCTCAAGGTCCTTTGGCAGTGTACGCTTGCCGACAGCAGGTATTCACTCCTCCCCCTTTGTGGAAGCTTGGTGCAAGGTGTGCACAAGGAGAAGCTTGAAGCAGGTGGAGGTCTGTTGCAGAGGAGGTCCGCAGCAAGAGGACATTGGGATATTGGATATTTTGTAATTGGGCACTCTGTGGGATTGTGCACAGAGGTATTGGTGTATCTTGTATTTCAAACATTGTACTTTTCTTATTGTAATCAAACGGCAGAAACTTCCAAGGTGTATTTTCTCTTTTGGTCTTTTCATTTTCTCCTACAAACCCTCAAACTCCTTCTTGTCAAAGAATCCCCCAACAATATGCATACATAATGCATATGCATATGCATACATAATGCATATGCATATGCATACATAATGCATATGCATATGCATACATAATGCATATGCATATGCATACATAATGCATATGCATATGCATACATAATGCATATGCATACATAATGCATATGCATATGCATACATACATACTTACATGCATACACACACATACATACAAATATGCATACATATGCATACATAATGCACATGCATATGCATAGATACATGCATACACATACACACACATAGACACATACACACACATACACACACATATGCATACATATGCATACATAATGCACATGCATATGCATATATACATGCATACACATACACACACATAGACACATACACACACATAGACACATACACACACATACACACACATACACACACATATACACACAAATTTACACACACATACCCATGTATACACACACGTACACACATAGACACACACACACACATACACACACAGACATACACACATACACACATAGACACATAGACACATATGCACATAATGCATATGCATATGCATACATACATAATGACATGCATACACACACATACACACACATGCATACATATGCATACACACATAGACACGTAGAGAGACATACACACATACACACACACATACACACATGCATACATATGCATACATAATGCACATGCATATGCATACATAATGCACATGCATATGCATACATAATGCACATGCATATGCATACATACATGCTTACATACATACACACACATACACACATGCATACATATGCATACACACATACACACGCAGAGAGACATACACACACATGCATACATATACATACATAATGCACATGCATATGCATACATACATGCTTACATGCATACACACATACACACACATACATATACACACATAGACACACACACATGTAGAGACACACACACACACACACACACATATATGCATACACACACACACACACATAAAGAGACATACACACATATACACATACATGCATACATATGTATACATAATGCATATGCATATGGATACATACATACTTACATGCATACATAGACATACACACATATACACACACACATACACACATGCATACATAATGCACATGCATATGCATACATAATGCACATGCATATGCATACATAATGCACATGCATATGCATACATAATGCACATGCATATGCATACATAATGCACATGCATATGCATACATACATGCTTACATACATACACACACATACACACATGCATACATATGCATACACACATACACACGTAGAGAGACATACACACACATGCATACATATACATACATAATGCACATGCGTATGCATACATACATGCTTACATGCATACACACACATACACACACATACATATACACACATAGACACACACACATGTAGAGAGACACACACACACACACATACACACATATATATGCATACACACACACATAAAGAGACATACACACACATACACATACATGCATACATATGTATACATAATGCATATGCATATGGATACATACATACTTACATGCATACATAGACATACACACATATACACACACACATACACACACATATGCATACATATGCATACGTATGCATACATAATACACATGCATATGCATAGATATATGCTTAC